>JBAMJV010001453.1:0-360847 GCA_037951105.1 Echinarachnius parma
GGTCAAGTATTTCGAGGGGGGTGTCAGTGAAGATTTTTTCGAGAGGGGGTACCAGTGAAGATTATTTCGGTGACGGTGAAGAATTTGTGAGGGGAGTGGGTGTCCGTGAATATTTTTGAGGGGGGTGGGGGGTGGTTATTATTACAAACATTTTTGAGGGGTCGGGTGTCGGTCAAGTCTTTCGAGTGGGGGGGGGGGGGGGGGGTTGTCGGTGAAGAATATTCGAGGAGAGTGTCGGTGAAGAATTTGTAAGGGGAGTGGGTGTCCGTGAATTTTGTTTCATCAAAGAGGGATTTGAACCCCCCCCCCCCCCCCATATGCATTTGCCTTTGAATATGAGATTGAATCACCAACGGGGGGGGGTGGGGGGGGGGGGGGGGGGTGTCGGTGAAGAATCTTGAAGGGGGCGTGTCTGTAAAGATTTTTCGAGGGGGTGTCAGTGAAGATTCTTTCGAATGGGGGGGGGGGGGGGTGTCCGTGAATATTTTTTTCGGGGGTGGGGGGGGTGGGGTGTTCGTGAATATTTGTTGAGGGTGGGGGGGTTGTTTTGTAAAAAAACATTTTTAGGGGCCGGGCGTCGGTCAAGTATTTCGACGGGGGTGGTGGGGTGTAGGAGAAGATTTTTCGAGGGGGGGGGGGGGTTGTCTGTGAACATTTTTTCGAGGGGAGGGGGTGTCGGTGAAGATGTTTTAGAGAGGGGGTACTGGTGAAGATTCTTCCAAAGGGAGGGGGGGGGGGAGGTGTCGGTGAATAATTTGTGAGGGGGGTTGGTGTCCGTGAATATGTTTTTGAGGGGGGGGGGGGGAACCCCCCAAAACAGCCCTTTTTTCATCAAAGTGGGATTTGACCCCCCCCCCCCCCCCCCCCCTGTGTACGCATATGCCTGTGAATATGAGATTGTATTTTTAATTATACACTGATTAAATCATATCACAACCATACAAACAGAGATTCCATTAATTGACCAAATATTTTTTACAGGACCGATACAACAAATAACGAAATACAAAAATGCAACATACAATATTATCTTACTCAAAGATCTGGTGACGGGTAATTTGCTAGTACTTATTAAAACTGATCCTGTCTAAGACATTGTTCTATGCACGACTTCCTAGAATTTAGATTATCGGTGTTGTTTCCTTTTTTGTGGTGAAAGAACATGAATTCATGTTTCTGCTCCAAATATATGAACTCTAACCCCTTGTCTACGGGAACAGAGTGGGCTATGTACAAAGTCTATGGGGATTTCAGAATCTCAAAGGGAAAGGGTTAATTGTCAAATTGATGTGCACATAAACATGAGAATAGTATTTGAAACGGATCTCAATAAATGTGCTAGTTATACACTGATATTTGTTTTAAAAACTTTAAAAACATAGTACCATGGAATGATTGATTTCAAGATGATCAGTGAGATAGCATTTGTTTGAAATGTTCATTTTCACTTTGAATAAGAATCAATCAAAATGTTGTATTCATGAACATTAATGATGATGAAAACAAAAGGGTATTACTCTTTTTCAGTCATATTATATTTCTGGTTAAAGCTGCATCACTTCGGTGATCCCTCGCATATTCTCCAAGTTGATTTCTATCCTTCG
This sequence comes from Echinarachnius parma, assembly GCA_037951105.1. NCBI lineage: Eukaryota > Metazoa > Echinodermata > Echinoidea > Clypeasteroida > Echinarachniidae > Echinarachnius > Echinarachnius parma. The sequence continues at coordinate 1,605 of JBAMJV010001453.1, forward strand.
GGTTTATGTCAGGTTTATAATAGCTTCTGACCATTTGAGCAATGAAAGCTAAGGGGTTTCTGGGACGAACACCAAACAAAGGGTTTTCTATAAGCTCAGTCGATAAGAGCGCCGGTCTAGCAATCCGGAGGTCTCGGGTTCGAACCCCGCTGGAATCAGTCAAAAGGGTATTTTATAAACATTTTAAACTTTGGAATATTTTTGATGGAAACTGAAAAAGTGGGTAATTTTGGTAATACCTGGGAACGTCTATCAAGTAAACTGCATCAGAAGATTTGTTTAGTTCTTTGTTAGTTCAAGTGACTCATTCACCAAACAGAATAGGCTAAAAAGATGTTTTAACCCATTCAAGATCATTTTATTCTGGAAACAAATGTATTCTCCATTACATAGACTGCAGCCCAAACTATTGTTGGGGACCGGCAGTCGTCAATGGGTTGAATTCTTTATTCGTGAGTGGGCAGATGGTCATAACTCATCTACAAGCAATCGGGATGAAATCGAGCGTGATATTCTTTTCTTCTTACTTTAAAAAAAAAACTATTTGCCTTTCAGCGTTATGAGGGGGTGGATCTTTCAATACAGGTGTTATTCTTATTCTTAGAAAATCCTAAACTTAAAAAAAAAATGTTGTCTTTTTTATCATATTGCATTTTAACTTATTTCTTAGTTACTTAATGTATGTTTGAGTCCCTACAATTTGTTATGGTGGAAAAGGCTTTAAAGACATGATATTCTTTTCTTCTTACTTGTTAATCTTTTTGCCCCCCCCCCCCCCCCAGTGTTATGAGGGGGTGGATCTTTCCAATAGAGTACTCAATTCAAATTTTTAGAGCTTCCTAAACTTTTTTATGCCTCCGCAACAAAGTGGCCAGAGGCATTATTTTTTCTGGTTGTCTGTCTGTATGTCCATCCGTACGTACGTCCCGTTCTCGTTATTGCGATATCTCAAGAAACGGTTGAACGCCAATATTTAGGATTTTGGAGGTCTCCGGGAACGGCAGAATGGCCAATATTTCAGATTTTGTGGCTCTCCGGAACAAAAAATTGAGCTGAAAATGGGGGTCTTGAGGGCAGCACATACCTATAGTGCCAGGTATATGGACTCTTATGGAGTACCCCCCCCCCCCCCCCCCGGGTTTCTGTCCCCCGTTTTAGACATGCAGTGTGGTTGCAGTGCATTTCACAATATGATATGACTTCACGCTTCCATGGGCTCAGTGTGTATTCCCAGTCCAAGGTGATCAATGGAGACAAAAAAATCTATGAGTTTGACCTAAATTACGCTCACCTTCCAGAATGGAGTGCAAATTATGTGGTCCATTGATTTTTTCATTGAAATTTAGAAGGCCGAGTTCACATCCAAGCTGACAGCGGAGCGATTGCAAATTGTAAGCCATTTACAAAAATGATATAAAAATCACATATCTTCAAAGGTACAATTTGATATGCAATTATTGAGGTATCATTTAATGATAGTATTTTGTGTTAAATACATGTGATATGATATGAAAATTGCATTCATTGGATTTTGCATTTAACTCTTCCTGTAAAAAATATGCACACACTACATGTAGGTTCACAATATTAACACCCAAGTTCACAAATTAAATTAATGTTTGTGTATGTGAGGAGTCTGTAGGTACTAGCTACCTTGCAAGAGGTTGACAAACCTGTCACGATTTCAGGGCCATACTGCTATTGGACCCTGGGGAAATCAATAAATATGTGATATTCATGCCAGGAATTACAATGTAGAAGGTGTGTTGGAATCAAGCTTTCAGTACATACAAATAAATGCTCCTCATTGGAAATTAATTATATCGGGACATACTAAAGGGACTTGGTAACATTGTCCAAATCCTCAAAATCCATTTGAAATTTTAGGGGTTCCCTCATACCTTGTTGTATTCTTATTTTACAACAAAAGCATGGGACAGGTTTCGGTTTTTCAAATTTCCCTTTCGTTAAAAAGATATTTACGATTGAAGTGTTCAGATGTCAAATTATCCAACGGATCGTCAGAACTGTACATACAAAGTGAGTGCAATGAGTAAGTGAATGTCGCTTTGCATTTTTGCTCATTACTCGGCCATATAAAGTCCATTTAACTTGAAATTTTCACACAACACCCAGTGGACATGTTAGATAACACCAATATACATTCTATCAACCACTCATCACTTTTTGCAAAGTTACTAGATCCCTTTAAAGGGATCTCTTTGTTGACATACATTACATGCACATGTGCAAAAAGAGATGAGTGGTTGATACAATGTATATTTCTGTGATCCGATATTTCCACGGAGTGATGTGTGAAAATTCCATGCATGGTATTGAATAATGAGTGTCATATTACAGAGTAACGAGCGAAAATGCAAAGGGAATTTACTAACTCATTGCACAGACTTTGTACACATTTAAATTTGTCCACTAGGCGATTTCAAATATGAACACTTCAATCGTACCAAATCCAGTTCTATGCTCTAATTGTAAATACAAAAAACAATGAGGTACCGTATTTGTCGGTGTATTAACCGCACCTTTTTTCTCAAAAAAAAAGCTCCAAAAAGGGGGGAGCGGTTAATACACGGAGATAGGAAAATTGTACACGCAAATTGCCTAGCCAGCGCCGGGCCCTAATACGATGCGGTTAATACACGGAGATAAGATTCACAAGTGACCAAAGTCCACCTCAGCAAGGCATTCATACTCATACGATGCACGGAAAATACAAGCATATTCCCCCCAAAACAAGTCATGCAGTGTCTTTTATGTTTCTCTTTTACCTCTTCCTAAATATTGCTCGTTGTTGCTGCGAAAGCAGCTTTGAAGATTCACGATCATTGCTTCGATCTTAGTACGAATCCTAACATGCACCCGGTCGCGCGACTGGCACTTGGCCGAGCATGCAGCGCAGGCGGGGATTCTCTTTCCCGACCCCCGGCCGCCGATGCTCCAATACAGCCCGCCATATCACTCATATACTTTGCGTGCAGGTTATCGGGTCTATTTTGTTACGCGAGATCCATCCGCCGGGGATTTCCCCAATTCCCGGCGGATGGATCTCGCGTAACAAAATAGACCCATAACCTTCACGCAAAGTGTATGAGTGATATGGCGGGCTATCGGAGCATTTGTTTAGTACCGGGCGGACTGGATGTCAACGTTTGAGAATCGTTTCATCCATGTCGACGATCGACGACGATCTCGCTATTATTACTTACTATTTCTGAAACAGTTTTCAAGAGTAGATTCAACATAATTTGAACTAGAAAGAAGGAATAACATTAAGGTACATTTTTTTAAAAATCTCCGTTCTGATTGTTTTATTGGTGAAATCTTCGTTTTGTTGTCTAACGTTTTATGTAGTCCCATGTGTAGTGATCCGTGTGGCAAATTCAACAGAAGTTATAGATTCTTCTGCTGTGAAGAAGGCCTGATAATTTTCTTTATTTACTTCGGAGACTTCAGTAAATAAAACAAAATTCATATGCAAAAATTCTCTGATAGATAAGCTATTTTTGGTACCTTTCCTAAGAAAATGCTGACCATCTAAAGACTAAAAATCAAGAATTATACTATCAAATTTTTTTTTTTTTCATGGAAAAACGGCCAAAGTTGGGGGTGCGGTTAATACATCGGAGCGGTTAATACACCGACAAATACGGTATGTGAGAAGTACTTGAGTTAAGAATTCAATTTTGTGGATTTTGACAATATTACTATCTACATGTAGATGGATCCTTTAATTCTAGGAGTGTCATAAAATTAAAGAATTCAAGAGTTTCAAAAATCCACGCTCTAGTGTGTCAAAATGTGCGAGATGAGCAGATGTTCCTTGTGAATAATCAGTTGCAAATTTCATGGCATTTCATGTTTTTAAAGGTGGTTCAGATCCTTAAATCAGACAAGTGATGGTGCCATCTTGCTAATTCCTTGCGCATGGTACAAAATGCACACTGGTTCAGTGTTATGCAGTGCACACAATCTAGCCTAGTTCATAATGGCTATCTGCGGTTTAGCATACCCACCCTTATTGATCTTTAAAGTGGTATTCCATTTTGGAATTACAAAGAGAGAAACACATGAGTTTGAAAATGTTAGAATTTATAGAACTGTTCAGTTGACCTTTAGTGAAAATCAATTATTATACATGTTGTAACTCATTTGAATACTTATTTGATTGATGTAATTTTGTGCTTGCCTAGAACAAATATTGGCAAGACTTGTTATATTTCAAACAATCTAAATATTTAAAAAAGAAATGGAATTAGCTTTGCAAAATTTGTAAATGATTAAATCATTAATAAGTTGTGGTTGACTTTGTATGTTTTCTGATTAGTTCCAGGATCAGGATAGAGTCCAGAGTCTAGACGGAATGTTAATCTATGGGTCAAGTGTAGAGCTAATAACCAATGCAGGAATTAATTTTTAATTTTACGGGGCTACTTTTCCAATCTGATGGATATCCAGACATTTTTAACATAATACCCCATGGTAATTTAAGGGGCTACCTACTGATTTCAGGGGGCTATTTTGAAAATTAGGGGGCAAAATCGCCCTCAGCTCCCGTTTATTTCCTACCCTGCTAATAACACCTATTGCATTGTATGAATGAATCATGTGATATATCATAACTAAGTCTAACAGTTCATGATATATCGTTTTAGACTTTGTTCATTTGTTCTCTTCAAGCATATATATGTAAATTTAATTGCCAACTTTTCATGAATATGAATATACAAAGATGTTAGATTATGGCCCACCTACATGTATGTGTACACTGTCCACAAGGATACTGTAAAGTGCCACCCTTTTCGGTGAATATACAGCTTTGTTTTGTTTGTGTTGAATAAATATTACAGTATTTCATATCAAGGTGCAATCATAATTATATACGCACCTTCCTATTTTACCTGATCAATAAATCGCAGATCAGATATTTATCAGAGGCCAAAGTACTTATCTGGGTAAACACTCCATACTGTACTTCAATGTTGTAATGTTTCCTTCTCCATTGGCTCCTGTGCAAACACACATGTGGGTGTTTAAAAAAGAACTTAAACAAAATTGTTAACGTTTTTAAACACTGCATACAATTTTGTTACAAATTATTAATAGTTTCTATTTTCAAGTAGAATTTATTCTCTTAACATATCATTTCTTATATGTCTCAAATATTTTTGCAAAACACTCATTCAACGCTCATTTGTCTACCAAATGAAGTTTAACTTCATTTTCTACTTTAATTTCAACTTAAAAATGACTTCCCTCTAATACATGTGGGCTGGTATTCCTGAAAGTTGCTTGCTTAGTTTTGTGCTAAGTCTATTTTTTTTCAATGCTTGGGCAAAGTTTAGCATGTCAACTTTTATAAAGAACTAGGTCAAATTAACCAAACATTTCAATAAAAGAAATTTTTGATCCAATCTATCATCATAATATCCTCTAGAGAGGCATTTATTTTTCTTCTTTCAATAAGACTGAATGCTACCTTTGTAATCTTGTCATATCAGATTTAATATCATGAATGAATATAGGCTGATGTAAAATTGTAAATGTGCACAAATTGTTGATAAGATCAATTTGTTTTTATGATCTTCAGTGGTAACAATACCATAATACAAAACTCTACAAATCATAATAATAATAGTGGCAACTTATGTAGTGCCATGTCTGACACAGTGTGGCACTCCTGCCCCTAAAATAACAAACAAAGTCATTAAAAAAAATCATTACAAATAATGCATCATTTACTGTATACATGTAGGCAGGCAGTTTATGATGAAAGACCAACAATTGTAAATCAAAGGTTGCATAGAAATAGTCTTCTAAAAGTATGGTCCCATTGATTTAATTTCTTTATAAAAGAATTATGCACCTAAGCGCAGTGCTTTATGTCCCTATAAGATTATGAAATTATAAATAAACCATTGTCTGAATAGCATGAATTGATTAACATGACTACCATCAACATGAACTACTAATATGTGGAGTGTCATTGTATCTGCACAATTTTATTTCTTAAGCCCGGCGCAGACAGAGCCGACTCGACCCGATCCAACTGGTTTAAATCAGGCTAGAGTTGGGCCCGGTCGGTCGGAGCAGATTTATCGCGTTGAATCGGCTGCATCCGACTGTCTCTCGACTGGCAAAATGTGTGTCGCAAGGCACTGAAAACTGAGCCGATCGGAATGACAACCAGTCGAGTCGGCTCTGTCTGCGCCGGGCATTAGACCTTTATATAATGCAAACTGGACAAGATTGCTACTCAAGGTTATTAACCCCATCGTGTGGAAAGAAAGAAAGAATGAATCGATGAACGGATGGATGGATGGATGGATGGATGGATGGATGGATGGAATACATGTAATGTTTGAATGCATGGATGGATGGATGAATACCGTATTTGTCGGTGTATTACCCGCACTTTTTTTCAAAAAAAAAGAAAAAAAAAGGGGGGTGCGGTTAATACACGACCGTATTAACCACCATTTTTTTTTTTTTTTTAATTTTTTTTTTAGGGGTGCGGTTAATACACCGGAGCGGTTAATACACCGACAAATACGGTAGATGGATTGATGGATAGATTGATTGATGGATGGATGGAATAATGTTTGAATGCATGAATGAATGACCAACCATGATCAAACGATTGAGTGTATCATTGATGAATGAATGAGATTTAGGATGGGAATTACAATATATCAATTACAAAATTGCAATTACACTGTGTAATCAAAGCTCTTTAAATATACCCTCATCGAGCAATTGCTGCCAATTGCTATCTCTTTTTAAAATAAAAATTGTGTTAAAATTTCTTATATTTTGATTTGTTTGGATTTAATGTTTTCATTCCTATACAAAAACACTTTGAGCAAATGTAGTTTCGCTGATGGAACTAACATGTACAAAAAATGTTTCAGAAATAACCGGTACTCGATCATCTCTTTAAAATATCCCGCCCGCCACTCCTTCAGGAAGAAACCACATTGTATGTCTGGGTATTTCCACTTGCTGCCGACCCGTGGTATTTATTCTTCAAATTAGACCACCACTCCGCCAACTCATGTTTGAATACCACACCCTCCAGTCAATGGACTGTAAAAATGTTGGCATTATTTAGATCGTGGGTCCACACTTATGTCTTTTGATACAGATGTTGACACTAGGTAAATCATGAGCCACACTAAGAGTGTGGGTTCACACTGATGTCTAAATACCACACCTTGCCGTTGATGGACTTAACAATTTTTATGTTATTTAGAGTGGGTCCACACTTGGGTTTGAATATTGTGGACTTGAAGAACATTTCAACTCTATTGAATGCCTACATAATTATTGTGAATATTGCACCCTCACGACAATGGACACTTTTGAAACTGTTGACACTTCTTGACCAATTGTTCCACACAGATACCGCACCCTGCTGCCAAGTGCCAATAGACTTTTTAAAATGTTGACACTATTTAGAACATTGGTCCACACTTATATCTGAATACCACACCCTCTCATCAATGGACTTCACAATGTTGATGCTATGTAGAGCATGTGTCCACACCATATTCAATTTTAAGCATTATGTTAAAACTTTAAACCGAAAACGCAATGAAAATCCTATAATATGCATATTGTACCTCTTCTGAAAGCTGAGAACATACTGATCATGAAAAGGTTAATTTTGAAGCCCTAACACCGCCCAGAAAAAAATTAAAAGCAAATTTAAACTCTTATTCTGAACCCCGATTTTCGCCGTTTGACGGTGATTTGGTGCAGAGAAATTTGATGACGTCACAGGTTGACTAGGCCCAAACCACCCCGCGTATAGTATACGGCGGCCGCGGACGGTAGAGCGGTAGTACCATAGTACCCTTTGCCTCGGCCTCCCCCAACGATCCCCCAGTCCAGCTCGCGCGAGTTATGCTGCCCTGCTCAATCGATAGAACGCCGTCCTTGTCAATGTCATTTTTCTTGTTAGATTCGACCTGATATCTGCAAAATCGGAGAATGGTGGAAATGTCTGAAGGAAGTGAAGATTTCAGGCATGGTTTTGAGGTGGAAATCGCGAGTTCGCCAGTATCGACAAAGTTGAATTCGAGTTGCAAAGTCGGGAAAAGGTGCATGGCGTATGGTAGTTCGACAAAACTATCCCTTTCATGGCCTCTTTGACTTTGACATTATATTGTATTTTTCTCTGTCGGCATTCTAAGCCGACAGTGAAAAATAACAATAATAATGTCGAAGAGGCCATGAAAGTGATAGATTTGTTGATCTGGCGTATGGCTGCGGCAATTGTATAGCGAATTGCACCATGTCCATGCACTAGTTTGCCGGGAAAAATGCTGGGGGAAAGGGCGCATTGAAACCCGCACTCCGGTGTCGGCACGCTACCCCGCTAGCTGGCCGTGCCGCGCTCGTGAAGAGTACCCTACGAAACACAAATGTAACGTACCCAAAATCAACTAAATCTTCAAAAATTGCTCAAATAATGGTCATGATTTCAAAGTAGTTATCTTTTTTACCTGTTTTGTGTAACTACTTTGAAATCATGACCATTATTTGAGCAATGGTCGAAGATTTAGTTGTTTTTGGGTATGTTACATTAATTTGTTTCGTATGGTACTTCACGAGCGCGTCCCGGGCAGCGTAGCGTGCCGACACCGGAGTGCGGGTACAATAGTGAACTAGCGCCAAAAGTCTCCCAAATCCCCGTTATCATTGTCGCTGTCTGATGAATCATTCCTGTCCTCTTCTTCATCTTCTTCGGAAAAATCCATTGCGAAACTCAGTTCGAGAGTATTTTCCTCCATTTTCCTCGAAATAAAACTGTCGAGCTCGATCGTACGTTTTCAAAAAGCAATATACACAACACATGCAGTACATATACAATGCACGCACGTACGTCGCTTTGCTTGATCAGCTGATCGGCCGGGCCCATTCAACCAGTGACGTCACGATTTTCAGGCCGATCGTTGAGCGAATTTCAGTCAACGAGACGGCTCTCTTTTGCCCCATTTTCGAAGACTTTTAAAGTCAAATTTCAACATCTATATCGCGGATTAAGTTAATATCCTTAGAAAAAGTAACATTTCCTTCACAAACATACCAAATTTTGCCAATTTGAAAGTCAACGAGGGTTCGGTTTAAATGTTTGAACATTGCTCTCTCCTGTCATAGGCTGTCAATGGACTTAAAATGTTGACACTAAAATACAGCAAGTTGAATGTGTCTGGGAATGTGCTTATTGCCCTTGCAAGGTGTTGATTTTCACACGTGTTGATTTTCACAGGTGTTGCTTTTACACACGATAAAAAGTGCGTGATTGCAATCACGATTGGAGTCATTTTTCACTCCAATCACGGTATTTTTGACCGTGTGAACACAAACTAGAATCACAAATCGCGAAACTCGAATCGTGGTCCAGAGGTGTCTTCTAATCATGATTCACCCAAATCACAGTGCGAATCGGTAGTGTAAACGGCTTGACCTCCAAAACACGATTTGGGAGGCGGAGCTAAGGTGACCTTACATGCACTTCCGCCGATAAACCATGCTCTAATCGCTTTGAGTGCAGTGCATGTAGTGTAATACCAAAGATGGCGCTCAGTTTGATTGAATTTGACGGGTACACATACACACGTCTCCAGAAACGCGATTGTAATCACAGTTTGTACAAAGTCTTTTTCCTTGTGTAAAAGCAAGGCAACATAATCACCGTGATTGAAAACATGATTCCAATCGTGATTGCAATTACGAATTTTGTCGTGTATAAAAGCACTCTATGTCTCTTTCAAAATCATATTAAAGGGACTAGTAACTTTGTTGACATGTGCAAAAAGTGATAAACGATTGATACAATGTATATTGTTATTATTTGATATGTCCACTGGGTATTGTGTGAAAATTTCAAGTTAAATGAATGTTATATGGCCGAGTAATGAGCAAAAATGCAAAGTGATAATCACTAACTCATTGCACTGACTTTGTACACGGTTTTGACGATCCAGTGGATAGTTTACCATCTCCCTACTTCAATTGTAAATATCTTTTTAACGAAAGGGAAAATCGAAAAACCGAAAACCTGTCCCAAGGTATGAGGGAACCGCTAGTATTCCAATTGGATTTTGAGGATTCGGACAATGTTACTAGATCCCTTTAAAGGAATCTAAAAACAAGTAACATTGTCAAAATCAAGACAACTTATTAAGAACTCTAGCGTTTACTCAGTGGACATATCAGATGGCAGAAATACAAATGTTCTCAACCTTTCATCAGTTTTTGCACATGTCAACAAAGTTACTAGATCCCTTTAAAATTCTCCACCCCCATACACATACAGGTTTTGAAACACTACCCTGCCTTTCATGAGTTAAATGTTTTGTTCAGTAACCTTAACAGGGTGTTACACTTTTCTTGGAAGTTCTGTGTTCTGTTCTTGGTTGGTGTCAACTCGGGAGTGAACGTGACTTCTATTGGCCTTGCCAGATTGTCAAATGTTTTATATTTAAACGAGAAAAAAGTCTCAGTAAAGGTACTTCAGAGTTTAGCATCAATTGGATCTTTGCGGGATCCAGGATTCCTTTCAAGCATTTCAGGTGATGAAAGCAAACATACAGATGTACATGTACCCTGATGGACAAAATTATGCATGTGCTCCGCAAATAATAGAATTAGGCGATTGTTGTAGCATTTCACAGTTTTAGCTGATGATTCTGTATGAATTAAGAAATCTCTGGTAACAAATCTTTCATGTAAATGAAAATGGTTACCTGACACCCCCAAAAAACATTACCTAGGACAATTGATTGTTAACTTTTAAAAAATTAAAGTACTAATGTATACCTGACATAAATCTGAAATATTTAAATAAAATAACAAAATAATAAATACAAAGTGATAACAAACAGAAGAAAAGTCGTGAGAAATCAAAATAGATTTGATATTTTTGAATGAATTTCTTGTACTGCCATTCAAAAGAAAGATGAATGGAACATTTAGAAGACACTTGTTTCCCGAGCATCTACGCACCCTAACGTGAGAGAAAAGTGTCAACTAAGGTGTTGCGTAACCTCGCTAACTGTTTTTGTTACTCGGTGATCGCCCCTGCAAATAGAGGAAGGGCGTGAAATGCAGGGGCACGGACAAACATTGTATTAGTCCCCTTTCACATACCGTAAATACCGGCGTAAACGCCGCATACTTTTTCCTCGAAAAAAACCTGCAAAGTCGGGGTGCGGCGTGTACGAGGAGATAGTCAAAATGTCACTCTTGACTGGCCTCAAAACAACTATATTCTATTGTATTATAGTTATAATGATTACATTTAAACACATCTATTTTGCAAGCGCAAGTAACAAGAAATGTGTTTAGAAAATATATAGTGCGCTTGCGGGCGAGCGATAAATTTCACGCGCCGCCGATTTCATGCTAAAATTTGGCACATTTTCCCAGCCGATTTTCTGGTTTCCCGCCGTTATTCCCGCTTTTTTTGTCGCCAGTTTTCCTGGCGCACTTTTCTCCCACATTTTTTTTTTTTCAATTTCAATGCCCAAAGTCGGCATGCGGCGTTTACGCGGATGCGGCGATTGCGCCGGTATTTACGGTAGATGGTTTGAAACGGTTTCAGAAACGTGTAAGAGCTATCTTAATTGTAAATGGAAATAGAGGTTGAGTGGTCATAATTGCACAACGTTTTCTTGTTAAAGCTAAATAACTGTACCGGAGAAATACAAATTATGTTCAAGAAAAATACATCGAAAACAAAAAAAACATGGGCACCGTGTAAAAAGCTAAGCAGCCTGTCAAATTTCAGCCAAATCTTGGCGGCACTCATGAATCTTTCAACTTAAATTTCTGCATTCAACCAGTGCTCCACATTAACTTTTCTTTAATGGATTACAACTTTTCTAGATACATTTGTTCATGAATATGGACTGGAGGCAGGCCGGTGTACTTCTTGAACAGTTCAAATTGTAGAACCTAGATATGAAAAGGGGTATTCTTGGTAGCGTTCATCGAGGTCAATATTGAAATGCATACCTGCGTGCGAAGTTTTATTAATTCACCCACCATTTCACCTGTTTATGCAAACATTTAAAAAGCCATTTATTTTACAAGTTCCCTTTTGGAAAAGAAGATTGGTGTCTCCCCAAATACTTAATTTTTGTTTATTTTATAGTGGACAACCATGCATGGTTAGTTGGTTTGGCGTTTACTCAATACATTTAAACCTGTCTAAGACCATGCATATATATATGTAAATCAGAGACATAACAGAGGTCAAACTGCCCCCCAAGGAGACAATATTATAATTTTGTTTAATTATTAGCAGTTCTTTATTAAGGCAGGTGGTCACTACAGCAGATTTGACTGTATTTTGTAATATTTTTGTGTGCAATATAACTGTGAACCACTACACTTTATGGGCTAGTTTCCTCCTCCCCTCCTTAGCCTATTTTAACATAACTGTGCGCCACTATGTACACTTATGGCTTCAATGTAATGCCTTGACAAGCTATTAGATAACAGGCATTGTCAACCCAAACAATAGGATTTCCTCGCCCAGTCAATAGAAGTTTGTTGGCTCATTGAATTCATGAGAAAAGGCTACCAGTTAGGAGCCCTCATTGTGTTTAAATATTCATTGACATCAGGGCCTATATATACCTCACTAGCTTGGTTCCATGCTAAGTCTACTTTAGATGACAGCTAATGAAGTTCTTCTGTTTACAATGTTTAGCTCACTCCCATATGTATGAATTTAGTTGACTAGCTGTTAGATAACAATTATTGTCAACTCTCAGTCACACAATAGGATTTCCTTCCCTGTCAATAGATGAGTTTCTTGGCTCATTGAATTCATGAGAATAGGCTACCAGTAGGAGTCTTCATTATGTGTAATATTCAATAACATCGGGGGGGGGGGGGGGGGGGGGTGTTTCACAAAGATTTTAAGTTTAATTTTTCAATAATTTTAAGTCCAACTTACAATTTAGTCCAACTTACAATTTAAACAGTTAAGAGGATCTAAGCTAAGAGCCTTTTATGAAACAGGCTCCTGGAGAGGCTGTGGTGGAGTAAGTTGGCTCGTTGATTTCATGAGTGTTGTGGCACCTCATTAGCAGCCTCTTGTGTCATTCAAACCTGTGTATAGTGACCACCCACAGGCAATAGGAAAAGGGGCTTCTGCGGACAGGTGGCCTCTATAGACAGGTTCAATACTCAAGCATAGTGACCACCCACAGGAAACAGGAAAAGTGGCTTCTGGCATACAGGTTTTCTCTATAGACAGGATCCATAACAATGTACAGTCAAACCTGTGTATAGTGACCACCTAAGGTATACAGAAAAAAGGCCTCTGTAGACTGGGGACCTCTATAGACAGGGGACCTCTATAGACAGGTTCCATAACAATGTATAGATAAACCTGTGTAAAGTGACCACCCACGGGGAGCAGGAAAAGTGGCTTCTGTAGACAGGTGGCCTCTATCTCCCCATAGACAGGTTCCATAAAATTGTACAGTCAAACCTGTGTATAGTGACCACCTAAGGGAAACACAAAAGTGGCCTCTGTAGACAGGGGACCTCTATAGACAGGTGTCATAACATTGTACAGTCAAACCTGTGTATAGTGACCACCGATGGGAAAAAGGGAAAAGTGGTTTCTGCAGACAGGCGGCCTCTCTAAAGTGTAGACATAGTCTAAACCATTGATTTCCTGAGTAGGGGGTCATGTTTGGTTGCCACTTTAGGCAGGTTGGCTGCTATAGACAGGTGACCACTAATACAGGTCTGAGTGCCAGAGTTAATGTTCACTCCCTAGGGAGTATTCCAGCCAGTAACCTTTTAGATGCACACAGTGCTAAGGAACCTTGTTCCCATCCTCTAAAATGTGTATATTACCAATAGAAGAATGGAAAAGGTTTCGGTTTTCCGAAGTTCTCTTTTGTTCAACAGATATTCATGATTGAAGTCTTCCAATTTGATTTGAAAGTCTCCCTGGGAGACTTTCAAATGTGTAACATGTTAAAGGGGACCACCAGGCAAAGAACAACACATTATTATATGTTTTGGTACCGTTTTGTGATATCAAATAGATACCCAACATTTTGCAAAGGGTTGTGTAATTCGTAAACAAAGCAATTAATTTCGCCACTTATGGAACCACTGCTATTTCCTGGTTCCATACGGGCCAACCATTTGTGAGTGCGCCAATGCTATTCACGCGCACGTTTGTAAACAATAGATTCCCGGGCGATTCGTTCGCTCTGCACACGTTGCAATTTACCGCACACATAGCAGTCTGCGTAATTCAGACCGCATGAACGCATGCTTTAGAATGGTGATGCGTTTCCAATAATTTTTCTTTTTTTCTGGAAACATATTTTTGTGAACTTGTTGATGGAATGGAATACTAAAGATGTTACCTTTCTTTAATAAGAATATTATTTTTGGGTGGTGGTACCCTTTAAGGCAATCAGTTAGGATACATCACATTGCATTTTGGCTCCTAACTCGTCATATGACATTCATTTACCATGGAATCTAAGCACATCGCAGAAATACAAAATGTTATCAAATCTTTGTCAGTTTTTGCACATATACCAACAAAGCTAATAGATCCCAGTAACCAGCTGAGTGTAAGATTAAATTGCATGCTTACATTTGACCCAGCTCTTTTCTCAAGTTTTAATCTGCGAATAGCTTTTTAACCCCCCTTTCATTCTAAGGCCTCACAATATGATTTTCTAGACAGTCTATATTGATTGGTTACTTGGCTCACTGATTTCAAGAGAATAGTGTCTCAGTCCTAGGCTAGCATAATTATGTGCATAATCTTAATTCAATAATGCCAATTGATGTACACTCATTAACAATGAGGGAATTAAGGTAACTTATAAGTAAACTACCTATAGATGGTTCATGATGGTGAGAGACATATCATACAATATGACTTCCTAGCAAAGTAGCAAGTCAATTGATTTTTTACTAGGGGCCATTGATTTTGTGAACATTATGTCATACTCATAGAAAGTTGTTATGTAATAAAGTGGAAAGCCTGTTCAGGGGGTCAAGTGTAGAGCTGGGGAAATTGAAAGGGGGGGGGGGGCGGTCAAGTGTGGAGCTGGGGAAATTGAAAAGGGGGGGGGTGGTCAAGTGTGGAGCTGAGGAAATTGAAAGGGGGGCGGGGCGGGCGGTCAAGTGTGGAGCTGGGGAAATTGAAAGGGGGGGCGGTCAAGTGTGGAGCTGGGGAAATTGAAAAGGGGGGGGGGGTTGGTCAAGTGTGGAGCTGAGGAAATTGAAAGGGGCAACCTTCAGTTGTCAGTCAAAATAGTTGATAGTGGTTTATTAAAAAAACATTGATTATTTCCATTATTAAAAGGAAATATACAACTAGAACTAATAGAAGTGACAGGAATCATGCACGTACATGTTAGCAGTAAGCGAAACATTTTGGTGCTTCGTTTCCCTTTAACCATACTAATGTATTGATTTCAGCTTAGCGGTGGTTGGGTGGATGTGTATAGGGTATCGCAATTTGCTTGGATTTTTGGTGTGGATTATAAGTGTACTGCTGGTGAAGCATGATATTTAGTAGAAGGGTAATATGTCATTGAACCTTGGCTGGTTTGTGAAAAGAAAAAAAAGAGCAACTGTGTTACTGACAGAAAAAATCTAAAAAGGGAAGTGAAATGATAAAGGGCTTTCTCTGAAATCCATTTAGAAGCCAGAGTAATTAATGTTTTGATATACAGTCAAACCTGTCTTATCGGCCACCTGTCTATATAGTGGTCACCAAGAGTAATCCCCTGCAAAGGAAAACAAAGTTATGGAACCTGTCTGTAGACGTCACCCTGTCTACAGTGGCCACTATTTTTGTTTGTGTCAGGTGCTCACTTTACACAGGTTTGACTGTACACAGTACATGCATACATATGGCCCATGATAATACCCATGTAATATGTGGGACATACTTAAAAACTTTATTCAATGTAATAACACCCAATTATTTAAATTTAGCTGTATTTTAAACTGACCTGAAATATATAGATAAATAAATATCAGGAAAGAAAATTAGGATGAATGATATATAAATTGGATGCTTTTAATACATGATACTTGGAAATTAATATTTTCTATTATAATCATATTATAATGTTAGAAAGTGATCTCGTTTACCTAGAGAAGGAGGACAAAAAATGAAACATTTTTGAAATATAGTCCTGTTTTGGACTAAACAATAACATGTTTTTCACATTTACTGTGATCTTCTGTTGTTAAATTATAATTTTGTTTTCAGAAGTATGTAATATATCCAGAAGATATCATTTCAGAATGTGAGATTATGTATTGATAATACAGGATGTTCCTATCTTCCTTTATTGCTCATTTAACAGGATGGTGCCATCCAAAGACTTCTTGTCACGTGGCATTGTCATGTTTTTCACTCGGAGCATGACCAACATAAATTTTGGAATTGGGATAGACAATTTTTTAATGATCATTTTCTAATGATAATAGATTATATAGTATTTAGGAGAGGCTGGGAGGTATTATGGAAAAAGTTGGAATATTTACATTTTAGCAATGGATCATGACTTAAAGGGACATTTTCCCCAACATATAATCACCTTTGATTATGTTCTCTAAACATTAAAACACAATTTCATGCAAATACGACCAACATTGGCCTTTTGACCAAGGGATGAGCATCATTCAAAGTCACTCGCTGTATGGGATAATCCCATTCATCGCGAACACCAAGGAGGCTGCCATTGATGTTTATGAAACTCGGATCGCTCTAAAATGTGACGTCAAACCCGAACTACTCTTTTTGTTGGCTCATGTTTTGCATTGTGTTTGTGCACAAACCCCGCGAGCTGCGAGAGCTAACAAAAAGAGGCGGAGTTGTTTGTTCGGGTTTGACGTAGCATTTCGGCGCGAACAATTCAAAATCCGGGTTTCAAACAATATAATGGCAGTCTTCATGCTATACGCGATGAATGGGAATAGCCCATACAGCGATTGACTTTGAATGATGCCCCTCCTTTGTTCAGAGGGCAAACATTGGACATATTTGCATGAAATTATGTTTTAATGTGTAGAGAAATTAATCAAAGGCAAATAGATGATGGGGAAAATTTCCCTTTAACTTGTGGCCTGTGGTAATCCAAGCATGGATAAGTGTTTGATCGAGAAGATGATGTGATGATGATGATGATGGTGATGATGAAGATGAAAATGATGATGATGATGATGATGATGAAGATGAAAATGATGATGATGGTGATGATGATGGTGATGATCAAGACGAAGATGAAGATGAAAATGATGATGATGATGATGATGATGATGATGATGATGATGATGAAGATGATGGTGATTGCGATGGCGATGGCGATTGTTATTTCAGGGGCAAATCGTCCTGACCTCCCTTCACTATTAATGCATTTTCTCCCTTTATAAATAATATTGGCAGAAGAGCATGTATTACCAAGTATTGTTATGATGTAGGCTAAATTTATGTGTGCTGGATTGAGTGCAGTACTGATGACCGGGGTGCGCGGCGAGCGGGGAAAGATAGAATGTGCGCTAAAAAAGTAGCCACCATTATTATTATTATGTTATTTCTTATGCAATCTATTATATTAATACGGTAAGCTTCAACCCCCAAAATGGTTCCCACTCGAGATATCCTCACCCCGAGGATTCGGCGACTCCCCGACCGTCGCGATCGAAGGATATACGTTTTGCGGAGGACAATAAGGCATTCCCGAGTCGCTCCCGCCCCGTGGTCGTCGTCCAGATCGAAGAAAAGGGAAAGTCAGCAATGTCAATTGCCTGTTTAAGACGCCGAGCATTGACTAACGATTTATCGCCGTAAAAGTATTTGTAAGAATATAAATTGGAGTAGATAAAACAAATAATAAATCGAGAAACTATTTTAGATATAACACGTTGCGAAACTACCCAGGTTTTGATAAATATCAATATTTATATTTCGCGGATGGTATGGTAATGATCGCTATCGCCGATTGGCATCGTGTTTGTAAGTGCATAGACGACAAAATGCGACAACTTCAATTTAGCTGCGGTTATACAACGCGCGATGGCTGTACAGCCGTGTATACACGTCGCGCAGTCATCTAATTACCCCACCGAACCGTAGTTTATTTGTATAGCTTACTGACCTGCTGACCATCGTCTCTGGTCACTATCTCATTCGCCCTACCGTACACGATACTATAATTGCGCCAGCTTGTGGTAAGATGTATTAACTCAGCCACGAAGCTAACATGCAGTACCAGAAGAGACGCCTAGGGGGTGGGGGTGGGGGGGGGGGGGTGTGGGGGTAGAATATCTTCAAGAATATGAACAAAGGAATAGGCGGGAGAACTTAGTTTATGATATGAAACGTGTAGGGGGCACGACGGGTTATTTGTCATACAGGCAATTGGAGCCGTGGGGGGGGGGGGGGGGGGGGGGGAGCGGCGAAGCTACTTTATTAGCAAGAACACGAACATATATTATTGTATCTATTTTAATACAAGCGGAACAAATTATGGATCATAATGAAATATGGGGGAATAACTTTGCGTGGATACTAAACCATCATGATTTTGTTATACATTGGTCGGATGTATCGTTGGACGGGGCCCCGACGGGTTGTGGGGTGGGATTGAATCGCCCGAGTCTATTTTGTCTTACTATTTAAATGATGACTGTGGGATATTTAGTAAAGTTTTAAAGTGTTGTTATGTCATCATCGTCTTTCTCTTTCAAAAACCCGCGGATTTCCGCGGGTACAGCTAGTTATATAATAAAGTGCAAATAACAGCCTACAGGTAACAATATCGATACATGTAAGCAATTAAAAGGCAGTAGAGTTATAAAATCTCACAATTATTACAATGGGGTAGTTAAATGATCGAGGTAGTTAAATGATCCAGGTAGCAAGATAAAGCAGCATTTTATAGTGCATAAATATTTATTGACTTCCGTTTGGATTGACTGAATGGAATATGTTACCAAGGTGATTTGTATACATAACAGTATGTTTCATTTAATTATCTCATAATTGTATAATGTTTTGTCATGCATTGTACTGTATGAGACAACATTTCAATTAATCACAATGTGATTTTAAAATAAAAGGTCTTTGTTTTGAAAATACTGGTAGCCTAGCAGCATTCTATTGTCTCTACATGGCATTTAGAAGGGTGTGATACATATTAATATTTGTTGGAAACATACCAGAAAATTAATTATATTTATGTGTTTGTTTGTGTATCATTCAGAATTTGCACATTATTTGTTTGCATTCATGATGAAATGTTAAAGGGATCTATAGGTGAGGGGCGCTTCAAAAAAAAAAATTCTTTGTAGGGTAATGAAAACTAAACTGTAGAATTTGAAAAACACAACATTTTAAGAACAGAATCAACTCCGATTGGAATAAATTATTTGTTGGGGACCAACAAATTCAATAATTTAAGAAAATATTAATTTAAGAAAATATTTATAAAATTTTCCTTCACATTTTTGAAAATTTGCTAAAATGGTCTTAAAATTGTTTTTGAACATCTCTTTATATTGAATTGGTTATTTTAACCAAACATAACATTCAAATGTTTTGATTAAAACAATGGTTGAAACTTGAGGTGTCAGATGGTGGGCACCCTCTGGTCTTAATGGCTGGTTTTCGAATGAAAACAGCCCTGTAACTTAGCCGTTTATATGCTGTCTGCCATTTAAGCATCATTGAATTATAACTGTTTGTTTTCAATGATAACTGACAAGTATTTAGTTACTAACAATTCTGTTTCACCAGAACTATACTATCCCTTTAAGATGTCAGTGTGATTCTGTAGGCTGTGGTGGGCTGTCATCTTTGCAGTTTAGAAGACTTTGCAAACGCGATGCCTTAGCTAAGATGATTCAATTGCCATAGTTATCCAACAGACGTGATAGAAGATTAGTTGCCAGTAAATAATGGGTTGATTGAAGTGCTAGATTCATAGATCATCATCTCAATAAGCACTTTACAATTTGATATTGTTCAACCTGGTCATCAGACACATGAGTTCACAATCACAATCCGCATGTGACGTGCGCTTTCTTCTCCCTTAGGAGCAAAGCACTCTGGCAGCCCTGAGTTGCACTCAACGGTATACAGTTGTATGTATACAGTCAAACCTGTGTATAGTGACCACCCAACAACCAAAAAAATACTTTTTTTTTCACGAGGGCGATTTTGAAAATTTTGAGGGAGAAAAACGCCCTCGTGAAATTATTCGCGAGGGCTATTTTTGGGCTCACGGGGGCTCTTTTTTTTAAACATCGTTTTCACTGCTCAAGGGTCTAATAAATGATTATCATGATGTGATCTATCTGATTATGCCATGTTTGGTACGTTTCTTCTTTTTTTTTTTTTTTTTTTTTTCCGCCCCCGTGCCATGGCTCACGGGGGCGATTCCAAAGGTATCGGGGGCGAATCGCCCTTTGCTCCCGTGTATTTTTTTGGTTGCCACCCAAGGGAAAACAGAAAAGTGGCCACTGTAGAAGGTGACATCTATAGACAGGTTCCACAACACTGTTTTCCTCTGTAGGGGAACACTTTTGGTGGCCGCTAAAGGCAGGTTGGCTGCTTTAAACAGGTGGCCACTAAGACCCCGTTTACAGTGAGCAAAAGGCCAGGCCAGGCCGCGGCCAGGCCGCGGCCTGGCCCCGCACTGTAAACGCACCGGGGCCAATTGCGCGGCCAATTGCGAGGCCAAACTGGCCGCGCATTTGGACCAGCTCTGGAGGTAGTCTCGGCCTCGGCCTGGCCCGGCCTTTTCTCACTGTAAACGCACCGGGGCCAATTGCGCGGCCAATTGCGGGGCCAACTGTTACCCCGGAAGTGAAAGGATCATTACGTCATAGGATAATGACGCCGTACCATAACAATCGAACCCACGCTTTCATGGTATTTTCTTATACCATTCTTATCCTCCTGTCATTGTCACGATTTTGCACTCGAAGTCGACGAAGTCGATCTTCCTCGTCCATATTCTCGTGTTGTAGGGTAGAACAAAGATTAATCAATTATTATATTAGGTACGGGCAGCTGTGATATTCGAAAGTTCGCCGTGCATTTAACATGCATAAACATAGGGAATTGGGGAAAAGATTCATTGGAAATATCCCGCGCGCGCGCGACCGGATCTACACTGTGACCCCCGGCGCGCCCCCCAAAATAATCGTTTGTTTACATGCAGAGCGCCACTACGACAAAATATTGGAAGGTTACAATGTAGGCCGCGGCCTGGCCTCGCACTGTAAACGCACAAAATTGCGGGGCCAACTCGGCCGCGGCCTGGCCCGGGCCTGGCCCGGCCCTGCCTTTTTCTCACTGTAAACGGGGTCTAAGACAGGTTTGACTGTACTACATACACGTCCCAGTCCTACCGGGGCCCCATAAACACCTGGGTAGAGAGTGCGCAATAGTGTATGAACCCATTCAGGACCGATTGATTTTTTCTATAACATGTAATCTCCATAGACCCAAGCCGGAGTTTTCTCAGGACCAGTCCTGAACGGGCTAATTGTCTTGCTGAAGAACAAATTAGGCTACAATCGGACATGGACTGGTTTTGAACTCGGGATCGATCCCACTGATTGGGAAGCATGTGCTCTACCAATCTTACCACACCATGTCAACAAAGTCCTCTAAATTTGCTCTAATTCCTAAGTCATGTTTATGTCAAGGTAATGTGACCTTTTCTGCCCACCTGCCTACTACACCCACTCCCAATGGGAAAAGTACATTGGACTGGCAATACCAGGGGGGCATGGGTTATCCCCCCAGTCTTGGGCTTTGCTCCCCCCCCCCCATCCTATCCATTATTGTCCTACCAGTTAGAAGAGGATTTATTTTTGTGCTTAAACGCTTCTTTGCCCATCCCCCCAATAAAAAACAAAACAAAACAAAAATAACATAATAACAAAAATAAACAAAAAGACCTTTCCTTATTTATGTTCCCCCTCTACTTTTTAAGTCCAAATGCTGCCACTGTGATCATATCATAATTTGTGATAAATATTGTCGAAGGTGGGTGTATTTGCTCTTAATGATATTAGACAGGTGCTGTCCAGTAGCCCGTAAGAAGAATCACATCCCACTTTAACCCATTCCAGGGAATAATTTACTTCCTCAAATTTGATTAGCACTTTTAAAGGTAGTTCAGATTCGTCAAATGAGATGCGCGGCGCCATCTTGCATACGCGTTGCGCACGGTGCGTAATGCACGTTAGCTCAGTGTCATGCGGTGCGAGCAAACTAACCCAGTTCAAAATGGCGACCCGCTATGTAGCATCCCCACGCTTGATGCCCTTTAACCGATGGATAAATATTTCAAATGAAATTCTATACACTTCTATGGGAGAAAACTGCTATACAAAAGATATTTTGTATAGCAGTCATATTAAAAATGCATAGCAAATTGCGATGCGATACCAGGAAAATTATCCCCTGCATTCATGGATTATCATGTATTATTATTATTATTATTATTATTATTATTATTATCATGTACTAGGGATCTATATCATTGTCAAAGTCTGCAAAACTTATCCACAAATCTAGGAGTAAGAGAGTTAAAAGATTTAATTGATCCTGCGAAGTTAATGTGGGTGTATTTGAACTGGGTGATGAAGGGCACGCTATGCGCTAGCTGATTGTCAATTTACTAAGTCACATGGAAAGAATAATATTTTGATTTTGGATTTGGATTCACAAAAATGCTGATGGGTCA
The DNA here is from genome assembly GCA_037951105.1 of Echinarachnius parma. Lineage (NCBI taxonomy): Eukaryota > Metazoa > Echinodermata > Echinoidea > Clypeasteroida > Echinarachniidae > Echinarachnius > Echinarachnius parma. Next base: position 24,404 of record JBAMJV010001453.1, read on the forward strand.
CATTTTAGATTTAATTTGTGCAAGTTTGCTAAACTGCATCAAGGACAAACTGGAAAAAAATCATGGAATCGGAGAAGAGCACAGACATTAATGATTAAATTAGCATTTTGGGGGGCATGTTGGATGTAGAGTACAAACAAAAACAACATTGATTGCATTAGAGTGCACTGACAGACATTTTGAGGGTTTTTTATTATTGTCATTTTCTGAATACGTTTTAGGATACAAGATTGATTCTATCGGATTCATAAATGGGTAAGGACCACATGGACCTATTTCAAGCAATGGCCATTAATATATTAATGATGTTGAGATGAATGCAGTTCGTGGAAAGAGTTGGGTAGCAATTCAAACAAGAGTTTTAAATCTATTATCAAAATATATTACGATGGGACTGAAGTGATTGATTGAAAAACGCATAATTGTTGGTAACAATGGGTGAAAATAACATCCGCACCTTCACGTAAACTGTGCAGTGAGTAATCCAATAAGAAAAGACCAAACCAGACGTGTCGTATAGAATAGTTTTCAGTCTTTTTAAAAATATAATCCCTTAGATGTTAAAAAGAAAAAAAACAATAATGAAAGAAAGGAGAAAAGAATGGAAGCAAAAATCACAAATTTGATCAGGTGTGAAATGGAAATTGTAAAGGGAGACCAGATAAAGAATATAAAATCATTGGCATAGTTAGATTAAACCCAGACATGGGGTGGTGGGCCGTGGGGATGGGGTAGGGGGGGGGGGGAGGGAGGGGTAGCAGCATTGACCCCAAATAGATAATGTTCAACAGAATGATGTTTAATTATTTTCTCTAGGCCAAGGCTGGGGTTACGGGTAGGGGTGGGTTGGTAGGGTATAAAAAGAATCCATAAAGGGCAGAGTTTGGGGAGCAGTTGGCAGTTGTTCCCACCCTCCTATAGATGATCCCTTTCCTCCTACGCCAATGTATAAAGTCAGTCATTGGCACGACAATATTATCTAATGACAATCGTGCCGATTTCTGAATAAAATGAACAACTGTAAAGGGACACCTGATAAATTTGAGGTGCGGATTATCAAAAAGTGCGAGAGGTGGAGCAGTTCACGTTTTTGGAGAAAAGAAGTACTTGTTTTGGTTCCATTTGGAATGTTTTCACTCCCACATATGGGGTAACAAGAATTGGAGCGCGGCATGAATTCATGTTTCTCCATTTTTTTGTTATTATAGCGGATGGAATTGCACAGCTTTAGTCTTAACCTCTCTGTGACTATAACACACGTTCCCCATTGAGCTAGGCCCAACCTTTTTCACACCCTAGCCCTGGGTGGTTAGAACGTTGTGATATCATAGCTCTTTTTACTTTTTAATTCTAATAGCAAACTGAATTGACTGGATCTCAAATTTCTAAACGATTTTCTTCAATGTCTGGATGGTTAGAATGTGGCGATATCAGCTCCCTTACTTCTAATAACACACTGAATGGACTCGGATCTCCGATTTCTAAACCTGCTGCTTCACAGAACTGTGGGTTTAGTGTCAGCATTATAGTTCAACATCATTGTTGTGTCTGCCAGTGGAATTACTTTGATAAGAACTAGTTATAAATAAACAGGCCTAAAAATATTTCTTCTAGACTAAATTTCTGGACTTGTTTCTTCACTTCTGTGGATGTTACAGCATCAGAGCTATAGTTCAACATCATTGTTGTGTCTGCCAGTGGAATTACTTTGATAAGAACTAGTTATAAATAAACAGGCCTAAAAATATTTCTTCTAGACTAAATTTCTGGACTTGTTTCTTCACTTCTGTGGATGTTACAGCATCAGAGCTATAGTTCAACATCATTGTTGTGTCTGCCAGTGGAATTACTTTGATAAGAACTTGTAATCAGTAAACAGGCCTTCAAATATTTCTTCCAGACCATTTTGAAAGTATTCAAAAGTGTCTCCAAGTTCTAAACTTGTTGCTTTACTTCTGTGGATGTTACAGCATCAGTGTTATAGTTCAACATTGATCAGTGTTGTGTCTGCCAATGCTTTTTACTTTAATGGGAACTTGTAATAAAAACAAACAGGCCTAAAGAGATTACTTCTAGACCAAATTTCTCGACTGGTTTCTTCACTTCGGTGGCTGTTACAGCATCAGAGCTATAGTTCAACATCATTGTTGTGTCTGCCAGTGGAATTACTCTGATAGGAACTTGTAATAAATAAGCAGGCCTAAAAAGATTCCTTCTAGACCATTTTGAAAGTACCCTTTCGCTTGCACTTGAGCTCTTCTACTATGCCATTGTGAATGTACATGTAGTGCTACAGCATGGCTTCTCTTCTGTCTAGTAGTAAACATGGTAAGTTGTTGAATGCGAAGATCAGTCACAAAAGACTTATTTAAGTTTTTTTTTCTTCCCTTTTTAAGAGTTGATGGCGTTACAAATATGAAATGTAACTGCTACAGATTCGCTATGCATATTAACCTGTTCCCTTTGATATTCTGACATTCCCATAGACCACCAGGTTCCGGTAGTCAAGGGGGTTAAACATGGCTGCATCTCCTTGCGAGTTCTTAAAAAAGTGTTCCCTTAACCTGTTCCCTACGAGTTTATGAAATCCCCATAGACTTTGTACACAACCCACCCGGTTCCCGTGGTCAAGGGGTTAAATAACTATGGAGTCGTTTAAATCTACCCCTCTATTGATTAATCATATACATGTATGACGTGTATACTAAAATTTGTTTATTACTCTGTATTTTTATTTTAAAAAATTGTTTACAAAGCAAATTAATTTCCTTATCTTTCATTGTTGTCTTCTTCATGCAGTGTTGTAATGACTCTACTCGACTCGACTCGACCCGTAGTTGAGCTTCTCGCCTATTTTTATTCATTATTTTATCTCCCCGCGCGCCCCAACTGGATCTGGCCGTAGAGGCCTGGTGATTCTCCCGAAAGCAGATTAATGCTGTTCCGCAGATCACTGCTGTTCCACAGAATTTTTGTTGGCGGCGCTACAATGTATATAATGGGGAATAATCAGGGAACACGGTTTAGAACCTCCACTACTTGACCCGCTGTATTGTCTCGACTCGACCTGACTCAACTCAAGCTTTGTAGAAAAAAAAACAAACTCGACGCGACATAATTACTCACTCACCTACTGACTCAACTCAACTCTACCCGCTGTATTGTCTGGACTCGACCTGACTCAACTCAAGTTTTGTAGAAAAAAAACTAAACTCGACTCAACATTACTTAATCACCTGCCAACTCAACTCGACCCCAAGTAGACTCGGACTCATGCCCTTGTCGACTCGGCTCATTACAACACTGTCTTCATAAAACATGAGCAAGAGTTTTAAATTTGTCTTATTTTTGTAATTGTTTTTGCAGATGAAAGAGACAAGATCCAGAAGAAGACCTTCACAAAGTGGGTCAACAAACATCTCAAAAAGGTAAGCCTTTATTCATTCTAATTATTTTAGTTATGAATTTAAAAGAATTAGCAAAAATTTGTTTTGTTTTGCCGGGAATTGACCAAGAGATCTCAGGATTGCCAGACTGGTCCTTATCCATCGAGACGCAACGACCCTTGTATGGGGGTTCATCTCATGAAACCTTTTTCAATGCTTGTACAGAAGCTAACATGTATGTTTATAACCCTGACACCAACTATTTAAACCCAAACCTCCACTCCAACGCACCCTCCCCCGGCTATATGGGCCTGTAGTGTTATACTATCATAATTATACTGTAGTAGCAGGGGAACGAACTTGGCCAGGCTAGAGAACTCGGTCACCTTCATGTAAACATTCAAAGCGAACAAGCTTGATCCGGGGACTAGATTATCAAACTGAATAGAATTGTGATCAGCCAATCTTTTTTTTTTTTCCTTTCCGTTCCTACACATAGTTTTCCTCTACCTCTCTTAAAAATAATTTTGTTGAAGCGCCCTCTAAACCAGAACTTTACTATCCCTTTAATAAACCTGCTGAAGACTTGAGTTGAAATATGGTAAATACTTTTTATACCAGACTACTTTTGTCATCATTCCGTTAACTGTTGACAGTGGAAGGAGTATATTTCCCTCAATGGTCAATATGAAAAGGAAAATTTGGATGGTAAACATTCCCAAACTCTAACTTTTGCTTACAGAGATCATTGTTTGCCTTGAAATAAAATGATGATTGTATTTTCACCTCCACCATGTATACTGCCCTTTGTCAGCACCATCGGGTGATCTGAGAACTTTTACACTTTATACTTGCTCGGTAAACTTGTCCAAAAATCTGAAGTTCAAATTCATATTTGGTCAGTAAACTTGACCGTCCTTTTGTGGAGTCACCGCAAGTATCATCTGAAGACACATCCCATGACAAAACCATTATCTCGCCAAAGATATGTTCACATGTATACCAGAAAATTTGTTCATTTCTTAATTTAAATGCAGAGGGAAAAAATGGCGCTATGGACTACAGAGCAATTTTGTGAAATGACCTGTGAATCTATGCTCTGGCAAGCAAAATTCCACTACACAGTACAGTGTCAATGGCTTTATTGGAATACCACTTGTTTGATTTGAGCGGGGTTTTATTTGGTAGAAAATCGCTGTAAAAAATCACTCATACAGTGAATGTGAACCTACCCTCTAAGGATGCAATATAACCTAAAGTTCCTTTGCATAACCTCTTGGTTTTCGTGACGATTCCATTGCTAATGTTTACTCTGACTCGCTTCCAATTTGGGAGAAATAACGCGAATTAAAATTGAATTCGATCGTGTGTTTGCCTGAAAAGTTCATTCCGCTGGTGTACTAAGCAAGATTGGAACTTGTTTGCCCTTCTTGGTTTGACCACAGAGGGATGGAGAGTAATATCCTTAATTTATATAGCACCTATAATATCACGATTGATACTCATCTCTATTAAGCGCTTTACAATTATATAATTACCCCGGTCATCGGATACATTCTGCAATCAATCCAGCACACAAAGTGCACGTTTTCCACTCCCTGGGGAGCACTCAGTTGTTCATTGATTAAAACTGAAATATGAAATCTTCCATGAGGCCACTGTAACTAACTACCTGTAGCAGTGCATTTAAAGGGAACCAACCATCCAAAATAATCTAGTAAATGAAAGATAATATTTCAATCAGTCCACAACACAACACCCTCACCGCATGGAAGGACAGCTGGCAGCAGACCCCCAGACCCCCTCAATTCACGGTGACTCCAAACACCAAACTTCCACCAGGCGCGGACCTACCCCGAAAGGATTGGGTCACTCTCAACAGGCTCCGCACAGGGGTCGGCAGATTTAATGCCAACATGCACCGCTGGGGACTCAGACCTTCTCCGGCCTGCACATGTGGAGCACCTGAGCAGACAGCCTCCCACATCATAGAAGAGTGCCCAACCCTTCGCCCACCCGGCCGCCCAAACCCAGACTTAAACAACTTGGACCCCGACACTGTTCACTGGCTACAAAACTTGCGTGATGTTGCATAGAAGCTCTGCTGCCTCATACGCAAGAAGAAGAATCAGTCCATTCCACTAAAGAGTTTAGAAAGATAGGTTGCTCTAGGTTTTACAAGAACCCATTTCCATAAGCAGACTAAAACTACAAAATACATGGACTTGGAGCTACCAAAGACCTACGGAAACCCTCAAATGGTGGTCCAAGGAGCTGACTAGAAGAAGAATAATGGACTAGGCGCTACTCAACTACCTAGCCAAGTCATTCAGGGGGTCTATGGAGCGGCAATTTTGGAAAATCGGGTATCTTTAGAGCGGCAATCGGGTGTGAAAACGGGGGTCTTGTAAGTGGCACATACCCGTCTTACATTGTACTAGAGGCACTGTAGGTTGGTTATCTTTTAAATACTCCTAGACTACAGATTGTAGTGTATGTTCAAGGTATTTTGTAGATCTTCTTTGTTTGCTAAACATTGATAAAGTGACCTTATTTCAGGACATGTGTGTCTCAGTTTCTGTGGTCAGTGGCTACTGGTCAATCCATAATATTTTCATTAGAACAATTCTTTAGTTTGGAATAGAATAGAGAATTCTTATTCCAAGACTTCTTCTAAAAGTTCAATTGATGTTATTTTAATCAATTTGATTTTGAACATACAAAAAAAAAAGATTCTTGGACATAAACATTTGTAATAGACAACAAATTACTTTTGTTAGATAGGGTTAAGTGGATATTTGATGTACTGTAGGGGAAACAAATAACACGTTTGCTAAAGTTGCTTGCTCAAGTATGGTGATGCAAAACAAAAAGTGTGCAGTTACTTTTGTACTCTGTTGCAATACCTGAATTAGACAAAATAAATCACTACTTTTTGTGCGACAAAGTTTAGTGGATATTTGATGTAGGGGAAACAGATGTGCTTGCTTTTATTATTGGTAATCCCCCCTCCCCCCAAAAGAAACAAGTTTGCAGTTATTCTTGTACCCTGTTTCAACACCTGACTTATGAGATTTGCCCTGGAAAAGTAGGTCACTAGGTCCTTCCGTTGGATGAGACATATCTTGAGGCATATTCAAAGAAGTGGCATTCACATGATAAAATATACATTTCAAATTCATAACCCGAAGATTTATACTCTGTCTCAATATTGGGTTCAAACCGAAAGAGTTGTATCTTGTTAATCAGGTTTGAATATTTATGTTTCATATAGTAAAATTACATGTGTACATCGTAAGTTCAATTAATATGTTCAATTCACACTCATTCAATCGACTCGTTGCGGCATTTGTTTACAGAGTACATGCATGTGACTTTTGGGTCAATTTGCACATTTATCGGCATGGCAACATGAACGCATACAAACGAATCATGCACTTTGTAATAAAATTAAATTTGCTTAATATGAAATACTCCATTCTTAGAACAGCAGTGGCATAAGGCAGGGCTCCACACTTACTTTTCTGTCAGTGGCCCGGTCGGGCCATTGAAATAATTTCCTCCCAATTTTTGGTGGCCCGAAATTTCATTTCATGAGTAAACTTTTTACTATTCAAAATATCACTTTTTCTTGTTCAAACCTCAGTTTTCTAATTTTGTCAAAGTCGGGTTGAAAATCTGCTTGCCCAATCGGGCCAGCAAAGATAATGAAAAGCAAATAGCACTATTTCTGTCGTGAGAAGGTAGCTGAATCGAGTGTGATCCTCTCATCATTCAGCGCTGCTTCCTCTTACTGGATTTTAATTCAACCCTCAAAATAAATTCTATCACCTCTGCTTTACACTTTTCTGAGTTGCCATGGTAACCAATTGAATAATCACACTATGAAAGTTTCCATGTTTGAGGAAGGTCACAACTGTATTTTATCTACAAGTTGAAAAACAATTGCTCACTATTTTATCATTTTTGAAAATATAATTCAATTTTCTCCAAGCATGAGAGTTATGCATTTCCTGTGAGTATTTAGGTCCCTTTTTAGTGATATTTGGAAGACTTTGCTTGAGAAATTGAATTAATTCATCACGTTAATGCAATACTTTGATGTTTATATTATAGCTACTTCATATATATGGCTACTGTTTTGCGACAAATTTTAAAGAGCTAGTGAAGGAGACAATTATTTTATTTGTATAGATTTTCAATTCTTACACATTTACAAAAAGATAATCTTTGCTGCAGGCAACACTTATTATTTTCTGCAAATAATGTAGAGATGCTTGATTTGATGTCACTTTGGACACAACAATTCAATTAAAAGCAAATCTGATATTTTTGCTCTCATCTATTGATCATGATACTTCATTCATTGTCAGTTATTTTATAGGTTTTTTAGATTGATGGGAATTTCTAATTAAATGAAGAATGAAACTGTTTCTGTAAACATATTTCAAGTATTACTTGAAATGCCCCTATAAGGATCAAATCCAGACATGCAAAACTATACATGAAGAGAAGTGCAGGGATTAGTGTACAGTCAAATTATAAAAAAAGGCTCCTTTACAACAGAAATGTTCTGAAAATGTATTCATGAACATTGTTACAAATGTTTAAACTATTTTTGGTAAATCCCTCACAAGTGCTTCCCTGAAGGCATGGCCTTGAATGACACAACACTGAGTGTAAAGAATCATCTATGAGTACAAGCCTCCACACTAACAAAAAAAACCAAAGTCATTAATATCATAGTTCAACAATATTTTCATTTTTTTTTGGCGCTTTTTTTTGTAAAAGCTGGAGGTCATGTCGATTAAAGTCTCGAAATGCTTTTGTGGCCGTCCTGACTGGTGTGAAACAAAATGAAATCAGTTTGTTTTTCTCTTTCTCTGCAAAACTGTAACATCAACTTTTAATGATGTCACCTGATCTTGACTCACCCATCACCTGATCTAACCTCCCATGTCACATGATACCAACCATGCGGATAATGATTTGTTCGCCCACTGTGCAGCCAGCAGTGATAGTGCCAATTTAAATGCGATAAATGTCATAAGGCACTGGTTTTTTTAAAGATGCCAAATGTGTCAACCAACATGGTCAAAATTGAAATTAAGTGAACTAACTTCAAACATGTTTTTTTAACATTGACACAACTTATATTTTCGTGAAATATAAATATCTGGGCTTAATCTATCCCCAATTCTGCAAAATATCTATCAACATTTAGGATTTCCTGTATTTAAAAGAAAATATGATACATTTTCACATTGCCATACTAAAATCCTACTATTCCAAATGGCATTACAAATAATACAAATAATTAAAGTGGGCTTCTGACATCGTGTGTGCCATTTTGGGGGCTTCTGTTTCTTAAATTTTTGTTTTTATGTCATTTTAAAGTGAAAAATAGCCTTAAAATTTGGATTTTGCAATTTGAAGTTTTTATAATGCAACTTTTTTTTACTGTTGTTGGTTCAAACTTATTGTATGGAAACAATACATGATAGGACATATTTACATGATATAAAATTGGAGCAAGACACTTGCAAAAAAAAATCAAATTTCATTCTTGTATGTGTTTCGGACGTTACACATTGTTAACATTTACCCTTTTCTCACACTTCTATGACCAGTTGTGGTTTAAATCTTTGCTGTTTTGGAATATTTAAATACAGAAAGTATATGATTAGATGTAAATCTATCCAAATTCTTCTTTGAAATGGTCAAATTAACTTCATAGCACAGAAAGGGGTCTTCTATCAACCATATATGACATTATACATTACAGTACATGTAAATTTGATTTATCTATAATTATGTTCAGATCTCCAAAGTAGAGACAATTTTAAGGGTTTTAGTGAAATTATGAAGTACCTAGTACTACAATAACTACAATTTGAGAATTGTGATCTATAATTTATTGTAGCAAAGTTGCATTATGTTATGACATACCCTATTTTGTTTCGGACGTTACATTCTGTTAACATCACTGCAAAACATCTTAACTCGCTTTGTTTGCATGATTTTGCAAGCAAAACCCATAAATATGTGCATTAATTGAACTCCCAACGAAAGGGATAGTGAATGAAGTCCATATTGAAAGACAAAATCCAAGATTTTGTACAAATATTACATGCAATTAGAAACTGTTATTATATACAGTCAAAGGATGATCGATGTGACTTTCCAGAGTTTCCTTCATCATTTTACAAAAGATAAAAGATATGTATTGTACAATGACATACATTGTATATGATTTAAATTTTCCATTTTCTTATTTTGATAAAATATGAAGCTCAAACTAATTTTATCAAACTATTATCGAAAATTAAAATAACTGTCAGAAATGCATTACTGATCAATATGATATTTACAAAACCTCAAATTCAAGTTATAATGGCACATGTACAGTACACTTGTATGTACCACATAAGGTTACGGTCAAGAAATTATATTTGTTCCAGCAGATATGGTTATATTTTTCAAAGATAGTTGACTTGCACAAAAATGTAATTGATCATAAACCAGTAATGTTCTGGAAATTGTCTTAAGAATAAGATAAGGAATTATCTTGGTGTACATGTACCTGTAGATAGTTTACATGGCATATGCCATATAGTATTTCAAAACTAACTTTTGTTTTAACATGTGGATTTTTAAAATACAAATGATTAACATTGTAATTATTGTCAGTAAAACATGTGGATCAGCGCAGATTATTTTCTTCTTATCAAGTTTAAGTATTTTTGCAACTAATGAATGATATCAGAAGAGTAAATTTAGCATAGTTATACTGTACTTTTGTATACCACTAAAAGGCTTTGTTAATGAAAATGTCTATATTTCCACTAAATGAATGATGAAACAGAGACTTAACATTTGTTTCTTATAGAACATTATAAAGGCAATCAACCTAATAATGCATTTGATGTGATACAAAAAAACAAAATCAGTATACATGTAGTTCTGTGTACTTTACAACATGAACAATTATGGGGCAAAAATAGCAATTCCTCACATTTTTAAATAAAAGTTCCTTCCCAGAGACAAATAACTGATCATTTATTTTTCAAAACACTTTTTCTAGAGCAGGAAGCATATAGATCATGAAAAATGTAGATAATACTTTTTTAAATGTTCCAAATTGAATTTTTTGTGCAATCAAAATGTGTGTTAACACCATTTTGTAACGTCCGAAACGAGCTCACAGTACCATACAAAAGATTCTGTAAATGGTAAACAAAATACAGGAGTTGTTGCAGCAGGTAGTGTTTCAGTTCCACAAAAGAAAGGTTATTGTTCCAAGTAGATTAGTCATATCATTAACTATATCAAGTGTCTTGTAAAACTTTAGTGGTTACAAATTAGCTGAGAAAAATCGATGAAAAATTGGTGAAAATGTGGATTTGGGGCAGACTAAGCATCTAAATGTTGTTAAAGCATCATGTATTTTGATGATTATGTTTCATTTACATGATCTAAATGAATAATAATAACCATATATTATCATTTTGAAAATAAATGCACTAAAATATAAATTTTGTGTTAACAATTACCCCATGTAACGTCCGAAACACATTTGTTTACATTGGTTGATCTCAAACATTTGTTTTGGCAATTAATTACCCAATTCATGTGTAAATTTGTTTACAAATTAATACTATTTTATATTATGATGATTGATTCATATAATGTGCCCTTTCCTGTGACTTCTGAGCTTATAAGTTACATTTTTTGTTTCGGACGTTACATTTGTTTCGGACGTTACAAATGTTAACGGAAAGTTAATTTTGAATATATAATCATAACGCAATAAGCTATTACATTATTTTTTTCTGTGTTGGGAAGGTACATCAAGTCTCTTCAAAACTGAGATAAATAATTGTTTGTGTTATCCCCCTTTTAAAAATTATTTCTAAAGAAATATTGTTTCGGACGTTACAAAATTGTTAACGGAAAATGAGAGCATGTGTGCATTTCATGTTTTTTTTTTTTTTAATCGCTGGCTTAAGAAATCAGTCATTTCCCTTTTAGGCAATATGATGAGGAAACTGTTAGTTCAATTTTCATACTGATATCATTTCAATAAATTATGGTACTGGTAGGGGTAATGAGGGGTTAAATTGTTAACGGAGGATGTAACGTCCGAAACACCAATTTTGATGGCATTGTACTGTCAAAATATTACTTTACATATTAAGCGCCGTTAATTTTCTGAAAGTTTAACTCACACTCGTTCATAATTATCAACAAATAAAAAAACAAAAAAATTTGTTAGTGTTTTTTTATACCTGAACATAATTGAACCCATTTTTGGTTGACAAATTTCCGTTAACAATTGGCCCTTTAGGGTTATCTGACCTATATAAAGGGAAGTCCAAATATTTTCGTTAAGGTATGGGAGATCAATCTAGGTGGATGCTATAAGAAAATACAAAAATAAGTTTTCAGTTCAGTATGTTTTTAAAAATACAGGCCCTCAAAGTGCCATTAAGCCTTTTGGCACCTTTAAAAAAACCAGAGCCATAAGTCATCTGCAAACTTGATGGGTCTTCTCCCGCTATTTTTGGTCTCAATGATTCAAATTACAGCTCATTTTTTTGTTCTTAAAATGGGGATAGTATAAAATACATTTACAATGTATGATGATACAGCATTTCCAAAAATCTTGTTTACCAGAATGCTTATGAATCTAATCATCTGCAATGTACATTTATGTAGGAGTGAGAGCATTAATGTGTTGTACTACAACGCTAGACATTAACTATTTTTGCCTTGTGGCCCAGTCCAAGTAAAAACAAGTCTTTTCAAATCATAGTTGCCCGAAACCAGAAAAACATTAATACGCATATTCTATTTGGTTGCCCATATGGGCCAGTGGAATTTAGCGTCAATGATTTTTGGTGGCCCATAGTTAATTTGTAGTGGCCCCTGGCCAGCGGGCCTGTACTAGTTTGGAGCACTGTATACTAGATCTGCAGTAACCGTATGACGAAATTAGTTAGATGATTTAGTACGATAGGCCTACCGGGATCAAACGTTTCAATTCTGTTGAACAATCTGTACTGTAACTGAATGAACTGTAATGATGTGCACGTAGTATGTACATGCCACGAGTTGCACGTGGTATGGTGCATGTATGCATGCATTTGCCATTGAAAATATACCTGTAATGTCAACTGGGTCTGGATGGCGATTTTGCATTTAAAGGTGCATTGTTTTGTAAAATTGTCAAAGGACAAATTGCACAATTTTTTTTATTGTTACAGGTGAAATAACAGTAATTACGTTGGAAATGGCCTACCAATACAACCAGAATTAGAAATAAGTGAATTTTCGTGTGCATAACCTATGGCGAGTAGCTCGAAAGTGATGTTGCAAAAGGGGGCAATTTCGAAATGATCGCTTATATCGACATGATGTTCAAATATGAACTCTAATGTTTCTTGTCTGATGTTCATCATATTGTCACCAATTATTCCTTTTATTCTCAGAAATTTGGTTAGACAATAACTAAACCTGGCCTGGAATTAAACTGATGTACGATTCACGCATCCAACGTAATGTGTTTTTTGTTTGCACATGTCTTCAAAGTTGTAATGTGCCTTTAAATTCAAGCCCACATGCTGTTCTTGTACCAGGTCTGTTTCTCGTCATATAACGAGGCTAATTTAAGAACATTCTCCTGCCGTTCCGGTAATCCATCCCATATTTATTGTGGTACTGACATAGTATTTCAAGACCATATGGTAAATGGCATGAGGATAATTAAGACAAAATGATAATTTGACATTTCAGTTAAAGGGATCTAGTAACTTTGTTGACATGTACAGTAAGTGATGATTGCATGGTTGATAAAATGTGTATGGTTGTGATCTGATACATATGTCCTGAGCAATGTGTGAAAATGTCATGTTAAATGGATGTTATATGGCCGAGGAATACACAAAAATGCATAGTGGTATTTACTAACTCATTGCACTGACTTTGTACACGGTTATGACTATCCAGTGGATAATTAAAATTCTAAACACTTCAATTGTAAATATCTTTTTAACAAAAGGGAAATTCGAAAAAAGGAACAAACATCATTCCATGCTTTTTCCGGTAATACAAATTGCAATAAGGTATAAGAGAACCGAATAGAGTTCCAAGTAAGTTTTGAGGATTTGGACAATTTTACTAGATCCCTTTAAGAGAAAATGATAATTTGACATTTCAATGATGTGTGCAACCTGTCTGCCAGCACTAAACCAATCTTCTGCTTGACAGTTTACAGTTTGTTGATCAATAATAATTATGAGACTGGCTCCTCCACATTTTAATAAACTGAATTATTAAATAAACAATTCTCATTCATTCATAATTTTAGAATGTTTTTTTTTTTATGATTCTGTTTATTATAAGGTTTTTCAAATTATTTGTTCTTATTATTAGTATACGTCTATTCTAGATGAAAGGGCCAAGTACATAACAAGACATACTTTTTAGTTACCAGGTAGGATTCTCTTTTTAGGTGATAAATGTATCAAACTATAACAGATATTTACAATTGAAGTGTTAAGATTTTTAACTATCCACTGGATAGTCATAACCATGTACAAAGTCAGTGCAATAAGTTAGGGAATTTTTGCTCATTACTAGGCCATATAACATCCATTTAACGTGATATTTTCACACAGAAGACGTATCAAATTTACAAAACTACTCAATTTTACCAACCACTCATCACTTTTTGCACATGCGCTTCAAAAGTGACTAGATCCCTTTAAAGGGATCTAGTAACTTTGTTGACATGTGCAAAAAGTGATGAATGGTTGATGCAATGTATATTGTTGTTATCTCATATGTCCACAGGGTATTGTGTGAAAATTTCAAGTCAAATTGACATTGTATGGCCAAGTAATGAGCGAATATGCAAAGTGATATTCAGTAACTCACTGCACTCACTTTGTACACGGAAGAAAAACTCGCCCGGATTTTTCTTATCTGAATACTTCAATCATACATATCTTTGTAACGAAAGGGAAATTTGAAAAACCGAAACCGGTCCCATGATTTTATTGTTAATACGAATACAACAAGGTATAAGGGAAACGCTAGAATTAAAATTTTATTTTGAGGATTTGGACAATGTTACTAAGTCCCTTTAATGAATACGGGCCCAGGGAGCAAGGTGCTGTGAGGACTGCTATGCGATGACGTCCTTTTCTCTGTAGCTGGTATGTATGTGACAACCCATCTGACCAAGGAGGTATCTGACACATCCATCCACCCACATCCACTTCCGAATCAAGACGCCTCCCAAAACACCAGACTTGTATTTAACTCTTTGCAAACGAGATTCAGTTTTGTTATAACATGCATTGTCCATAGACGGTAGACCCAAGCCGAAGTATTTTTGGGACCAGGCCTTAGTGTGTTAATTCTGCCAGTTGATGCGGAATGATAGATACATGGTACATGAACACCTACTGATATAATGTGGCATACACGATGACATACATGTATGTTGTCATATTTCAGCCTGTAGGCTGTGTCTGAATATAGACTAGTTCTTAACCTGTTCAGGACTGATTGATTTCGCTACAACATGTATTCTCCATAGAACCAAGGAGGTACTTAGTAGTACCTCCTTGATAGAACTTAACTAAGCCCAAGTATTTTGGGGACCAGGCCTGACTGTTAATTCTGCCAGTTGATCCGGAATGATAGATGTGGTATATGAACACCAGCATATAATGTGGCATACACGATGACATACATGTATGTTGTAATATTTCAGTCTGTAGGGTGTGTCTGAATACTAGTTCTTAACCCATTCAGGACTGATTGATTTTGCTACAACGTACATTCTCCATGAGATTGAGAACCAAGCTGAAGTATATCAGGGACCAAGGTAGGAAATATACGGGGTCTGAGGGGACCAGTCCTGAATGTGGATCTGACAGTTGATCCGGAATGATAGATGTGGTATATGAACACCAGCATATAATGTGACATACACGATGACATACATTCATGTTGTCACGTTTCAATCATGAGGGTGTGTCTGAATATAGACCAGTTCTTAACCTGTTCAGGACTCATTGATTTTGCTACAACATATATTCTCCATTAGAACCAAGCCGAAGTATATCAGCCTATCAGGGACCAGTCCTGAATGTGGTTCTGCCAGTTGATGCGGAATGATAGATGTGGTATATGAAACCCAGCATATAATGTGACATACACGATGACATACATTCATGTTGTCACGTTTCAATCACTAGGGTGTGTTTGAATAGACTAGTCTTCAGTGCCCAGAATCAACGTTTTGCAACATGTTTATTAAAAGGAATCTGGTAACTTTGCTGACGTGTGCCAGAAATGTTTGACCTATCAGTTGCTTAGAATAGAAACCAACTAGTTGTCCATCTTCGACCTAAACGTACTACCAAAAGCCAGAATCAAAGCACAAGCTCTGTAGAACCATTACTAACTAAATAACAGAAGAATGTGACATATACTGGGTCTTTTGACTAAGACTACACATACCATAGGCTGGCTAGCTGGCTGGCACCTGTCTGTGTTATTATTACTCACACAAAGTGCAGGGGTGAAGTAACTGGTATACATGTGCATACTGTGTGTACTGGGATTGACCTACATACATGCACTAATGATGATGTCATAGTGCCCTGGGCGAATGGGGAATACCCCCTTAACCTTGAAAGGACTGAATCCCTGAATGTAGGTCAGGGGTCAACTGAGAACATGGACTGTACACATGCCACATAAATGAGCTGTTCCATTGAACAAATGCAATGTAATATTGTGGATATTTTGAAACTTCCAACATTTATAATATACAAGAAGAAAGTAATTTAATACATTATGTGCATGTATGGGTTGACCTGCCTTTTACAGTACACTGATAATGATGGCATAATGCCCTGGGCTGATGGTGGAATACCCCCCTAACTTGAACATGTACCTCCTTGAATGTAGGTCTAGGTCAGGGGGCAATTGAGGACATGGAATGTAGCAAGGGGCCTAAACTTTGCTAAAGACCATTTAGGGCATTTGCTCTTAATATGAATTGAAAGCAGGTGAATGAAAGATGATGTGGTTAGATTGTTAGATCTTCAATAAAATTCTGACATTGTGATCAAACTCTGATCAACAAAAAAGTTTTGTTACAAGTGCTGTCACTGGAAACCCATTCTTTGTCCATTTTTAGATAATTCAAAGGGTAATTTATTTCCATTTTGGTGAATAAATGCACAGTTGGCCTGAGATTTAATTCTCAATTGAAACCATTTAAAGAGACTGTAAAGTGTTTCAGGAAGTAAACTGGTTTCATTTTTTTTGTATTCTGATTAATGGAAATTTCCCTAAATTAATATTGCTTTTGACCAAGAACAAAAATGTTCTATGAAAATCAACCAATTGTTTATTGTGATAGACTGCATTGACTATTGCAGTGAGGGTTAAATACTACTTCTATTGTTGTTGAAGATGATATATGGTTGGTTAGGATCTGAATACTGCTTGACTTTTTGCAGCCAGGTCATACAATTTGTGCTTTGGGAAGCAGGACAAAACATGGTCCTAGTGTTTGTTTGATTTTATCATTTTTACTTATTGAGTAACTTTTTAAAAAATTATATTCATCTTTTATCCTCTGCCTTTGTCATATTTTAGTTCTTTGAAGAAATAATTGATATGGGCCTATTCCTCAAAAAGTAGAGTTAAAGTTGAAATGCAAGTAACAGAATTAATCTAAACTTTGCCCTATAACATCAGTCCGAAAGTCAATACTATCTAGGTCAAATTTGCCTTCGTCACTGAGATAACTTTGCACAAAGATATATTTGATAGACCACTTGTGACCTGTGGTAAAGTTGAGAATCTTGTTTGATGGTAAATTTGCATTTTGTATTGGATATTGGTCAAGTTCTTATAAATATAAATATGAACAACTGTCCAGTAGCTAATATTTCCCACACCTTCACCAGTGATGTACTGGATCTATAGGTAGTCTCTTTTCCCAGGGGATGATAGCAGGATAGTCCTAGCATCCAAATTGAAGTAGCGAGTAGCATTGTTTGAACTGCCAAAGTTTGTAATTTAACTCTTGATAATAAAACAAAACTATTTATAATTTTTTGTGTACACTCCCAGTTTGTAATTGCTTTGTCTGAATATTACAGCTGGATTTATTTCAGAATAAATTTTGCTTTTCGTCATGAATTCAAATTTGTAAATTGAACAAGGGGTCTACTTCTAAAAGACTAGTCCACCAGGGGTCATCCAGGGACCTAATTCCTGGTCACCCAGGTTTCAAAAGTGGTCAAGTGACTCAAGGCCAAACACAAACTTCAAAACTTGACCCTATAATAATATTGCCCAAACAATTGAAGTGAATCAAATGATGTAAGGGTGGCAAATTGTTCACAATGGAAACCCTACACAAAAAGCTATGAATGGGGTAGGGTCAATGTTTCTTGTTATTGATTCTTCCAATTTGTGGGTCAATTGTCAACAACACGATAGTTTGACAAGGCCAGGGTTTGACTATTAATTGTATGTGAAGGGTTCAAAGTAAATATTAAATCTAGGTCATTGTACATTTTCTAAATGATGTAATTCTGAATATCCAAGAAGATTTGTGAAATTATGGAGGTCTTTAATTAGGCTGTAATTACATACTGTACATACCTGTTACTCTATGTGGTCTAGACCTCATTGGTTAACCCCATTGCCTATTGGGGATTTCAGAATCTAGTAGGGACCTGGTTTCACAGTCTTGATGCATGACCCTAGAATAATATTGCCAAATCAATTGAAGCAAATGATTTATTAAAGGGTATACAAGTCATGTACATGTATATATCTCACTTGTATGGAAAAAAAAACTCTACACAGAATGCTATGAATAGGAAAAGTTTAACTATTGTAATTGTCAATAGACCTAGAAGGTATATAACTTGGACAATAAAGGTTATGTTGTTTTGGTAGGGTCATGGTAACTCGGTCACATTTCCCCCCAAAGTGATCAAATTCAAACTGAGCATCTGAGTGAGAAACCTTTTACAAAGTTGGAAAAAAAAGCCCCGCGGTCACATATTCACTGGGTGGCGTAAACGGATACCAGACGAATAGAACATTTGTGAAATAAAATTATCCGGTGGTGAAAGTCGTTTCCATTGCTTCGTGCACAACACATTCCACCGGATAGAACAAGGTATATCGCCTGACGAGGAACGGATGATAAACGCATATGTCTACAAACGAAGACGAACGGATTGAAAATGTTACTCTCCGTTGGGCATCCGTTTAGGCTATCCAGTGATATGTGACCTGGGGGGTGTTTCACAAAGATCCTAAGTTGAACTTAACTATAAGTTGAACTTAAACAATTATGGAAAGCCATTTGTAGCCTTGGAATACAATAAATTCAAAGGCAAATATGCAAGTATTTTAGACTTTTTATAAATGTTACAATAAGAACATAAAATCTCCTTGATGATATAAAATATTGATGATTTGAATCAACATTTTTTGCCTATTAAAAGACATTTTACAAAATTGTTTCAAAGAAACTAACGGCTTTCCATAGTTTCTAAGTCCAACTTAGAGTTAAGTTCAACTTAGGATCTTTGTGAAACACCCCCCTGGCCCTTAGGTTGGCTCTTATTTCTTGTTTTCCTTTGTGGTCAAGGCCAAACAATAGCCTCAAGGCTTGACCAAAGAATAATAATAATACCCAAGCAATTGAATTGAAGCAAATTATTTAGGGTGAATGAGTTCTCACAATAGACGAACCCTACACAGAAAGCTATGAATGGGGCAAGGTCAAAGACTTGAGGTTGGTCATCAAAAGGCAACTGAAGGGTCCATAGAGCTCCATAGGGTCACACATCACCCTACATTTTCTGAATGATGTAATTAAGACTTTCTGAGAGATATACTTGTTGTTCGGCAGATCATTTTGGCAATGTCACTAAGCAACGGGTTAGCAATCCCGAGGTCTCGGGTTCGATTCCCGGCGAGGCCTACTTTTCTTTGCTCATTTTCAATCAATTAATGTGTCAAAATTTTAGGGTGGTCATGAAAAGGCATTTAAAGGGCTCATTTCCATAGGGTTACACTTCACCATACCCTCTCCGAATGATGCAATTACGACTTTCTGAGAGATATTAACCTGCTGCTTACAGGAACCGGGTGGGTTATGTACAAAGTGTATGGGGATTTCAGAATCTCGAAGGGAATGGGTTAATATATATAATGACATTTGTTAAATTTGGGACAGAGATTACACTGTTTAATGTTTGTTTTGTTTTGTAGCTCCTCGAGTAAGTCTTTAGAGAAGTGGGCTATAACAATACTTATTATTATTCTAATATATATTATTATAATTATATATATGTTGTTTGGCAGATCTCTTTGGCAATGTCACAATGAATCTAGTCAAAACTTAAAGCCCAATACCAGTTTTGGGAAAATAGCCAAAAACATCTATAGATATTGATCAATATTGTTGAATAAGTATCTAAATAGGGCTTGTGTGGTAAAATCCGAACCTAAGCATCGTTAAATACAGAAATATCGGAAGAAATCCAATACCCGCCCGTGAAATTTATAAATCCACCGTCCGTTCGCACCTGTCCGCGCCGCTAGCGCTGGGCTGGAGATATCGACAAGCCAGGGACAAGCCCGTATAGCGAAGTCCTCGTGTAACGCATGAGGTTATTTGCATGTAGCGTATGGCGATCCTGCATTGGCGATATCAATGCACACTTGCACAGTAGATCAATTTTGTAATTATGCAAATATTTTTATTAGGAGGTTTCTTGGCCAAATTTGTATAATCCCATATTAGTAAAATTATATTCTTTCACATGGTTGGTAATAAGAGCGTACATTTCATTTTTGGGGGTGGGGCGTTTCCCAGTACTGGCATTCACCTTTAAACCAAGTCTTTAACCCGTTACTTAGGGGAACCGGATGGGCTATTTACAAAGTCTATGGGGATTTCAAAATCTCAAAGTGAATGGAGTATATAAGGCATTTGAAGGGTAACGTTCATAGGGTCACAAATTCATCAACAGGTGATTTATTCATTAGTCTTGGATCCAGGCCAATCAGATGTGTCCGATAAGCTTCCTGTCAACCCATCGATCCATTTCCTACATATCTGCCAACAACTTCCTATTGCTTCTGAATTAGATTTTACATCTGTGTAAATAAAATATGTATACTACATTTAATAATAATAATATATGATAATAATGTATAATTTATAACACTTGTTCTTACATGACGGATTATAATCTATCAATTTCTATTACCTCTGCCACTTGTAACTGGCATCTTGAATTCATTTACAGTATGAGCCTGTTAGCTCAACAATTCAAATGTGTCCAACAAATTTCCTGTTTACCCAGCGATATCTTCCTACATATCTGCCAACAACTTCCTGTATACTTCTATAAATGAGATATATTACATCCGTGTCATACTAGAAACCTTTTTTTTAATTACATAACACCTGTGAACTTTCTATTACTGCTGCCATTTGTAGCTGGCATTTTGAATTCATTTATGAGCATGTTAGCTCAACAATTCAAATGTTTCCGACAAATTTGCTGTTTACCCAGCGATATCTTCCTACATATCTGCCAACAACTTCCTGAACATGCTTCTGTGAATTAGATTTTACAAGATCTGTGTAAGTAAAATATGTATACATGTACTATTATAGCAATGCTAGAAATTAACCTTTTTACATGATTGTGGTCCAGTCGGGCAAGTAAAAACAAAATGGTTTAACTTAGTGGCCCAAAACCTAAATCTGGTGACCCCAAACAAAGAAAAACATAACAAATTCTGTTAAATTTGGTTGCCCGAACGGGCCAGTAGAATTAAGGATCAATGAAATTTGGTGGCCCGGAGCTAATTTTAAGTGGCCCCGGGCCAAATTTTCTCAAATACAATTTATTGTAACAATCTATTGTTTCTCTTTCTGCAACAGGGCCCAGTAATGATTCTAAAAAAATTGTCCTTTGATTTGGTCTTTTGGAAGTGGGTTGGAAGTGGACTAAGGCTGAGTCGGTTCGGTCGATCACACCGGTTACCGACCGTTTCAATCGGGACCCGGTTCGGTATATCGGGAAACAGTGCCCCGAAAAAAAAATAAAAAAAATAAAATGTTAAAAAAGAAATTAAGATTATCACAATAATGTAGCGGAATTCAAATAAAAACGGGGCAATTGCTATCATTTACTTTAAAGAGTGGTTATTTTCGAGAAATTATTGGTTCATTACTTCGTTTGACAGTCAGAAATTGAACAGGAAGCGCAAAATTGCTAGTCATTTGAACGATATTGTCGGCGGATGTGCACACAATGTTAGTCCGATACTCCAGGGGAGTTGTCTGATGGATCTTTGTATGATCCAGCTGATGAGCCAGTGCATTCAAAAAGTGGCTCAAAATACGTTTTTTGGTCATTTGCACCGTTTAAAAATGTTTTGATATTCTACTTACATGATTTCATGGCGTTTGACAGCCGAACAGAAACAAAAATGAGCCCCAAAACAATGAAAACAACTACTCAAAACATCGATAAAAAATTACTACATCGCTCCCATTCGCTCGTATACCCTGTGTGCAAGTTACGGGTCTCTTTTTCTTCCGCGAGATTCATACGCTGGGCCGGTGGAACTATGTTCCAGTCCGCCCTCTATCGGCAAGATCCATCCGCCAGGAATTGGGGAAGTCCCCGGCGGATGGATCTTGCGCAAGAAAAGAGACCCCGTAACTTGCACACAGGGTATACGAGCGAATTGGAGCGATGTAGTAGTTTTTTATCGATTTTTGAGTAGTTGTTTTCATTGTTTCGGGGCTCTTTTTTTTCTGTTCGGCTGTCAAACGCCATTCGAAATCGTGTAAGTAGAATATCAAAATGGTGTTGATTGCGAAAAGGCTAATTTATAGCCACTTTTTAAGGGCATGCAGTGGCTCACAGTCACAAGCGATCGTACATGTGATGTTTCCCCCAGACTAGCGGGCTAAGTTTCTGTGAACCGTGTTGCGATGGGCAATGGTGAACAAACGATGAATTTACTTCGAAAAAAAAAAAACTTTTCATGCGAAACTGAGTTAATTCTGGATACTGTAACTATTTTCCCGTAAAGATTGATATGTAAATCCATTAAAGCCTCAGTATTTATTATGTTATTTGCATATAAAAAGAGCAATATAAGCCCCAAACAGTGCATTTTGCCGATGCGTGCACGATTGCGTGATTTTACCGGTCCGAGTTTCGACGGTAAAAATTTATCGGGATACCGGTTCCCGACCGGTAAAAGTTTATCGGGACCCGGTTCCGACAATTACCGACATGACTCAGCCTTAAAGTGGACAATTGCCTTCTTAGCAATTTGGCTAGTTCGATCACCAATTCCTATATTGCCTGACATTGCTTAGAACCGTTACCCATGGTAATGAATAGCCGCGACATCACACCTCAGTACTCTATAACATGTACTACATAGATTTACCCAATGCTACCAAACTCAGCAGGCACTGTCCGGATAGCAATAGCCCCACACTCTCTATGTGCTAGAAGTGGAGTAGCGCCACCTAGTGGTGCAAGTATGCACAGGTTCCAACTCTTGTTGCTTTGAACACTACTGGTGAATGCTTTTATTGCCAGTTATTGCATACTTATTGGGCTGTTGAGCGTACCAATTATTACATTCTTGTTCAGTTATAACGCGGTTTGCCACGCAGTTGTTATTTATTAGGGCAGGTCCAATACCCAACGCTCATCACATAAATAATATCTCCATGTTTATAAGGGATAAAACATATTTCTGTGAATGTAATTTGATGTTTTTTGTACATGTAGGTGCTGGACTGCTGGTGGCCTTTTCACGTTAGATACTAATCATTGTTGTACACTTCAAAGATTAATCGTCATGGTAATAACTAATTAATTTGAACTGGGATGTATGTGACCAAATGTAAACATATCTTGGACCTGTCCTCTTAACAATTCTAGACCCCATTGCAGAAGGAAATGCAATCAATTGTAAAGTTGCAATTATCTTACACTGATAAAAAGGTCTATTATTGTTGTTTGCATGCAGACATACACACACTCTCGCACACAAGTACGTCATCTGAACGCTCCTTACCAACACATTCACACAATCACTTCTTATAATAATTATTTATTTGTGAGTAATTATCAAGATATAGACTTGGTATGAATTCACAGCTGAAAAAAGAAAAAAGGAAGAGAGTGGGAGGATAAAAAAAATAACATTTTCTCTGTTTTTTATTTCTCATTGTTGTATTTTGACTTCCTGTCTGTGTGTTTCGACTTGATTTCTTCTTGCATTGTGATTTTCATGGTTGGTAATTGTTAACAATTTCTTGGGAAGGATTGATTTTAATTATCTTTAAGTTTGTATAGAGCCTGTAGAAAACCTGTTTCAATCAAATACAATAGTCTATTGTCTGTTTTGGTTACAGGGATGTACATGTAGTAACTGTTGACATGTGCAAAAAGTGATGAATGGTTGATACAATGTGTATTGTGTAATGTGTAATGAGTAATGTGTAAAGATTTCACGTTAAATGGAAGCTACATGGTCGAGTAATGAGCCAAAAAGTGATATTCACTAACTCATTGCACTGACTTTGTAGACAGTTATGACTATCCAGTGGATAGTAAGAAATCTGATCACTTCAATCGTAAATAGATTCTTTTTAACACAAGGGAAATTTGAAAAACCGAAACCTGTCCCATGCTTCTATTGGTAATACGAATACAACAATGTATAAAAGAACTGCTAGAGTCCCAAGTAAGTTTTGAGGATTTGGACAATGTTACTAGATCCCTTTAAAATCGTTGTGAAACACTCGGCCGTTAACTTCAGGATCAGTTGACTCCTGGCAGGTCTCTGTAGGCAGGGCTCGACACTTGCCCAATTGCCCAGGGCAAGTAAAACATGTCGGGCAAGTAACATTTCTAGTTTGGTTGCCCCAATGAGGTATTTAATAATACATCCTTGTTTGCACTATCAGGCAACTAACATTTCTGTACAACTACAAGATAATAATTATGTAATACCTTATGTGTAAATCTCATCTAGAAGTAAGCAGGCAAGTAAATTTTCTGTTCGGGCATGCAAAATTTGAAAATGTTTAATTTAACTTGCCGGAACAGGCCAGTACTTAGAGAAAAAAAAAGGTTAGTGTGGAGGTTTGCTGTAGGTTACATGTGCAGTCAAACCTGTGTACAGTTGCCACCTAAGGGAAAGAAGAAAAGTGGCCGCTGTAGAAAGGTGACCGCTGTAGACAGGTTCCATAACATTTATTATTTTTCTATGCAAGGGATCATGTTTGGTGGCCACTATATGCAGGTTGGCTGCTATAGACAGTTTCCTCAACATTGTTTATCTCTGCATGGGATCATGTTTGGTGGCCACTATAGGCAGGTTGGCTGCTATAGACAGTTTCCTCAACATCGTTTATCTCTGCATGGGATCATGTTTGGTGGTCACTATAGGCAGGTTGGCTGCTATAGACAGTTTCCTCAACATTGTTTATCTCTGCGTGGGATCATGTTTGGTGGCCACTATAGGCAGGTTGGCTGCTATAGACAGTTTCCTCAACATTGTTTATCTCTGCGTGGGATCATGTTTGGTGGCCACTATAGGCAGGTTGGCTGCTATAGACAGTTTCCTCAACATTGTTTATCTATGCATGGGATCATGTTTGGTGGCCACTATAGATAGGTTGGTTGCTATAGACAGTTTCCTCAACATCGTTTATCTCTGCATGGGATCATGTTTAGTGGCCACTATAGGCAGGTTGGCTGCTATAGACAGTTTCCTCAACATTGTTTATCTATGCATGGGATCATGTTTGGTGGCCACTATAGGCAGGTTGGCTGCTATATACATGTAAAGGTGGCTGCTATGACAGGTTTGAATGTAGTCAATCTCTGTAAGGGATCATGTTTGGTGGCCATTATAGGCAGGTTGACTGCTGTAGACAGGTGGCTGCTGTAGACAGGTAGCTGCTATGACAGGTTTGACTGTACGTCCTTGGCAGTTCTTTTGTACCAAATTGTTGATTGGCCAACCCTGGGAGTAAGGTTGTTAAATCTTCACCTATGATTTGTTTTCTTTTCTTTGGCTTTTCTCTGTACCAGAAGCCACGCTGTTATTTTCTGAATGTATACAAAAGAACAAATAATTTTTTTTCTTTCTTTCTTTTCTGCGTCTATGAAAAAGAATAGTAAAATATGTTTTTCTCTTTTCTGTTTTTTTTTTTATAGAGAAGAAAAATGAATCGTAAAATATATTTCCTTTCTTCGTTATTTGCCACGCTATTATTCTTTACCTGAGTCAGATCAAAAGAAAACAAAAACAGTTGATATTTTCCTGCGACTTCTTCGTAGCTTTTATCAAACGTGGGTCGGGCCCTATTGTACTGTTGAACGTGGGTTGGCCAGTGATACAGCGTGACTAGCCGACTGAAATAATTACTAGAAAAATAACTATGTCCCAAGATGTCCGTGAGAAAATGCTAGAATTCATGAATGAAGCGTAATTAAACAAATAAAAACAAATTATACTCCACATATTTTTAATTGAATTCAAACATAAAGGAAACTGACTAGAAATGTTTTTAATGATCTATTAAAATGAGCAAAGAAAAATAGGCTTCGCCGGGAATCGAACCGGAGACCTCAGGATTGCTAAACAATTTTAATGGCATATAAAGTTAACACACTTATTAAAACAACTGTGTTATGAATGAAGTGTGATTAATCATTAAGATATAAAACAAATGATACACTGCACATCTTTCAAAAACATTTATTTTTGTGAGTAATGTTCAACTTTTTAAAATGGAATATATAGCTAACACAAATGTGTTGTAATCTATGAATGATGTGTGATTGATTAACTTTGTAAAATTCAACTAAAATCACTTGGAGCTTTCACATTTCTCTTGTACTTTTGGTTTATTATGGTAACAGAAGAATGAACAAGTGGGTCTTGATTCTTCAAATGACTCCCTAAATATGGAGGGTTGTAAGATTGAATATGATTTAGCATCCATAGAAGCTTTCAACAGTAGTCTAAAATATTATCAGAATTTGGATACTCAATCGTCCATAGTATCCAAATTGATAAATCCATAAATGATCAGGATCAATCAGATATTGATTTTCACAGTTTTCACTAGGTTTGTTTCTATGATAATCTCACATATAATAATGATATTATACTCAATTTATTTAGCGCCTATATAATTAATCATCATCTTTAAGCGCTATACATACATGTATATAGCATTCTCAAGAATAGGGGAACATGTTGGTGCAATATGAAATTTCTCAACTAAAAAACTTCTGTGTCTTATCTTTGGTAGTACATTACTGTCTGCAAATTTCTTTAAGTTTTGTATTTCTTCCATTTTCTTTTTGTCCTGTTTCAATTCTTTTTCTCAAACCAGTATACAAGGAGCAGGTGAAATGTGTGGGCATAAATAAACATTGAGGGGGCGAGGAAAACCCAGAAGTTGTCAAAGTTGATGAATGTCATTCAGAGACTTCAAGACTATTGTTACACATGAAATACATTGGAAATATATGAGCTCATTGTGAACTTTTATAACATACACCCCACTGTGAATTAGAATGTGAGAGAGACTTTACTAGATCAAAGAATTCAGAATTCTCTGAATTGTCACATATTAAATTAATCCTGACCTACATAATGTTTTCATTAATCATGAGTAGGCAATTTATTCGCTAGTATTATTCATGAAATGAAAGATTTATAAATTTATGAAAGAGTATCAAGATTCAAAATTAGCATTATCCACAACATTTGCCATCACCATAAATATAACATCATCATCTTTGTCATCATTATCATCATCATCATCACCATCACCATCACCATCACCATCACCACCACCACCACCACCACCACAACCACCACCACCACCACCACCACCACCACCACCACCACCACCACCACCACCACCACTACCCTACCACCCTACCACCCTTCCACCCTGGGTAACTTGGTTGGCCTGATGCACCATTAGTGTTGCTTGTGGCCAGTATGATCCCCAGGGAGGTGATCAGGTGCACAAGATAATTTTGCTATACAGTGTAGTTTAATCTATGCCCAAATGACCAGGCGGGTGTTTCACAAATATCCTAAGTTGAACTTAACTCTAAGTTGGACTTAGAAACTATGGAAAACCGTCAGTTTCTTTGAAACAATTTTGTAAAATTTCTTTTAAAAGACAAAGTGTGGATTCAAATCTTGATATTTTCTATTATCAAGGGGATTTCATGTTTTTCATGTAGAACTTATGAAAAGTGTAAAATACTTTTTAAATTTTGCTTTTGAATATATTTTATTCCAAGGCTACAAATGGCTTTCCATAATTGTTAAGTCCAACTTAGACTTAAGTTCAACTTAGGATATTTGTGAAACACCCCCCCCCCCCCCCCTATGGGTAATATATCCAGTGCCTTCTGACAGAAGTTGGTGCATATTATAAAAACTAGTATTGATATAATTTTAACAGCAACATTGTTGGTTCTTTTTTCTTCATTTCAGGCAAACAAAGAAATCGCAGATCTGTTTGAGGACTTGAAAGATGGAAACAACCTCATCACATTACTGGAACTTCTGGGCCATGAAAAAATAGTAAGAAAATCACTTTTGATTTGACTCAACTATGGTTAATGCTACTTTATTTAAACATTTCATTTCTCCAATTAAATATTTGTGTCATTATGTCATTCTTTACCAGTACAGTTGGTGTTATTTTGATGCAGGGTCAATCATACAAATTACGATTTTTTTATTAACAATGCCTGCAAGCTTGAAATAAAACAAATTATTAAAATGAAAAGGAATAGATTGAATTTAGATGAACCAAGTTTTGCTTAATTTTTCCTCCTTTGCCACATCAAACAAGATGCAACTGTTTTATAAATATAAGTTGATATGATCTGGTTTTTCGCACATGAGGGAGTATATTTAGCAAAGCAAGCAGTAAAATTACGAATGCATTCAAGCTATGAATCCAAATTTATAAGAATCTGAACTTAATTCTATAAAATATCAGAAAGGATCATTTAATAGTTTATAATAATGGTAGGGGGGAATTCTAAAGCTTAGAAATAAGCACAGATTATGCAATATATTTTGTTCTTTCTTTCAGCCAAGGGAAAAGGGACCATTGCGGATACACAAGCTACAGAATGCACAACATGCTCTCAACTTCCTCAGAAAAAGACAGGTAAGAGAGAGAATTTAAAAAAGATGTTTTGTATAAAAACACACTCAGACAATATGTGACCGGCTATAGCAAAAATCGGCACTTGTTGGTACAAATCAAAATGTAGATTTTTGTACCATTACAAAGGCCTCATCACAGGCTTTCATTTGGTGCTTTGTTCTAACAAATTGGTCAATAATTGGCAAAGTATGATTGTTTCAATTTTGCAATCATAGGTCCTTTACACACACATTATGTGAATTTAAAATGCCCATTTCTTCAAAACATGAATTACCAACAAGTGCTGGGTTTTGCTATAGCCGGTCACATATTATCAGGACCAGTTCTGAAAGTATTAATTTTGTTCTCTCTTCATTTCACTGTCACCAAACTCTATTCCTAATGTTGTTGTTGCTAACTCAGTTCTTTTGCACATCTATCATCCTGGTAGGTTTTCATCTGATTTCTTCTCTGAAAATTAGAAAGTAAATTTACTATTATCATTTTCTATATCAATTTTAATTTCAATTTATTTCATTCATCATAAAGACATAAATACAATGTACAGTATAATAAAATACATTAACATATAATTATTCCATAGAAAACAAGTAAACATAAACAACTACAAACACAAAGGGTACACATTATGAGAATGTGGGGTCAACAAAAAGTGCATAAAGCATGTGCATGATATCAAATCATTAATTCATGATTTTTTTTTTTAAGAAAAAAAAAGTAAAGCAGTAGCAATTTCTGGTGAGTGTGACACTGTGTATGTATATATTTAGAGAATATTCTGTTGTTCGTATTGACAGCGTATGAAGGAAATGGTCAAAAACAAATTTCATTTGATAGTTTATCATTGTTCATTTTCTGTGCCAAATATATATCATCGTGACATTTTATATTAAAAATAGGACTTCATGTAGATTGATCCATTCTTCATGATGAGTTTCCACGCTCTTTTGATTTTCTAGATTAAAGTTGTAAATATCAGGACAGAGGACATCGTGGATGGCAACTCAAAGCTGACTCTTGGTCTCATCTGGACAATCATCCTCCACTTCCAGGTAAGAGCAGCATGGTGATGATGATGATGATGATGATGATAATGATGGTGATGGTGATGGTGATGGTTATGGTGATGGTGATGGTGATGGTGATGGTGATGGTGATGGTGATGATGATGATGATGATGATGATGATGATGATGATGATGATGATGATGATGATGACGGTGATGATGATGATAGTGATGATGATGATGGTTTAATGATGATGATGATGGTGGTGTTGATGATGAGGATGAAGATGAGGATGATGACGACGAGGACGAAGGCGACGGGATGGTGACGGTGATGGTGATGATAACGAATATGATGCTTATAACGATGATGGATATGCCAATGAAGATGCTTATGATAAGATGATGATTATATGAATTATTTTATGTTGATGATGATTATGATTCATAAACTATGGGAATAAAGCTTAAATGTCGCCTTTTAAACTATTGTAAAGATGGAATTTAAGAATTATTTAGAACACTTATGAAATGGAACTTTGGGCATCGTTTTGTGAAGTCATTCTTTTGTTTAGAGGGAAATAATCTTATCTCATGGAAAAAAACTCGTGCATAACAATAACATGTTTGTAACAATCATACAACAATTTTTAAGGATAGAGAGAGGGGAGCGGGGAAGAAGGGGGGGGGGGGGAGTGAAGAAAATACGAGGGATAGCAGGTAAAAGAGAGAGAGAGGGACAGAGAAATGTTTGAGGGGGGGGGGGGGGCAACATCTTGCCCTAATAATGCGATTAGTTCTCGTTGAATAATGTTGCTTTATTACAGATCACAATTAAAATTAAATCATTCATGAAATCTTTCAAGGTTTGAAGGATGTCGTCCAACCATTGGCTGTCTTATCCCCTCTTTTTGGTTCAAAACATGATTAAGAAACATTTATGGGATTATGTCCTACTTGATGTGGGTCTCAGTCTTGTTTTCTGAAGGTAGCTTTAATTTCATCAAGCAATTGTACATTCACATAAAAAGACATTTTTGATTTCATCACAAATAATGCCTTGTACCTGTTATGCAGATCAGCGCAAAATTTCTCTGAAATCTATACTAGTCAAACAAATTTGATGTGGACGCCGAGTCAGCGTGGTGACGCATACACTTCCATTTTTCTTTTTTTGTGTAAATAATAAAAGCCCTTGATAATCTCTCCTTAACAATAAAATGTGTTTTGCTGAATGAAAACTGAAGCAATAACTGCATTCTTGCAGAAATGATTGGACTTATCGAGCAGCTATTACTCTTTGTTATAATCCTTGGAATTATTTCCTCATTATTTCGAGGTGCGTAAATAGATCCTAGACATGAAGCAAAGTCCAAGGACGAAAAAATATCACATAGAAATCGAGAAACTTTTTCTCAATGCTTTTGTAAGACTGCACCCTTCTTGGATAACTTCCAAAGTTGGTCGCCATAGCAACAGTGAAGAATAATAGGCAGACGTGCTGCTGGGTCCTTTTGCACAAACACTGCAGGTGACCATAATGTGCAGTTGCCATGGCACTTAGTCTTTCTAACCAATCAGAATCGAGCATTCTAACTGTCGTCAAAGATAGACAATTGATCATATGTTTTGGGAAGTGGGACCCATGCACCTCCCATTGTCCTGTTATCCCAACACTTTGGTAGTTTGGATGAGTTTCAAGATAATATCTCTCCATGATTACAATGCATCAAAACTTACTATTCATATTTGTATGGTGTCCATAAATGTTTGAGAGTATGTAACTTGAAGTGAACTTTATTCCCCATTGGTCCAGTTTTGATGAAATTAAAAAGAAATTCAAAGCTCAAAACACAGAAAATCAATAAATGATGGTTGTTCTTTCGGGCAAGTAAAATTTGGTAAAGATGACAAATCAAGGGAAGAATTAGTGCAAAATCTGGTCTACTTGTTAGCAACATGACAAATGATGGATGGATGGATGGATATAATACCAATAATATGTTTCTTCAAACATAACAATTTTCATGGATTTTCTCACAAGCCTTGACCTGATAAGAAAAGTGTGCCAGGTTATATTTCACCATTTTTAAATCCGTTCCCAACTAGATTCTGCAATTCCCATACAGTTAATAAGGACAACCAGGTTTTCATAGGCAATGGGCTCATAAGAAATGTATAAATCTGTGCGTGCATGGGTGTCTGTCCACCAGGGACCCCTGTTTCAACAAACTTTCAAATTCCCAATTGCTGGTCAAACATTATTCCTGTGAATAAGGAATGGTTGGTCATCCATGGTCATGCATTATATGTCTCTCATTATAAAAGGAGTTATTGCAAGCGAAATCTCTGGTAGAAATGATATATCAATGATTGTCTGGAGGGTTGGACATTCAAAGTGGCAAATGATTTGATAATGACTGTCCCAAGTCTAGAACAACATTGTGGTGTGATTCAAGATGCGTCGTCTACTGTGGTCATTAATATTTCTCTCAAATGAATAACAGTTATTCAAGACAACTCCTTGCAGAAAATATCGTGGCCTTGCTGATGACAAATTATTAAAGAGCAAACAATACTATGGTCGTAATTGTGAAAAGCTACCAACATAGAGCTTCATGGACATGGTCAAATTGTGAAAAGCTACACAAAATAGAGGGGATGCTAGCCAGCTTCATGGTCGAAAAGTGAGCAACCTTTCAAGACCGTCGTTACAAGCTACTGAGGCAGTGGGGCTGTTGATTGGATAGTGATGTCCCACCATGCATTCATAATTTCTCTTACAGAAACTTCACACGTCGTTTGGCCCTTATTCACCCCTTATTCACCACCTTACACAATGACCAGAGTACATGTTTTTCTCATTTTTCAGTCTGCCTCTGTCTTTCCTTCGCACCAAGGACAATAGACACCCGTCTTTGATTAGCGCCGCCGAGTTTTGACTCCTGACACCTCCGGGGAAATTTTAGGATGCCTCTCAAGACTCGACATTGAAAATCACTCCCCAGCACACAAACAAGCGCTGTTTATTTCTCCGTTACTAATAGTGATGAACCAATAGATGAAATTGTGCAATCAGAACAAAATTATGCAAAAAGAAATATTGTGCAATACAGCAAATTATACAAGAAGAAAAATTCCTGTCAACAGTTTTTTCTTCAAAAGTTTGATGAAAATTATGAGTAAAAATGACATGTTGGGTCATAATAACTCATATGCAAAGGGATGTTGTTTAATTATTCGTCATCAGTTTTCTTGCTTAGAAATTTAAAAAAACAGAAACTACCCGTAACCTGTTAACCATTTTGCACCTATGAACCTATTGATAGTTGCCATTTGCCACCGGAGGTATTCTACCTAATTGTTTCCTTTCATTGTCCAGTCAATCCCTCTAGTTCTGCTCAGGCATTAGGACAAAGGGGTGCTTGCCATTTCAGTCATAGTATAACCGGTCACCAGTATAATGTCCTCCCAGGACGAAATTCCAGGTAAAATTCCAATTGGTACCCTTTGAATTCAATGGGTACCCATTGAATTCAATGGGTACCCATTAAAGCCAATTGGTACCCATTGAAATTCTAATTGGTACCCATTGAATTCAATGGGTACCCATTGAAACTGAATTCAATTGGTACCCATTGGCATTGGTTTCAATGGGTACCCATTGATTTCAATTGGTAATTGTTTCATTTTCCATATACTTCGATTACCAATTGACTTCAATTGGTAATTTTCAATTGGTAATTTTCAATTGGTAATCCTAATTACCAATTGATTTCAATTGGTAATATAGTCAATGGGAATTTCACCCTGGGCTGGATGATCCAGGATGCAATTTTGTTGGTGACCGACTATACTATGACTTGAATTTCAAGCGGCCCATTGTCCCAATGCCTATGCAGAACTAGAGGGATTGACTGGATAAAGAAAGGAAACAATAAGAATATATCTGGTGGCAAATGGCAACCATCAATGGGTTCACAGGTGCCTAACTGTTTAACAGGTTACTGGTAGTCTGTCATTTTAGCCCAGATACTAAAGTTGTGCTACTGATGAGAATTTGGGCCATTGAGATGTCATATCAAGGGCTAAGGTTTAAAGAAAAATGCAGAATATTTTGATACCATATATTAAAATCCCTTCTAAGTGGATAAATCACCTCAATATAATTGCAATAGTATTGTTATTTTGTTCATGGACAGCACACGTTCCAGAGAATCGGGATGCTGTGTGGACCCTTTTTAAATGTTCTGTTTCCATTCACTTGTAGGTAAAAATGATTGGACGTGGCACATTTTCACCTCCTCCAAACTTCTTGTTTTTCTTTGGGATTTTCGCGGGGAAGGAGTGCCACAAAACTTATCCGTAATGCTTCCATATATTTGTCAATACGAGCGAAAGCTAAAGATTTGGCTTATTTGTGTGCATATTTAGACCACTTGTCCCAGAAACCTGGATGTGGTGGTGTGGACCCTTTTTTAATGTTCTGTATCCATTCACTCGTAGGTTACAATGACAATGATTGGTAGTGGCACGTTTTCACCACCTCCAAACTTCTTGTTTTTCTTTGGGATTTTCGCTGGGAAAGAGTGCCACAAAACTTATCCGTAATGCTTCCATATATCCGTCAATACAAGCGAAAGCTAAAGTTTGGCTTATTTGTGTGCATATTTAGACCACTTGTCCCAGAAACCTGGATGTGGTGTGGCCCCTTTTTGAATGTTCTGTTTCCATTCACGCGTAGGTAACAATGACAATGATTGGAAGTGGCACGTTTTCACCTCCTTCAAACTTCATGTTTTTCTTTGGGATTTTCGCTGGGAAGGAGCGCCACAAAAAATAGTGATAATGAGCTCTTATCCCTAATCTGCTTCTATATATATCCGTCAATAATGGTACTCAAGCAGTCAAGCCTCAATAATTTTAGTTTTTTTTTCCATTATTGCCCAGGGTATTTATTGGATGCAAACAAATCCAGACCCAGTTTTGTAACCTCTTCACTAAGGGGAACTTGGTGTTCCTGTTTTATTTGCTAACAATTTAAACATTTTGCCCTTTGCATATTTCAGCGTAATCCATCAAGGACTGTTTTATTTGCCCCCGAAAATGAAACATTTTGCCTTTGGCATTTTATTTCAGTTTAAATAATTCAATTCCGGTCCCGAAACTACTCTGTTTATTCCAAATTCAATGGGTAAATGATGTAAAATTGTTCATTTCCAATTTATCATTGCCATGGAAACTGATTGAAAATATATATGTTTAGTATTCATTTTCAGTAGGTTAAAATGTACTATTTTAATTTTCCAAGTAAGTATAACCATGGAAATGGTTCATGAATTTAGATGGGTCTGAATTGTATGTACATATTACATTTTGTTCCCTTCTTGTACAATATAAAAGAAAATAAAGAAGGAGAGAGTGGGAGAGAGAGAGAGAGAGGTAGGGGAGTGGGAATAGAACAAACACAAGACTGATGGGAAAATCACTGCGACCTTTTGTTTGGAGGCGCAAGATTTCAGACAAAGTTAAAACTGGTTGCCACGGCAACGACGTA
Organism: Echinarachnius parma; assembly: GCA_037951105.1. Classification (NCBI taxonomy): domain Eukaryota; kingdom Metazoa; phylum Echinodermata; class Echinoidea; order Clypeasteroida; family Echinarachniidae; genus Echinarachnius; species Echinarachnius parma. Next base: position 59,689 of record JBAMJV010001453.1, read on the forward strand.
CCGATGAATACAGGTGTCTGCGAGACAACACACAATAGTTGACAATCGAGTGTTGGCCTGAGCGGTTTCCACCGGAGCAAGGACAATTCAGAAATATAATAAAGCAAATTTTTGTTTTATTACCGGCTGAGAAATGGGTGGGTGTATGATTTGTATGGAGGGTGCGAAGCAGCGCACACAACAACTAGTGGAATACATGATTGTCCTGTGGTTTTGTGGTCGTTAAAAGTCTTATAGTTGTAAGAAAGTTGGTAACTTGATTGATAACGAGACTTTGAATAGGCATAATGAAATTCCCTACACTCAAAAGAGGTGCTAAATATTAAGAAGTTAGCACTTTATATAAAGTTTGTGTGTATCATACCCGAAGAAGCCATATTAGTGGTTATACTAGTATTTTGGTGTAATCAATGTCAAAAAGATTAATTTGATGAAAATGTTGACAGTTTAAACGATTCATACAGTCAAAGGGTTCTTTATACAAAACAACTTAAACAGGTCATAGTGGTCATACCACTGTAGTGTGGTTTGTGGTAATGACATGTTAGAAAGATTGATTACATGTACCGTAGATGTAATTTTTGACAGTTGAAATGATTCTTACAGTAAAAAGATTTAAAGATAAATCAAGATTTTTACAAATTTATATTGTAGTGAGGAGAATATACATGTACATGTATGTGTTTGAGTTTTCTAAAGCCTGGGTTATTTTACTAGTGATGACATGTATGGCGCGTAATATGATACAATAGGTCGTTCGATACAATTGCCGGCCTGAACACATTGTTGTGCACCATCTCCACTCCCTGGGGAGCATTCATATCAAGTGGCTCATGAGCATTGAGAAGATCATTCACATATTAAAGGCTGTCACCTCCAAAATAATCTATGGCCTAAGAAATGTTGGTACTCTGAATTCTTTCCTCTCTTCCAATTCCGGGCCTTCGGACTAACATTTGCCACAACACTTCATTATAAAGTAAATTGGTATAATAAAATTATATTTTGTTTTAAATTAGAGATCAGCAAAGTCTTTGTCGAGGACATAATCAATTGATGTATGACTACAGTCCATTGATGCTTATTTTTCTTGTTTTAATTAGGTTAATTTTGGGCTATATTGTAATATGCATATAAATATTTATTTGTTGCATCGTATATATACCCAAGCCACTCGTTATTTTGACCTTGATTTGGAACCACTTTAAATAGGGTCTGATATGCGAGACTAAATTAGACCCATTTTTCGTCAAAGGGTTGTGTGGGCCATCAGAAGAAAGAAGAGTTTTGTATAAACCTCCCACGCTAGGCTGCCTCAACCCTAGAAGTTATTCTTTCTGGAAATGAAGAGACGACATGAGAGAAAAAGAAAGACAGAAACAGAGAGAGGCAGATAAAGAAGCGGAGAGACAGACAGATAAGATAAGAGACATTTCTTTTCAAGTATGATTTTATTTGTACTGTATCATTATAAATTGAGAAAGAGAGATGACTGATAAAAAGATCAAAATGAGCGAGGATGAATGACATACACACATGAATATATGAACATAAAAGTATAGAAAGAGGGTGATAAAGAGAAAGGAAGATAGATACAGACAAATATGGAAAGGAGAGATATAAATATGTAGATATTATATACAGAGAATAAGAGCAAGAGGAGAAGAGAAATAAAGGAATAAGAAGAGCTAGACAGATAGAGGGAGGGCCAGAGAAACAAGACAAGATAAAGAAAAAAAATGAGAGCAAGACAAACATTAAGAAAGTGGAACAGGGAAGGAGAGACAGACAGAAAGAAGAGAAAGAGGGGGAGAGACAGAGATAGAGAATGACAGAAGGAGGTGCACTAATATATTGAAAGATAATAAGACCAGAGAGAAAACGGGAGAGAGGGGAGTGGGAGGTAGGACGAGGTATTGAAAGAGAAAGATAAAAGAGAGAGAGAGAGGGGTAGAGAGGAGCACCCAAGCCGACCAAGCTTCACGCTTTACGCTTCGGTCCCATCCCAGTTCACTCCATAGTTTGGCTACCACTCTAGTCAGACGCTTTGGAGGTGTGGCTCAGTAGTTTTGGAAGTTTCTTTGGACGATCTGTTTTCTTTCTTTCTCTACCGCCTGCCGCCGTGCTGGGGTAACGGAGAAGAAGAAGAGGGATCCTGTTTTGGAATCTTCCTCGACTCGCATCGTCTGGATCGTCAACGCTTTTTGACGTTTGACGGCTGACGGTTTGAGAATTGAGGCCGTACCACAGAGATCTGTCAAACTTGTAGAAACTTTGTGTGCACTTTCTCTCGTAGATTGGAGAGAGAGAGAGAGGGAAAGTTGTATTACAACTTTTTGCACGGACTTTGGTTTTGGTTGTGTTTATTATTGCCGATATCAGGACAGGCTGATGTTTGCTGGAAAGTGATTCACGAATTGGAATTGTTGCTCGGATGTGGATGGCATGTTGATGGAGTGACCGGAGACATCTCGAGTTGGTTATTTCTGAGCGCATCGTCTTTCATTCTTTGTGACGAGGAGGAGGGCAAAGTTCTGTTGTTTGTTGCCCCCCTCACATTGGAAACATGTCGTGGAATCAGGGGCGCGCGAGCTCGAGCTCGAGCTCGAGCTCGCAACAGCAGCGTCGTGTCGTGACGACGAAACGCACGACGACGGCGTCGCGCAGCGGAGCCTACAGTGCCGACAGGGGAGCCAAATCCAGTCGAGTAAGTCCTAATCCCAAGTTCTAAAATCCTAGTTCAATGTCATAGCTACTAGTTGTCATGGATTATGGTTCTAAACAATGTCAGGCAAGCCACAAATTTGTTACCAAGTGGTTAAAAAAGAGGGCAAAAGTTCCAAATTAGTAGGACAAGTTGTTGAGAAGTTTGAAACAATGACATTACGTTACTACAAGATAATGTGTCCATAAAAGTCCATTTGGTTTAGAACCATTACTATGTGTAAACAAAATAATATGGATGTCAGTATTTCAGTGATCTATGATATTGAACTAGAGTTTGACAATCACTGTAAATGTGTGTGTCACATATGTAATGTACATGTAGTCAGGCTTGACTCTAGTTGATGCCCAAACAATATAAATCCCTAGGCTAGGTCAAATTTATACTTGAGGTACCATGTAAACTTTCAGCTTGCGTTCACATGTGCGTTAGGTCTGTTACACTCCTCTCAAGCCAGGTAGGTCAATCCCCTTGCAGGTAAAAATGCATAATTGCATAGTTTGATATCAGGGGGTGTGTTTGTAGGGGTGATATACAACTGTACATGTAATTCAATGTTATTTTGATTGAGATCATATCACATGAATAACAAACAAACACAGTTGTATACATTCACATTCAGACCTGGCAATTTATAATTCAACATTATACATATTGTATACTGGTTAAGAGAAGTTGAATAGTGCTTCATACACTTTGTACATTTTATCCAAAATAGAGACAATTTTGTGACATACATGTATCATACTTCGAAAAGCTGGGTTCTGTCCAGTATTCAGTGTAAATTCAACTTCGAGGAACTGTAATAAAACAAATTAATGATATATTGTTAACAACGTTGACTGACGAACCAAAAGGAATTGCCCGCCCCACCTTAGAACACAGTTCAACTCTTTTTATTGTTGGACTTGAACTTGGTGTGAAATAGCGTTAGGGTCCTTAAAATGTTTGGTCTGCTTGTGTTTCACTGTTGCCAATTTAACGCTTGACTCGGCTAACTATGACTGGCACACACCGACCCACTGGGAAAGTCAATGTTTGCCCAGTGTGATCCAATATTTGTCGTTTGACACAGGTCTCATTGTGTGCTCTCTAGAAATATTATATGATACCTGCACACTTTGATTTTTTTCATCATTGTTTATTGGCTGTGAGCTTTTGAATATAATCCCAAGAAAAGGAATGAATTGAGCGAAGAAAAATGTTAACTTGTGTAAATATTGCAGGTTTAATGTTTGACGAGTCGGACAGGTCTTATTTTGTGCGCGCAAGAATATCATATTATACCTGCACATTTTTCTATCATTGTTTATTGGCTGTGATTTTGGAATGGATATAATATTCATTCCGATAAGCCAAAGAAAAGACATGAATTGAGAAAAGAAATGGAATGCAGTGAGTGAAGAAAAATGTGAACTAGTGTAAATAGACGCAGACAAAATGTTTGACAATTCGCACAGGTCTTATTGTGTGCTCGCAAGTATATAATAGCTAGCTTATCATGGACAGTATGGAATTAGTTTTTGATGATAGCATTCATCCTGCTATAAAGTCTAAGAAAAGGAATGAATATAGTGGGGGGGGGGGGGGGGGGGGGGGAGGATGTGAACTAGTATGAATAGACGCAGATGAAAAATGATTCGCACAGGTCTTATTGTATACTAGCAAGGGTATGATAGCTAGCATATCATGGGCTGCATGTTGTTGGTAAACAATCATTTTGCTATTATCGCAGCCTAGAAAGAAAAAGAAAGAATATAAGTGGTGAGAATATCTGCTAGACTCAATAGATTTGCAAAACAAGAGTGGTGTTTGGAACTGTACAGATTGAAGTATATTTTGTTGAACATGTACACATATTGCAGTATACAGTACATGCTTTGCCTCACATATCATAAACACTGAATGGTATGTTATGTTTATCAATGGTACTGTCGTTGCAGATAAAACATTAATTGTTTTCTTTCAGAACAAATGTAATTATGTCCTCCTATACAATAGAAGCTGTTTAATACTCTCCTGCTATTGGGCTTGGATCTTTTTGCTCCTAAATCTTTTATTTCAACGGTGGTATGGTATAACATACAATAAAGGCAGGGGGGAATGGTTGTTGTGACTAGCAAATCAACAAATAATTCTGAACGACTAATGTAAATGTAAAACTAATGTAAAGCAACAAGTGAAATGTCATTATGTGCGTGTACACACTAGAAATCACCCAATGTTCCACTTCAATTGGTGTAGGGTCTTTGTGAGTATAGGTCTTAGAAACTGATTTCAACTTTGCTAAACTTATAAGAGCAGTACAGAGAACGAACAAGTATTTTTGATCATGAATAGCAAATCAACAAATGAGCTAAATGTATTGTGGACCAACGGGCGTGCGTGTAAACAATAGCAGTTAGCTCAGTGTCCTATTTAATGGAATATTTGTGCTTTCTTCTTGGAAGCTGATTTGAGCATTAGGTAAAAAAAATAAATAAATTTGCAACTAAAGAAAGAAGGAATTGTTCCATTTCTTTGACATGAATGGCAAATAATAAATCACAGGCTTTTTGTTTGTTTTGTTATTCAGTTGCTTCATATTCCACTTCAATCTAGTTTAGGGTTTCATATTTGCCATTGTGGAAGTCAAACAGGGGCTTCAAGCTTTGATTGATATCGATTTGGATGCGAATCAGAACATCTTTATTAATAGTCTTTTTTTGATAGCCATTCACATAAAAGGTTTTGTCCTTGCATTGCATAATGTGATTCACTAGTATATAATAAAGCCCAACCTGCGTATAGTGGCCAACAAAAGAGATCCCCTACAGAGAGAAAAAAAACACTCGCAATATTATGGATCATTATATTCCACATACTAAGAATCTTGCTCTACGATTGGTCAAAAGTTAATCACGTGATGAAATATAGTTTCGCCCATCGTTACACTCTGTAGATATCTTGGGTGAAAGTGCGTTGCACTCACTAGATAAAAAGTACTATCTACACTCCGCGGTTGCTTTGAATTGAATACCAATAAGTGGCGCGATAACTCTATGCGCGCGAATTACAAATTTAATTGTATTCGTTGTGCATACGGTATACGTAGTACACTGCATACGCTATGCACTGTACATCAGAGGCGTCGATCAGCTGTTCGGAAAACACAATGCATTGGCCGGGGCGAGCATTGTTTGTGAACAATTGCATTGTGTTTTCCGAACAGATCGACGCCCCTGTTGTAGTATCGTACATACACTGTTTGCATGCTCGTTCTGTGTACTCTACTAAAATGGCGGCCACAAACATAAGGTTTGAGCTTTTGGATGAGGATGAAATGGACACGTTTTTACTGGAGAGTGAAAGTAAAAATACAAAGCGACAACTTAAGTTCAGCCTGAAAGTGTTCCAAGATTATTGCGATGCGGGAATCATACATTTTGACAAACTGTCTGACATGGACTTGAAATCGCTAGACCAAGTGTTGGGGAGATTGTATGCTGGTGTGAAATCGCGAAATGGTGAGTCATACAGTAAGAAATCTCTACAAGCTTTGAGGTATGTGGTTTGCAGAGAAATTTTTTGAATTTGCGAGACATATACATTATCAAGGATACCAACTTTGCGAAACCTGGTCGAGTGTTCAAAACTGTTCTTCGGAAACTCAAGGAAGAGGGGAAAGCCAATGTAAAACGGCCTGTCACTGAAACCGGCATGGACACGATTCAAGACAGTCTAGTCTATAGACCAGGTCCAGGACTCTCCTTGTGGACTACAACGTAAAGTTTTCAATTTCATCGACATTATGACCAATTGTGCGAACAGGGGTGAAAAGAATTTGCATGTTGAACTGTTATGGAATTGTCATGGAATAACATATTGGTAAGTAGATCAAACCTAGTAACACAGTAACAGTAGACTAGTACTAGATCTATAAGATCTAGAAGATGAGGAATATAAAGCAAATAATCACCTTTTGGTTTCAGGCGATGGCAAACTATCACTTCCTCGGCGATCTGAATGTATACGCTATCTTTCCTCAGCTTCGCTTCGGAAAGATAGCTACATCCAGATCGCCTCGGACGTGATAGTTTGTCCCATCACCTTCACCAACGGTAATTATTTGCTTACTGTCTATAGAGGTCACCTGTCTACAGTGGTCACTATTCGTGTTTACCTTGGGTGGTCACTATACACAGGTTTGATTGCACAGTGAAATAGTGGACACCTGTCTATAGCAACCAACCTGCCTATATTGACCAACAAAAGTGATCCTATATGATACCAGAAATAAAACAATAGTATGGAAGCTGTCTGTAGAGGTCACCTGTATACAGTGGTTGCTTTTCTTGATTGCACAGTGAAATAGTGGACACCTGTCTATAGCAACCAACCTGCCTACATTGGCAACCAGAAGTGATACGCTACAAAGAAAGAAATAAAACACTATTATGGAACCTGTTTGTAGAGGTCACTTGTCTAGAGTGGCCACTTTTCTACATTATCCCTTTGGTAGTCACTTCACAAAGATTTGCCTGTTGTTTGTAACAAGTTGTCATAATAGTTGCATCATATGGCCTACCTCATAGTGGGAATAGCGTCTTTTCGCATGGCGACGGGAGTGCGGCTACAACGCTAATCTTAGCGGGGGGTCGCACTCAGAGCGAAAATTTCCGCGTATCGTCCAAACCTACGACGGTAGTTGGCCAAAATAGCGTAGTGTGTACAGCTACTACGGAGCGGTCTGGTAAGCCCTTACTTCAATGGGTCAGCCAGAGGTCAGTGGGGTCAGCCAATCAGTGCGCTTGGTCACTCGAGCAAGGAGACGTTCCGCGTATTTTTCACTGCGAAACTGCAAATAAATCGCGACGGTAGCCAGAGTACGGGGACGGTCACAGCTAATTTAAATCCCCCGTCGCCGTGCGAAAAGATGCTAGTGTGGTGTGGAGGGGTGGGGTCTGTATTGAAGAGGGCCTACTTGTTTGTATTTTCTTGTTTAGTTTTCTTCTCTTTTGTGAGAATATTATGAGAAAATTATTTCAGAATATTTTCATAACTGGCTTCGAACGCGTTTAACAAAAATATAAACCAGCTAGGGTCAACATTTTGTCAAAGTGATCTTGCTTATTTTGTTTTGTTGTTTGTGTGAATGCCCGAGTCCAGTCTCTTTTCAGAACCACCAGACCAAAAAAGTTAATTCAATGAATTAAACTGATTGTCGCGGTACATGGGAATTTCGCAAGGAGAAAACCACAGTAGGCATTTCCAATTGTTGTCACAAATTATAATTGAAGATAAATATCAGACGCTAGATTTATAGCTTTACATTTTGATTTGAATCAGTTCAAGGTTCACTCCTGTTTATTTCAGTTTCTTAGATCATTTGTATTTTAAGTTTTTTTGACAATTAAGTAAGAGATATGCCCACTTTGCACAACACGTTGTCATCCCCCCCCCCCCCTCCATAAGCTACATGTAGGTTGACTCCAAGAAAAACCACATTCCCATTAATCTCAGAAATTATAATAGAAGATAGATATCAGCAGCTAGATTTATAGCTTTACATTATGATTTGATTTCTTAGAAAGGTCCCTCTTGTTATGCGTTGCACATTTATTTCAGTTCTTTTAGTTCAATTGAATTTAAAGTTTTTGAACATGAAATACGAGACTCCCCCGCTTTTGCATTAAACACATCCGCTTGACAGATCAAAGCGTTCTTGTGAACATTTGTAAATTAAAGTAGGCCATCATTTAGCAGATTTTAGAATCAAATGAAATAAAGAGCATTCAAGGACTTTATCCCACTAACTGTAAGAGTGAAAGACTGTTTGAGTTAGAATGGCATAACATTCAATCTTCATAGACTATTAGATGTCTGGGGATTTGCCCCTGGTGGATTAAAGCGTAGTAGGTCTATGATTAAAGCAACATTCATAAATTGTACAATGCCATTATTTAGCAGATTTGAAGAATAAATGAAATAAAGAGCATTGGGCATTACCAACGGAATAACTGAAATAGTAAAAAAAACTGTTTGAGTAAAAATGGTGCAAAATTTAATTTCCATAGCTAGATGTAGATATCTGGGGCTTTGCCCTTACTTATGGATTAAAACGATGGGTGCAGCTTCTGGGATTTGGGGTTAAAGACGGATTAATGCAAGGATTATGTCATTGGAAAGTTTTAAGATTAACTACTGGAGAATGATGGTGCGAGTGATTATAGCATTGAAGTGGAGATGTTTTGATTTTGTGTACAAAATGCATTCTCCATATATGATGACATAAATGGTACCCTGGGGTACCAAACGAATATCCGCCATTTTGTTTAATTATTTATTTATTTGTTATGGCTGTACCAGGGTATAGCGTGCATACAATCGCGCGCTGCACTGCATACACAACGCAATACGGTTGTGCTTTAAGTGGACACAAGATGGCGCTACACAACGCGGTAATCAATATTTTATGGCCCACTGTCATCTGCTTTCAATGCCATTTCTTCAACTTCTCGCGGTGAAATGACGTGTCAGGCGGAGAACACAATAGCGGGTTACGATAATGCTATTGTGTTCTCCGCCTGCCACGTCATTTCACCGCGAGTAGTTGAAGAAATGGCCGACTCCTATGGGCATTGAAAGCAGACGACAGTGGTCCATAAAATATTGATTATTTTTGTAATCGGGAATATTCATGAGGAAATAAGTGACTAGCAATGATAGTAGTTATGCTCTCATCACATCCAGTAAGTCAAAAGGATAAGGGTTAATTTCCCTTTAAATGGTAGTTGAGGAACACAAACTAAAGTTGCTTATTTAAGCAGAAAGCAGTTGGATTAGTATAATTTGTTTATTCCAGTAAAGTTTTCTCTTCTTTTTAACAGGGTACCATTTAAAGGGGTACACCTGTTAAAGGGGCAGGATTTGTCTAATCAAATTGTTTGTAATGTTTCCTAAGGTAATGTTCACCTCTTAATCAGGTACACAGGTTCATGGCGTGAAATATACCTCGCAAACGCTTACCCCAAAAAGGGGAGAATACTGTATATTGGTTTGCACCGACACTCGTCTCGGTGTTGGGTTAACTTTTCTTCCTAGTTTCAAGAAAATTTATATACCTAGTCGCACATTTCTCACAGGGCATCACAAACAACTTCAACTATTATATAGGGCATTACAAAAAAACTTCAAAGAATATTATTTATTATTTGATTATTTAAACGCAAAAAATCAAATAATATATAGTATTGCAGTAGCATACGAAACGTCGTGATCGTTTAGATTCCTAGTTTTACATTGCGAGACAAGCGAATATCATTAGCGATATTATTTCCAATATATAGGGCATCGCTAAAAATAAAACTTCAAATAATATATAGGGCATCACAAGAAAAAACTTCAAAGAATATACAGTATGTACATGTAAGTTTGTTTTTTTCCTGCGCCCTCCAACAGTGATACTGTCTGTACTTTGTAGACACCCACCCACACATACACACACACTTGCCCCATTCACACTAAGATATTGCTTTACCCTATAGATGTATTCCACTAAATTCAAAACAAAACTTGAAGTGTGTGGGGATAGCTGCGATATGTGATCAACTCCAAATCATTTTCAATCTTTGATCTGATTTAAAACAATGTTGTAGTCTTTATGATGAGTTGTGTTTATTAGTTATAACCTGCAAGCGATTGTAGATGGTAATATGATCTGGCGCTTTCCTACCATAGGATTATCGCAGATAATCAAGAGATTTTACCGCATACATGTGTGAAAGGGGCTGAACTTGAACTATATAATATTGAGAAGGCATTGATTTCTCATGTAACCTTACTACACCATTGCCAACTCGCACACAATAATACAAGACACCTCAAACAGCGCTAGGAAAACAGGCATGGTGTTTGTGCGGACGTGCCCACCCCTCTCTGTACTCTGTACTACGCAGGAGAGAAAGAGGGAGAGAGGGGGATAAAGGGGTAGTTTAGAAGAAGATTGAAAGACATAAAGAAAGAGAAAGAGGCTGGGAGAGAGAGAAAGATGGACTTAAAGAGGGAGAAAGAGGGAGAGAGTCTGATAGTGGGGTATTTTAAAAGGAGAAAGAAATACATAGAAAGAGACAGAGAAGGGGAGAGGTAGAAAGATGGACGTAAAGAGAGAGAGAAATAAGGAGATAGTGCAATAAGGGGTTATTTGAGAGGGAGAGAGGTTGACACAAAGTAAGAGAGGGAGAGAGGGAGAGAGGATTTGGAGAATATTTGAGAATGATGGGGAGATACAAGTCATACAAATAGGAAAGAGAAAGATAAATAGAGAGGAGAGGGACAGAGGAAGAAAGAGAGATAGACATAAAGAAAGAGAGAGATATATTCTTAAAATGAGGTGGATTATTGAGAGCGAGGGAGAAGATCAAAATATCATTTTCAAGTTCCATTGGATTCCCATCGTCCTAGATCAAACTTCAGTATGCTTATTGCTAGCCCACTTTCTTGTTTACATTACCAAAGGGCTTGCATGGGTCTGATATCAGAGACTACATCACAGGCCTGAAGAGGGGCTTTAAAAAAGGGGGTGTGGCCTGGAGAAAGAGTGGAGTGGGAGTGGCACTCAATCAGCTGTGTATTATGAGGTCAAAACACACATGTGATACCTCCAATACTGTTATGTATTGAGTTGTATAGAGCATTTCAAGTCTGGTTGATATTTCTATGTTTTGATGATTGAGTTTTTATGCGCTTTGTTGAAGTGCTGAAAATTTGCAATGGGATTGATAGAAATGTGTGCATTTTGATGATTTAATTTGTATGCATTTTTGTTGAATTTATTTTCTTCTACTAATTTTCAATTAAAATGAGCAAAGAAAAAGGGGGCTTCCCCAGGATTTTGTGACCGTTATTATTTCTTCTTTTACTATAACCAGGGCATTTGACAATAGATAAACAGTGAATATATAAATTTAAACATTATTTAACTACAGATATTTCAATGCAAAGTTTGGCAATTTGTTCTCTGACAAAGTTACAAAGAACATTTTAGCACATGATACATACAATTTTGTAGAATATTTTATGTTTAATATTTGAGTCAAAAGTAACCAAGTACCAAATGATATGAATAATTTAGTTATTGTGTCTGTTATTTTTGTGCACAGTATCACAGCTTCTTTGTCTATTTAAAGCAAGGGGAAATAACAACAAATTTGAACATGAATCGCATTGAAAATGTGTTTTATAAATGCATAATTACTAGTATTACTATTTCCATTCTACATGTAATGTAATATATCCAAACCTGTTTTGTTGTTTACGGAAAGAAATCAAAACAAGTCGCCTAGTTGCTTGTATTGCATGGGTCAATACTCTTATACCCTATTAGCACTGGCAAATTTCATTCAACTTGTTTGCGAAAAAAGCAACAAAAAAGAGCAAGAAAAACAAATGATATTCCACATAATAAGGTCATTAGGAAGCTGAACTGTTCAGATCAATGAATAATATGGGTAGCTAAACAATGGAGTTATTATACTGGAACATTGGTTGCACCCACATGTGTGTATACATCATGCATGCGCCTACATTCCAACGTTTGTATTGATGTTGTGATTTTGGTTGAAATATAATCGCCATAATGATATACTGTACAAGTTTACTACACGTGTGCATAGTTCAAATGCATAGATTGTATTTGAGTTTGTGTAAATTTGCATTTATTTTGCATTTTTGACGTACATGCAGAGTATAAACCATTGTGATGGCATTCAACTGCTTTTATGAATAATGTATTATATTTAAAATTCAATAACCATTAACTTAATAAATGTTAATTTTAATAATTCATGTACCTTACATTATTCACCTCACACGCACATTGCAGGTTAAATAACCCTAGTTGATACATAAGAACAGTTTGAGATATATGTAGTTTTTTTTAAAGAAATGACTTTGTACAGGTTCTTTTTAAAGAATTCATTTGTCACAAAATAAGTCCAAACTTTATAAGGATCCCCTGCAGTTTGTATGGGGTAAACAGAAAACTATGTATACATCAATAGACTCCTAGAAAATATGCTGGATTCTAAAGAATGCATACATACACTCAGTGCATTTCTATATCTTGATATAGACTAGTCAAATATAAGATAAAAGAAAGCAAATGAGTCAAAATAAGTCATAACTTTGTAAGGATCTCCAGCAGTTTTGATGGGGTAAACAGAAAACTATGTACATCAATTTGAAAACTCCCCCAAAATATGCATAAATTTTACCCATTCAGGACTGCTACCCCAAATACTCTGGCAGGGGTCTATGGAGAATGCATATTATACCTAAATCAAAGAGTCTTGAATTGGTTAAGTAATGTACATAATATATATGTCTACTTCATACATTTTTATGTCTTGATGAAAAGAAAGAAGATAAGAGGGCGCAAATGAGGCAAAAAATCTTGGGCTAGCTTAGAGCCCATGTAATGCATGGTCTGGCGATAAGCTGCGAGAATATATTGTCAAATGTGGCTTCCTTTATACTCTACTTTATTAGAGAGTTTGGAGATTTTGTATTTTTCTTCGGGTTTTGCCTCTTATAATGAATGATCTGTCAGAACTGTGAACTGTGTTTAATGTCAGATTCTCTAAACAAACAATAATATATTATTATTAATGAAATGAAAAATACCTTATTATTATTATTATTATTATCATCATTATCATTATTATTAATATCATAATCTTATTGAAGGACATTGATATTGCCAGTAATATAGTGGATCAGCTCTAAATTGCCAGACCGTGTCTCTGCACAAATATGACCTTATTGTGAACTGACACTTTACCAATGGTATTTGCAAATAATTCAAGCATATAAAACCACATAACGTGTTCAACTACTACACTGCAGATTTATTAGGTGACTACTATTCAAGCACTAATCATCTTTAGTGTTAATTTGTATGTATGTTACTCTTTGGGATTAAAAATGAGCAAAGAAAATAGGATTCCAACAGGATTCGAACCCGAGACCTCCGGATTGCTAGACCGGTGCTCTTACCGACTGAGCTATAGAAAACCCTATGACGGCATTCGTCCCAGAAACCCCTTAATTTTCATTGCTCGTGAGGTCAGAAGCTATTATAAACCTGACATACTCTTTCTAACATTTACTTTTTAATCGGCTAATTTAATGACAAAAGGACTTAAAATATAAGAAAGTATAGAAAGTATAATGGTGAACTGCAAGTATTCGTACAGTGCTCAAACTATGAGTTTCTGTTCTCTTTAGACTTAAAATGTATGTACTTTTTAATTTGCTAATTTAATGACAAGGATACTTTAAAATTTATGTTCTTTTCATCTAGCAATTGAGACTTTACTGTATTACATTTCTATGAACATTTTACATTTACTTTCTTAATCACCCAGTTAGAGAAAAAAAAGGAAGGCTTTTACAGCTGACCAAGTTTTGTCCTTATAATTCCTCGTTAGAGAGCTGCGATGGGGATTAATTAATTGTTTCGCAGAAGGACATTTAAAGCTCTGATCCCATCGCAGACGAGTCACAGGCCGATAAACCTTGGCGCAGTTAATTTAATTACAAATCTCATTTATGGTTGACTTCAAGTGACTTTGTGAAGTCTTACATGATTCGGATTTGATTGCTCGTAGTACTGAATTCTTGTTGTTTAAGATTAAGATTCAACGACTTATTAGTGTAAAACCATATTGGATTCGCAATTCACAAATTGATAGACATCAAGCATTCAAATAAATATGAATATTGGAATAGTCAAAATGAAAACAAACATATCACTCTGTTACATGATATGGATGTAATACATCAGACAAACTTTGCACAAAAACGAAATATATGGTAATAAGAAGTAATAAATAGATTTAATTTTTGTTTTAAACAGTATTATGATAAGCCTTTTTTAACCTCATGGTCATCATTACATATCCGTGTAGAAATTATATGGGATTTTCAGTAACTAGAAAGAAAAGGGATCACATGAAAGTTTTTGAGTTGGACTATACACCTGTACATCTCAAGTCACGTACGTTAAATCACATGACAGTCATGTGACAATCATCTAAAGCTCATCACTTTAAGTGAACTTGCGGGAGTATGATTTAGTTTCACAAACTGATACAAATCAACCTTAAGTACATAGTTTTCATGCCCTGCTCTGTACAATCTCTATTGTCCATTTGCCTTAATGAAAACGTACAGGACATAATGGAGATAGGGTGAGATATTTCAATCTTTGGCGAGATCTTTGCCGCTGAATAAAAAGAATTAAAAATTAGCCGAACCCAGTCCCAATTTCACTCATTGTAAAAATACACTTGAGCTGTTGATTTTTACCTTTAATTCAATAACATCATTGTCTCTTTCATAAGGGGTAGGGGCATTCAATGCCCTCCTTTTCAATCCCTTTTTTGTGGTTTTCTTTGAATAACTTAAGAAAATAAGAAATGAAAAAAAAAAAAAAAAATTTTGGAGTAGAATAAAGTAGGTTGATTTTACAAGGGTTGGAGGTGATTATTGCCCCTTATATCTATTATTTTTTTGTGGTTTTCTTTGATTGATTTCTTTGATTTTGCCAAAGCAAACATCTATCAGGTTCATGCAAAATACAAATCAGGGAATAACGTTTAACCTGTTCCCTACTAGATTTGTCAATTAACATAGAGTTAATGCAGGGCCCACCATGTACCTGTTGGCAATGGGTTAAGAAAAGGGATCCAAATAATACGATTCCCCAAGTGACCACCCCAAATGCATCTGGGCATACAAATATGATTACAAAGAAGAAAAATACCCCACAGTATTTGAAAAGTTTCTTTTCACCCTCTTTGAGCATTCTTTGCACTTTATTTCAATACTTTTCGCTGAGGAAAACTTTGTTGATGTCCATAGATCATATTGACAATGATTCCCCTTGTAAATACAAAACCATTTTCCAATATTTGACCTCATTGAATTGGAAAATCTAGTCCATTTTGCTACTTGACCGTTTTGATTGCATCACATAGAAATCCTATAGATGGGCCATTCTTGGTCACGTGTGTGACCCAAAACATGACAAATTTTGAAATGGGATGCTTATATTTCAGTAAGTATGAGACTATAATGATTTTTACTTCATATGTGACTTGAATATGTTGTAGTCTTTCAAACTTAACACAAAAGATTTTATAAGGATTACGTAACTCAATGTCAGAGGTCAAATGGCATGGGTCACGTGTGTGACTTCGCACGGAGCGCTTTTTTCATAACTAAATTTCATTTGGAAAATTCTTTAAAATATGAATAGCTATAATGTTCATCTTATTACCAGAGAAGTACTATACATTTGTAAGTACAACAATAGCAATGAATGAGAATTATATCAAACCGTTGTTTTTTATAGTACTTAATTATGTGGCAACGTCTGGTCACGTGTGTGACATTTTGGGGTGGTCACGTGTGTGACATGTACAATATGAATGGAAAAATGGGAATTTTATAATATCGGGTTTAGAAAAGAATGAAAGGTTGAATTTTTACAAAGTTGGTATCAACCTGTACAGGAAAGTGAGAAGAACGAGCTTGCTAATTATCCTTTTGATATCTTGATTATTTTCTGAATTATGATTATTAGAAAAATATTGAAATATGTAAATTTATGCAAATGAGTAAAAAAGTTTCATTTTAAACTTCAAATCATGTATTTCATGAAACTTTACACATGGATCATTCCAAAAATGGAACAAAACTACAGAAAAATAAAACTTCAATTTTTCCGAAAAAGTTTCACTTTTCAAAGAATGGCCCAGATGCAGAAATAAACCTATTTATTACTCTCTGGTATGAAACTTTATTCAATGAGTTAATTGAACAGTGCTGTAATGTGTTTGTTATTGCAACAACTGGTCGGGAACGGCTTTAAAGGGAAACATTACATGCCAAGGATATAAAGAGTTATTTTTAAGAAGCTTTAACTCTTAGCAGACATTTTTGTATGATTGATAATCATTTATCAGATGCAGGAATTCATAATAATGTAAAATTCACTCATAAAGTACCTTTGCATTTGCATAAAACTTTCCTTGACAAATAACCACTCAGGAGTACAAAATAGTATTAATATGTATGAAATGTACACATGTGCTTACCCAAACAAACTCATTTACTTTCAGTTTTCTTGATTGAGGTGAACATAAATTCTCTCAAACTTGTTAAATTCTGTGCTAGTTCTCTAGTGGCTTTTATAGTGAATCAGGTACAGTAATTGCAGTTTGACACGTGGATCAGAAATTCCATTTTATTGCCCAAACAACAAGCACTTCAAACATCATGTATGTTCTGCATATTTATGGTTTTGTAGGTTCTTCACACCGATTGCACACAATGGTGGTATTTTTCGCAGGATTTCATGGTTGTCCGCCCAAATCTGCTGCTTAGAATCAGACGAGGTTTAACTACACGGCCAGCCAGCCAGGCGTAAAACTTTTTTCTTCAACGCTTTGCAGAATCCATTGAAAAAGAGTGCAAAATAAAGACTTAGGAGTGAAAAGCTGGGCTGATTAGTCTGCAGTAAGGATTTAGGGTACATGTATGGGAAAAGCTTTTTGATGACTTTAATGACCTCGAGGCATAATGTGATTTTTTTCTTCTTGTCATTGAAATAAAACTTGGAGCATAGATAGTACTACTAGTACTATCCATGCTTGGAGTATACATGTCCGATGGTCAGATAAGGCTTGTGCATCTTTTTGCATATAAGTATGAAAAACAATTTATCTATGATCTTCTTCAAATCCGATCATATTAAAATGCCTGAAACTCATTCCAATATTTAAAGCAAAACCTTAATTTGAATTCACAATAATTATATATATAGATATATAAATATTGATATCATATTTACAAGGCTTCTTCACTTGATTTCATTTTTTCCATTTAAACATTATTTTCTATCTTTTATTTATTTCTGATGTATTATTCAAACTGTCAATCAAAGTTAAATTTTGATTTATTTGAGGTGGTTAAACTGGCTATAAATAGATACATTATCACAAATACATGCATTGCAACCTAAAAATTCCAGCAGTTAGAAATATTTTCAAAGCTAACCCTAACATTACCCCAATCTTAAAGAGATTGTGTTTTCATAATAGCGTATTTAATAAGATTCTAGCATTTAGAAAGATTTATGATGTTGCAACTGATCATTTCATTGAAAAGTTTGTATAATGGCTAGATTTTTGCAGAATCCGCCAACATCTTAATGATTAATGAAACCACTTTTATTCATTTCAGTCAAATGCATTAATTTTGACAATACCACATTTAGAATCCAAGAACTGGAAAGGTTTACAATACTACAAATGGATGTATAGTGATTATTTTCCTAAAAAGTTATTCAGGATCCAGCGATTAGAAAGATCTCCAAAGCTGAACATTATTTTTGTCCAACCTAAGGGGACGTGTATGTTCATGATAATACAATGAGAATGGAGAAGGAAAGATATATAAAGTTGCTGATTAATTTTTCCATCCGAGGTATTATGTTCATGATAATGCATTCAGTATCGAGCAAGAAAGAGAAAAAACATTATACAAAATCTGTTTTGGCAAAAAATGCATAAAAGATTTAGCATTTCAAATAATTTCCAAAGGTTTAATATATGTTTTCATTGGCAAAGGAGCTTGTATTTTCATAATAAGTCATTCACGATCTACAAATGTAGCATCTACAGTATGGAGATCAATAAAGCTCTGCTATTTTGATACCGGATGAAAAGAAATGTAAAATAATTGTGTTTTCACAATAGCGCATTCATGATTCATGCGATGCTAGCAGAGATGTATGCTGAAGGCAATAACTGTAAAATGACATTGTCAAATCAGTCATTCAACTATCGTACAAGGGACCCCTTGTCAAACGAATAAAGAAGGGGAATAAAAGATTATAAGAAAGAAAAAATCTTGTTGCATTTTATAGACCTAGATAAATTTGAGGTCACCTGCATAAAATAATGATGAATCCGTATTGGAATTCTCACGGTGCCAAGTCAGTACGTGACTGTTGAGTTACTAAACACTTTTAAACAAATCGTAATCTAAGGCTTGAATGTAAAGTGCCATACCTGGGAATAGGCCATTGACTTGCGGCTCAGTGACACCCCAAAACCTGACCCCAAACTGATGGCTCGACACTAGCACTTGTCCCCCTTGTCCGGGGCAAGTAAAAATTGAGATTGGGCTAGTAAAATTTGATGTCGGGTCTATTATCGTCACGGTTCAGATGGTAGCCCGGCAAAGAGCCCCCTTAAATGAATATAGTTCAGTGGAAAACAAATTTGGAAAACAAGCTCCAAAGATTAGCCTTTGTGAAAAATATGATTTTCATTTTAATGCCTGTAATCAAAGACACATCAAATTTTCTTGGTGTTTATTAATCACTGATGATATATTTTATGGAGTGAATACATACACAATACAATACTTGGGATATGATCATGTTTATCATGTTTTATTATCAGTTGAGGCCGGCATACCGTATTTGATATAGATAATCTCTACTATATTCGAAAAAGATAAATCACAATTTTTTGTTTGTTTGAAGGTGTGTTGGTAATCCCTTAGTCAAATGTTACAGTGCAAACATGCACCTGCACCTGCAATTGTTTGTTTGTATAATGTCATATAATGAATTCTGTCACCACACATTTCTTTTGGCAATACACAATTAAAATTTGTTTATTAAAGGGATCTATTTATTTATACCAAACTCGCTTTATACAACTCTTGTGGTTCTTTCAGTTTCATACCTCGCCATTTTCCTCTTTCTGAAATAAAAAAATACAAACCTTTAAAATAATGTTTTTATTTCCACTTCATTATCATGAATTCATTTGAAGGAAAAATAGTGAGGATAATATCAATTGGCAATAATTCACGAAAGAGCACTTCTATTTTTGCTCATTACTTGGCCATATGACATTCATTTATTGTGAAACTTTTCACACATCACTCATTGGACATTTACCATTAATCAAAATACGTTCATACACATTATCTAACTCTTTTATCAGTTTTTGCATAAATACAATGCATTCACACATTATCTCTTGTTCTCTATATCAGACGAGAGTGTACAAAAGGTACACCCTGGCCCACACAAATTTCTCTTCATTCTTTTTTAAATATTTTTTTGGTCACGGTCAATATTTGAAATTCTGTGTTCTTTACGTTCTTTATTCTTGCGCTTCCTCTGCCATTGTCATTCATCTTGAATAAATACTCGCGCCTTTCGACAAAGAAACGTGCCGCGCACAAGCATTGTTCTTTCTGCACCACTATCACGTACGTAGCCATGGCGAAATTTTGACACAACACCCATTAAATTTTGGTTGGGGGGACGGTTGCTGAAGTGACGAGAACGCGGTCGAAAAAAGGGTAAAGAAAACAAAAAGGCAAACCCTTTTCCCACATTGACACCAACAAGTTAAAAATCATACATCAAAGTTTTTTACAAAATGCTTTTTTTTTCAAGGATGGGAACTATTGAACCAAATTAAAGCTAAAAATTGTACATCAAAAGCTTTTCACCAAATATAAGTATCAAACTTGTCAAGTTGTCAACCATTGACACAAAGTTTACAAGGGCTGCTCTCCAGTTGTGGTTAAGATTGAGGGTTGGGTTAGATTAACCGTTAGCCCCTTGCCTATATTGGAGAGATTTCACATTTCCAAAATAGTTAATACATGGTACAACGTTCCCAAAGCGAATGGGTTAAACATTAACTTTAGGGTACAAGTTTTGGTCAGGTTTTTACATTAATCATAAATGTTGAGTTGTTGTGTATACAGATTATTTCCGTTATGAAAATGATGTTCATTTTTGTAATATGTACATTAAATGTAGAGAATGCAAGTGATACCATACATATTCAACTAACTTTGAACAGGTGAAGATGAATGCTATTAGACAGAGCTTTATATTAGTACTTGCATATTTGCATAGAGTTCAATGCAAAACAAATATCAGAGTGTTATTTTCAATTTCATGCAAGCAAGCTTGAAAAGTAGCCCCCCAAAAATAAATATTATTTTTTTCCCTGCTAGCTTGCATTAATGATTACAGTTTTTGCATCATGTGCACTCATTGTAATCTTCAGTGTAATTGCCACGTGTATGTTTGAGGTTACTAAACTGCAAAGTAAGTCTAAAGAATACATGTTTCCTATGTTATGTACACTGAACTCTAGCGACACGCGGTACCAAGTGTGCGTGACGAAAAGATAGTTTTCGGGGTCGCCCATTAGAACCAGTCTGCTTTGTCGCACATCCATTAACCCTTGTTTTGTGGTTTACATACCAAATCAAAGTCCCAAAATATCAACTTAAAGCTAGTCAAAATCAGTGTTTTGATCACTCGGAATGGAGACACAATTCTAGTGAATCGTGGGTAATTGGTTTCATTTATTATTTGCATGTTAATTGCGAATGTTTTGTGTCCAACAAGTGCTTAAAAAGTGAATATTAACCTGTTTACTTTGAGACTTTGAGAAAGGGGTTAAATCAACTCTAGTCAGAAAATCGTTGCCGTTGTTTTGATAATTTAGACTGAAAGAAGATACAATCAAGAAAACAACAAGTGACATGACACTCCAGAAATAATATTATTTAAAAAAATAAAATTGCAATTACAAAATATAATGTGCCCCTTTAAAGTTTGATTTGGATATATATATGATTATATCAATACCTAGATGGTAATTTTTTGGTATCCTTTTTGGCAATGTCATGCCTCATTAGAGACTGAAAGAATGTTAAAGTGAGGGACCGATCGTGTACAGATTTCATTCAGCGAACGAACAACAATAATTGTTTGCGCATAATCGGTGAACTTTCAAAGGAAAATAAATCCTAGTTTTACCCGAGATGACAGCATTTAAACTTTGGATGAACAAATTATAATAATGGCCATTTTTTAATAGGTTTATTTAAACTGTTATTGCGTTTATCTGTGTTGCCTATAATGCGATTAGATTGGTAAAATTTGAATTATCGTGGTTATTTTGCACTTTGTGATGCAGTGAAATAAGGTTAAATACACATCTATTTTCCAGCTCATAAAACCACACTGATTTGAATCATCCTAATTTTCATTATTACAGAGATTGACAAAATATGGCAATTTATAGGTAATGCATGACAAAATTGATTACCAAATCTGGTGACCAAATCTAGTGACCAATAATGTTACCTTCATTCGCCTAATTCCCATAAGTGCGGTCATAATAATTGTTATATGTGAATAAGGATATATCCTTTTAATGTCTTTTTTTCATCATATTTAATTGTAGAACCGCAGATGATGCTATTGATACAGTTTCTGTGTTTGTGTTACCTTCTTATCTCCAATCTTTTACAATAATGTGCATTTTAAAGTAATGAAAAGTAGTTCTGATAATCTTTCACTAATAATAAGAGAGGAAACATAATTTATCAATAGGGAATTTCTTGAATAGGCAGTGGTGTTTGATAAAGAGGGTTCTAATTATAGAAATGTTTCATGAATAGTGAAAATGATTCAATGACTGAAATGCTGAGAAAGAGGTAGAACATGATGATGTAGGGCAGTGTCACTCTGTGAAAAATACACAAATATTTTCTGAGTTGCAAATTGTAATGTCTAGAAATGTGGATAATAATGTAGGCTAGTTCTGATTGTTAAATGGAATGGATGTTCCTTTTGTTGTCACACATACAGCTCTTGTATAGTTGTGATTGATGTCTTATCATAAGCACCTACCACTTAATGAATTTTTATATTTTTCGTTTTAGCCGAAGGCAGAGCTTGACATGTTTTGGTGTGTAGAGAGTTAGTCTTTTTATAAAGGATTCTTTGGTATGTTTCTCTCTGTAACTTCCTCACCGATCTAATTGAAACACTTTGATTGTGCTCCACCAAAATAAATTTAATATTCAATTTATGAACATCAAGTACAAACATGAAATACAATGAATGGTCTGCAGTTGCTAGACCAATTAATTGATCATAATGATCTTACATTATTGCTAGATCTAAATATTGATATAATTTTACTGAAAGGCATTTTCAAATCCTAATCTCAAACTAGCTCTTAAATCGTATATTCATTCATGTATGGCAATTATCTTGCAGCTTTTAAATTTTGGCTTGCAAAAGAGGGATAGTGTCTTTAAAGCTAGTAAGAAAGGAAAACCATACAGATTGTTGGCAAACAAATATAAAATGAGCATTTCCACCATTTGTAGCTTAGCCTTAGGGAAATTTGGTAGAAGGATGCTAGTCCTGTAAAGTTTCTAAAGGAGCAGTCATTTTCAAATGAGAAGGGGGTTATGGGGATAATAAGGGGTACTTGAATGGGTTGTAGGGGGGCATGAAGGGATTATAAGGGGTATTAAGGAGGGATTGGAAGAGGGTATAATACAGTGGGATGGATACAAGTGTGAATAGTACTTTAGGGGCTCAGAGTTTTGTCCCCAAAATGGGCGTTATTGTCAAGAGAATGAGGGGTGTAAAGTGGGTGGAATTTTAATAGATTGGAACTCAGTTTGTGAAAACAAACTCTTAACCTAAATCTGGTGGCAACAAACAAGGAAAAACATAACAAATTCTGTTACATTTGCTTGCCCGAATGGGCCAGTAGAATTTAGGATTAATGAAATTTGTTGGCACAAAGCTAAGTTTTAGTGGCCCCGGGCCAGCGGGCCTATGCTTATTTCGAGCACTGCATATACACAAACATACAAAATCTAAACATTCAGACACAGGCACAAACCGAGCCACACATAAATCAGTACATGTATAAATATAAGCGGTCAAGTTCAGAATAAAATGCTTATATCCATGATGTGTCAAACTCCAATGCAAATCACATAACCATCATTCTCGAATAATCACTGCAAAACGCATCATGATCACCTCGCTGTCTCTTCATGTGTGGCTTTAGCCTACCTACCAGGCTTTGCTCTCTATTTTCTCCTTGTATAATCTGCTATACTCTTCTGAATTACGTTGTTACGGGCCACCAAACATTAGTTCTTGTATGTCAGAATGACATGCCATGCTCAAGAAATCTATGGCTTGCCTGACCTGGTTTAGAACCATTCCCTGATGGCGATGAATTGCTGTACGTGACGTCGCACTTCGGTATAAATCTATATACATATTACCTGGTGATAATATCATCAGTTTTGTAACGAGACTAGTGTGGTGGTAAAGCAATCATGAATCCTTCACCATTTGATAAAGTCATCACCCTCTTCCCGTTGCCATGGTAGCCATTACCTGTGGCATCCCGGCTTGGTCATCTGTGATACCACTCCGCCAAACATAAGAGGATAGTTGATCTGACTTTCATTGATAGTGAAAATACTACACTTTCGCTATGCATAAATGAAGTTGGAAATCTATGAACCGACTTTGGAACTGACTGTTTTTGTGGGTAAAATATGCATTTTTGCGGTCCAGACAGAGAATTTTCTTGATTAAAGTCTCGGACAAGTTTACATTTGGAGGTGCAAGCATTCCAATTGATTTGTGTAGATTGCTTTTTAACATAATAAGAATTGTAATATTACAAACATTGCTTATAAATGCCCATATTGTTATTAGAATTTAGTTCAAATAGGTGTAGACCAGCTACAAGTTACAAGAGTTTTTTTTTTACACCATTGCCCTCAGCATGTGTACAAATGACATCATGTTGCTATACAAACTTTGTTGACCCCTGCCCAAAGCCAAAGGAGGTTAAGGTCAAGTTTAATCCAGCAACTGTTGGACCACTGACTGACTTGAGCCAGCCATCAAAGATAAAAGGTCAAATCAATTTTGACAAGGGGGGGGGGGGGGGGGGGGGTCATGTGTTACTGTTATTGAGCACTAACCAATTTGTACAACGGGTTGTAGCCTTGTACTTGGCTTGTGTTCCAAGGTCAGGCCAATGCTTTTGCCTGTTGCATTTGAGATATATGTCCGTAGAATTGAAAGGGTTAATGTATTTTGTATGTATCCTGCTGATTCACAGACTGAGTAATATTACAAACACTTAAAGGGGACCACCACGCAAATAAAATCACAGGGTTATATGTTTTGGTACCGTTGTTTGATATTAATCTGTTCCCTCTGACTCTGAACACAACCCACCCATTTCCAGTAGTAAATTGGTTAAATGATGACCAACACTTTGTAAAGGGTTGTGATTCATAAATAATGCAATTAATCACCACAACTTAAGGGACCAACAGGGCCTTTGGTTCCTTTAGCGCCAAATGTTTGCAAGTGAAAATTTGATACAATTTCAAATTTCACTGTTGTATGTTCAATCACGATAGATCCAACCATGTGCCTTTAAAAAATGGCTTAAATTTCAAACAGCATTATTTCACCAATGTAAAGATCCACTTCTCTGATCAATGCATTCAATCACATGGATTGTTTCATAACAATGTACAGGCATGCGCAAGTTCTCATGACTTTTGAAATTGGGTTGTGTTATATCTATGCTCAGTCAGCCACAGAGTGATGGATGTCTCTGATAACACAAAATAACTGCAGAAAAAATAATGAAGGCAGAATTGTTAATTAATTCTCACAATGAAATAATGAGAATTCGGCTCTGGGGGACCTACTTGTTGTGCTGTGTTTAGATGTGGTTTTCTTTGTCGATGTTATTGACAATACAATGTACATTGCACTTTAAGCCCCTTTTACACCGGATTTGCGTAGAGTTGCGTAGTGTGGCGTACCGAGTACGCCGAAATAGGCTGCGTATTCCCCGCGGTATTCGAGAACAAAATACATTCTTCGGCAATTAACGCTCGTAGGAGCTGCGAGTAGATGTTTCGTCGGACTGGCGTAGTGAGGGAAGTGTACTATTGCGTAGGCATGGCGTATAGTAGCGTAGTGTTGCGTAGACTTGCGTTGGCATGGCGTACAGTAGCGTAGTGTTGCGTAGACTTGCATACTTTCTGCGTTCAGTGTCTACGCAGACACTACGCGAAAAAAATTTAACATGTTTAATTTTTTGCGTCCATCTCGCGTAGCCCTCTGCGTACCTCAGCGTAGAGTTGCGTAGAGTTGCGTAGGGCAGCGTACACTCGGCGTAGTCGGTACGCAACACTACGCAACTCTACGCAACTCTACGCATGGCCCGGTGTAAAACCCCCTTTAGAAACTTACCCTATTATCAACATGAGAGAGGTGAGTTTTTGTAGGTCAGAACACTGCTGCAGTAGAAGCAAGAGGGCGCTTGATTTAGAAAGAGAAAGTTACAAATTAAAGAATACTATGCAAAAGAATGTACTGAATCAAAAATAAGATCAAGAGTGGCATGGTTTGAAGAAGGAGAAACGAATACTAAGTTGTTTTTAAATTTAGAAAAAAAGAAATGGTCTAAATAAAAATATAACGGCCGTAAAGATTGGTAAAAAGATAGAGATAAATGCAAATCGGATACAAGAACATTTACACGATTTTTATTCTGTTTTGTATTCTTCCAAAAATATTAGTAATGAGGACATTGAAAATTATAATGCATCTGTTAATGGACCAGTCTTAAGTGAGGATGAAGCTAATAGCTGTGAAGGGGAAATATTAGAGGATGAATACACAAGCATTGATAAATATGAAACTAAATAAAGCACCAGGTTCTGATGGGCTATATAACTACTGAATTTTATGTTACTTTTTGGAGTGAAATAAAAGATTTGTTAATTAAAAGTATAAATGAATGTTTTATTGAAGGTAAACTAGGTTACTCACAACGAAAGGGAATAATTACACTATTGTTTAAAAGTGGAGAGAGGGAAAACTTAAATAACTGGAGGCCGATAACGTTATTAAACATAGATTATAAATTAGTAGCAGCAGTTTTAGCAAACCGATTACAAGGGGTTCTCCACGTTCTTATTAATGAAGACCAAGTTGGTTATGTTAAAGGTCGTAATGCAACAGATAATACTAGACTTATACAAGACGTTATTGATTATGTTGATTTGAATAAGTTAAATGGAAGTTTAGTCTTTGTCGACTTTCATAAAGCTTTCGATACTTTAGAATGGAATTTTATTAAAAGTTGTCTTTGTAAATATGGATTTCGAGATAACTTTTTAAGATGGGTTGATTTATTGTATACAGACATTTTTAATTCAGTCATATTAAATGGTTGGTTTACAGATAATATATGTCTGTCACGTGGGATTAGACAGGGGTGCCCACTATCTGCATTATTATTCATTTTGGCTGTAGAAGTAATAGCAAATAAAATAAGAAATGATAATAATATACATGGTATTGAAATAGGACTTTTAAATAAAGAAATTAAAATATGTCAGCTAGAAGATGATATGACTTTATTTATGAACTCGGGAAATATAGCAATACAGTTAATAGACGAATTTGGGGAGAAAGATGGAGTTGTATTGAATAAACAAAAGACTAAAGCCTTGTGGTTAGGAGAATGTCAACCGGTAGAAAATGTGTTAGGCATTCCATGGGAAGATAGTTTTGTAAAGTGTTTAGGGATTTATTTTTCTAGAAGTATTAAAGCAAATCAGTAGAGATTTTAATTGGTCTGAAGATAACAATGTACATGCATGCGCAAGTTCTCATGATTTTTGAAGTTGGGTTATGTTATCTTCAATCTATGCTCAGTCAGCCACAGAGTGATGTACAGTTGTATGTCTCTGATAACACAAAATAATGAAGGCAGAATTGTAAATTAATTCTCACAATGAAATAATGAGAATTCGGCTAGGGGGGACTTACTTGTTGTGCTATGTTTAGATGTGGTTTTCTTTGTCGCTGTTATTGACAATACAATGTACATTGCACTTTAGAAACTAGAGGTGAGTTTTTGTGGGTCAGAACACTGTGCTGCAGTAGAAGCAAGAGGGCGCTATATCACTTGTCTTCAATGGTATTGCCCCCTCTCATCTGTTTATAAACATAGATTTTAGAAGGTTCATGGTATAAATGGTTTGTCCAAATTCATAATTGCATGTTTTATTATCTTCATGAAATGTGGCAAGATGTTTGAAGTGGTATTATCGTGGGTTTCATGAATATCAGTAACAGTTGTATTAAAAAAAGTTTGTATATATTGTATGGTAAAGGGAGATGCTTGAATTTAGCACTGGCGTGCTGGTCCAGGGACACCAATCATCTTTAAGCTTTATTTAAGCTTTAGTTGTCTAATTGGACAACCAAATATTACAAACTCTTCAATGTTTTTCTTCGTTTGGGCCACCAGATTCAGGTTTTGAGTCACTCAAATTTGAGAAGCCTTGGTGTTACCAGATTTGGCCCCAAAAGATTGTGTTTTGTCATAATTGCTTTGATATAGCCAGACATGCTCAATTTTGCACACAGAGAAAGTGAGCCAGAGAGAAATTGGTCTTTTTAGATTAAAGATAATTATCTGTTTACAAGAGTAGACTATCTTGTACTCGTCTAAAAAGTAAACATGTATTAAGCCAAACACAATAGAGAAACACTGAGCCACCAGCGGGTAATAGCCTATTAACTTACACTGAAAGTCTCAAGAGGAGACATACATACAACTTTTTGAAAAGAGAAAGTTATACTAGCAGACAGAATAACAGGGTATGAGTGTATATGAGGGCACAAACATAATAAAAAGAGAAAGTATAGTAAGATTATGAGGACACAAACAAAAGAGAAAGGTTTACCACCAGACACATTTACATGTATTGCCTTTCATACCAGCCATATATTTAGTGGATGTATTGGGGTGTGTCCTGGGAAGTGCCTCATATGAAAGGAAAGCATGATTGGGAGATTCATTTTTATCTCGAGAAAACTAAAAGTTATTTCGTTCAAAACTGGTGAGACACATACCTACCCTGTACACGTGCGAAATGCACCTGTAGTACATATATATACTATATGGTCTTGCCCCTGACAACTTTTGGTTCAATTAGAACTCTCTTCTGAGGTGTTGGTTGGCTTATATGGACGTCCATGGTTTCCTGGACCATTTGCAAGCTGACGAAATGAGGGCTTTTGTGGGATTTTTCTTTGAGATTGAGGTATGTGTATTTTCAAATAATTATACTTATATTTTTTTGTGGAATTTGAATGTGATTTGGCAAGATTGGAAGGACTTGCATTTTCCAAATTCAAGTCAGTGGTAAAGTGTTTTCAAACTGATGGTCTGCCCACCGTGTGTGTCCTTGACTTGAGCAAGACGCTTTATCCACCTAGGTAGTGGTGTATAGATAGATTAGAATGTCAAACAATTCCATTGTGCTCGCCAGGGAGTGGAAATAGTGCACATCATGTGCTGAATCGATTTTGTTTTTCTGTTCGACTGGGATGATAATAATTGTGGCTGAGAAGTATACAAATGATAAATAAAATCAATAATAACGTTATCAATTTTTATTTAGCTATTTCATCATTGTTACTCCAATAGAAAGGTCCAATCGGTGTATCAGCGTCATGGAAGTAGTGTGGCAAGATTGGTAGAGCGCATGCTTTCCGATCGTGTCCGACCGTTTGTCCTTCAGCAAGGCATTTAATCCACATTGCTGCTCTCTACCCAGGTGTATATTAAAATGGGTACCTATGGTCTGGTGAAAATTAGCTTGGTGCACCTAAATGGTTGCCCGCGGCTAGTATGCTCCCGGGGAGTTGAGAATGTGTAAAAGATAATTGCGTGGGTCTGAACTGTACCAAATGACCAGGATAGAGGCTGTTCTGCATTAGGCGCTATACAAATACGATCTATTATTATTATTATTATTATAGGAGGGGAAGGACAGGACACAGCTGAAGGAGAAAGGATAACACGATGACAGATAAATGAATACAAGAGGATATAAATCAGTGAGAGGGAAAACAAAATTGAGAGTGATAATGAGTGAGGGCAAATACAGAAGAAAGTAGTGAAATTGGGAGGGGGGGGGGGGGGGGGGGGGGGAGTAAACACAAATGCAAATATGACCATCACGTGCCTACTCGAACCAACCCCCTTCTCCGAAGTACATATTAATTGTTGCTAATAATGTTTATCCACATGCATGTTTCAGTTCAATTAACATTTATTCAGCATTCATACAAAATAATACAAGTGGATCACCCACTGCACTCCTGCTGCCGAAGTGACGCTTCATTACGGGCTAGTCTCTCTGACAATCAGCTTGTATTGACCATTCAAACATATTACGCACATGGATCCAGCCATCCATAGATTGGATTTATCATGAATATGTACTCCCATCAAAGTGGCTTTGCATGTATGCACTAAGTCTTAAATACAATCCGCTTTAATCGTAGCGAATATGTACTGCATGCTAGATGTACGTCCACTATTGTGGCAAAAATTATCCATGATAATTTCAAAAGCGTACCGGTCAGTCAACTACTGACCTATAGTGAACACTAAATGTACGTCTTAGATGTGTACAAATGCATGCCGGTCAGACTAATACTGACCCCCCGTAGTGAGAGTGGCAGATCCGCGGAGGGTTACGGAATGAGGCATCCCGCGACCCCTAGCTACACCTCGCTAATTGGCACGCATCGCTCGCCAGCATCGAGCATCTCGTGCGCAAACATCTAGCATGCGTTGCTTGTCATATTACAATGCGTACTGTGCAAGCATGTATACACGTGCATGTGCACTTTGTGCGTGTGAATATGATATCAATATCATTGAGTGTCTCGTGCGCAACCATCTAGCATGTGTTGCTTGTCATATTACCATACGTACTGTGCAAGCATACATGTGCGCTTTGTGCGTGTGAATATGATTTGTGATGATGAATAGAGGAGACACTGCCTGTGTACTGTGGTGGATTCCCCCCTCTCTAGTACCCTCTCTCCTCCTCTCCTCTCCTCCTCTCTCTTCTGTTCTTACTCTTTGTATATCACCCCTCTCTTTATTTTCCTCTCTCTTGTTTCCATCTCTCTCTCTTGTGGTCTTTTTCTTTGTATATATCACATTTTTATCTCTACCCCACCCTCTATCTCTCTTTATTACCCTTCTTTGTATTATCTTTTTAATTGTTTTTTTTTAATAAATAATTTCTCCTTATCTTCCTCTCTCTTTATCTCGTACTCTCACTAGCTGTAGATGTGTTTTTTTTATTAAATCTTTTTTTTTTTTAGGACTTAACGTTATACTCATTGCCTGCAGGTACCTATTTGGTCCTGTAATAACTCTATAGAATGAATTATTCTATGGATTGGAGTGTATTACTATAACCATTCACTTTATTTTACAGTCTGTCTCAAACCTCCTCTCTCTTCTTCATTATTTATCCTTTTCCCTTTATTACCTTTATCCTCCTGCAGGGCATTTCTATATAGACACACTCTCCTTTTCTCATTTTAATTCCATCTATGAGATTATTCTCTCCCACATATATGAATTTGTGCATTATATTCACCCCTCTCTTATCCTCTTAGAAATATGACACCTCTTCCCCTCTCCCCCTCTCTCTCTCAATCTATTCTGACTTAAAGGGCATCAAGCGTGGGGATGCTACATAGCGGGTCGCCATTTTGAACTGGGTTAGTTTGCGCGCACCGCATGACACTGAGCTAACGTGCATTACGCACCGTGCGCAACGCGTATGCAAGATGGCGCCGCGCATCTCATTTGACGAATCTGAACTACCTTTAATATTTAAATAATCATAAGCTTGGTTTTCTCACATACATCTAGCACATGTTGAGAGTTCTACCCATACACACCCTCTCTTCCCATCTCTCCACCTTTGTCTTTCACTCTCTTTAGTCATTCACCTTGCACACACCCTCTACCACCACTCTCCCCCCCCCCTCCCACTTCCACCCTCTCTCTCCCACTGTATCCCCCTCTCTCTCCCTCGCTCCTGCTGAAGTGGTGCACCCCCTTTTTTTCTCCCCATCTCTTTATCTATTCACTCTCACACACATCTAGCCCCGCACACATGTATGCGGCGGCGGCGGCGTGCACCCTATATTGGATGATGCATGTGTACTCACTATCAGTATCCACCACTCCCGGCCAAATATTGGATGCTGTGGGTACAGTCAGTAGTACATCCATGCTTTAATATGCGTGCATAGGGATGGAGGAACAATAAACCGGAATACATCATATTGCATTGTATAGATGCAGTAGCTGTGCTGCATTCTGCATTATATCATCCGTGGGATTTTCAATTTCATTCACAAAAAAAATAAACTGGGAATATATATATGTTTGTAAATTGATCAACCGGATACATTTATTTTTTTGGTGAACGAATGTGGATTTACTGTGTGTGCATATGGATTTAGCATCTCGCCCCCTTCACTGTTGTAATAGTATGCGTATGCATGTAAAGGAGTGCTAATGTGTGCAACAAGCCATTACTCATAGACAATATTCATTCAAGTGTGTGATATATTCCTTCTGATGGGTTCCTACTTGAAAAATATATATCACCAAAATAAAAAGTAATGATTCTTCTACTCATAGTACTAGTGCACCGGACCTTGTGATATATTACTCTGGGTGAAGACGCCACCACGCAGGTCATTACTCATACAGTAAGAGCATTGAAGCATGTTAAATGTGAGATACTTATCTTAAAATCGTGTGTTTACAAGGAATAATATTATCCCAAACAAACATGTGATGTATCTTCACTGAATATATACCAGAACTAGTCCGCGCTCTCCAACATATGAGTCGATCATTACGGAATAGTGACATCGGAGACTGTGATGTATATATTATTATGGGCTTTTGTGTGAAAATATCCAGCGCATAGCTACCCATAATTATCTTTGTTCTATCATCATGAATATTGAACATTACTGTATATGAGTAAATCTAAACCAAATATTGAACTGGGTAGGATCTCTGTGCATCTCTCTGAAGGATCAGGATTTGTGTCAGTGATAAACAAAGGAACCAACATATATGTTTCATCTCGAACCAGATGGAGGCATCATAATCTTGATGCAGAAGTTCCACATATAAACAATTTACCAGGAATACGCATAACATTGACCTACAAGGACTGCCCATCTGCTACATTGTGGAAGCATTGCATCTCTCATAAATACCTGGATTGGATATAGTATATATTTCATGCTGAATGAAATTGTTTAACCTTGAGAATTGTAAATCTGGGGGAAGCGTTGCCGCGTCATATTTCTGCCCCCATGCGATGCACTTTTGCTGGTTGATTCGGCCACATGTTATCATTCTCATACCCATCCATGCATATCCACATTCAATAAGTGCAACATTCTAAATGCTACTTATAATATTCAGATGAAATTTCAGTTTCAAATTCAGGGATAAAAATATATATTTCGTACTTATGTAAACAAAATCAGTACTTTGAATTTATTTAATTCCCTAGTACAAAGAAAAATTAATTTTTGGCGATATTGTATATAATTTGTATCAAATTATTTTTGTTTCATTACTTTTTACCAGTCGTTTCAATTATTTGTTCACCAAGTTACCCACCATTAAAAGTTGTCACATTTATATTTTTTTCTTGCAAATATTTTTTTTTTATGAATTCATAAATGTAAGTTTACTTGGGATTCAAAAACTTCCCGATAATGTGTGTTACCAAGTCATGTGCAATCGTTTCGTGAATGAAAAATATGTGTGCAATATCATGAGATACTTTCGCTAGAAAATAGTTGTTTACAAAAATTGAAGTGAAGATGATGAGCTCTAAATTTTGCTAGAGTAAGGTGGGATTAAAAAGGGATTAAACGGACACAAAAAAACAAAAACAAACATGGGCTGTAAACCGTGCAAATGCTGCGGCTGTATGGGCGGCAGTCGGGACAATATCCCGTACTTCATCGACGCGAACGCGCCGACCTCTCGGCCTCTTTCGAAGCGTCGCGCCAAGGCAGAGGCGAAGGAGAGAGAGAAGGAGAAGGAGGAGTATCGGAAGTCGAAGTCGCGAGCCCAGAAACCGAAATTAAACCTGAAATCGAGACTCTTACGAAAGAAGAAAGAGAAGCCTGGAAAAGTTGAGCGTAGGCTGAGCGGGCAAGTGCAATACTCGCAGATACCGGAACGCGACAGCGAGGATGTACACTCGGATCTCGAAGATCTGTCTCTGGTAATTATCATATATATATATGGTCCAAAAATTACCCAATTTATGGTTAAAGAATTACCCAATTACCAATATATGTTGTTTTCATATTTGAACATATTTACAGGATGATACTGTAGATAAATACAATTTTGTTTCACCTCGAGAAATAGTACTAAATCATTCATCAATACAGCATGAAAGCTAGAGAGAGAGAGAGATAGAGAGGGAGGGAGAAAGAGGAAATTTGACATCTGATGACACACGCGGTACCCCGGGGTACCGTTGTACCCCGGGGTACCGCGTTGTGTAGCGCCATCTTGTGTCCACTTAAAGCACAACCGTATTGCGTTGTGCATGAAGTGCAGCGCGCGCTTGTATGCACGCTATACCCTGGTACAGCCCTAAAAAATAAATAAATAATGAAACTAAATGGCGGATATTCGTTTGGTACCCCAGGGTACCATTTATGTCATCATCTATAGAAAAAAAGAGCCTTATTCTAATCTGGAATGGAAAGTGCTAACAAACCAATCATGAACAAATTTTTCCTCCTGTGATATAATTCAAGGAATATATATAATACGCAAGCACCGTACTATCATATTGCCCCATTCAAAGTTATACACTTTTGCCCAAAAATTGCTCTGTAATTGTTGTATGCCATGAAGGTTTATATTGGCGCACTATGTAGAAAGATATCACCCCATCAAATTGAGAAGTAATTACCTTCCTTCAGTTCAAATTCCCATTTGATAGTGCTCACAGAAGTGCGTACAGAAATAAAACAACCCAATAAAAACAAAAACGATTCAATAACTTTTCATCACGACGACTCCACGAGTAGCACCTGACTTCAGAAGTCAAAATGAGATTTTTTGCTTTCAACATACATTCTATTTAAAGATATATATACTAGAGTATTGGTTCTTTCTTAAAATATTGTTATTTCAAAGATACTTCAAGTACCAGAAATATATAAACAAAAATGAGCAAAGAGCGTATTTATGCTTATTTTTTTAATAGATATAAAAATAAACTTGTAAAGGACTTCAGAATGAAAATGTATTTCCATCCAAGTATTCACATACTTTGATTGAATTTTTTCTTTTCCTGCTCAAAGTGTGCTAGATCAAAGTCCTTTTGTCATCAGGGGGTTAGTGGTCCGGTTCCGTTTTCCCCTCCCATTATTAAACGATTTCCCCCTAATAACGTTGAGACTCATATAAGGCTATTCAGGTTATCTTGATCTGTAATATCCTGCTGCAGTGCTATTCCAGTTCAGATCAGGTTAGGTGTCCGTCTAAAATATATTTGAGAAATTACCTGATGATTGAGAATTTTATTTTTTGCTATTTATAGTAAAATGTAGATCTGCGAAAGTTCATGCAGGTAGATTTCCCTTCCAGCAAGAGAGCGCTCTATACAAAAATTAGTGGTCAACCATATCTTGTAAAAAGCTGTGATTATGATGTTTTGTTAAATAATCAAATAATTGTGGGTCCCACATTTATTTATTCCCATCAGATACATTTATTGATATTTCAGTTGTTTCTGCACCAAATCCAATCAAATAAAGCTTGTTTTAATCTTAAATCGCATGCTCTTCCAATAACCACACTTAGCTGAATAGTTGTTCATTTCCTCACAAAAACTATTTCTTGAAGCACCATCTATACCAAAACTGAAATATCCCTTTAAACTGTGTTGTGTATGGGGTGGATGGGTCTGAGAGATACGATACACAGGAAGCAATATGCCACTTCGTAGGAGATGGAAATCACTCTGGGGACCTCATCGCTAAATCATCTCAAAATAAATACTACTTAGCCTTATCTGAGGCAGTGACGTAGCATGGTCAGACTGATTGCAGTGGGAGGGGGTGCAAATTATTTTGTGGGGGTGGGGGCACATCTTGTATTTCTTATATCTAAATCATCTCAAAATAAATACTACGTTGCAAAATCATGGGGGGGGGGGGGGCGGGGGTGAAACATTTTTTTCACAGATTTTCCCCTTGTATTGCTTAATTGTTTCTATCAAATCATAGGGCAGGGGGGAGCAATTGCAACTCATGTGCCCCATTGTCATTTTTTATGTTTCATTTTGCTTCATCCACATGTATCAATTGTTTTTTGTGTGTGGTATATGAAATCAAATGAACTTGAACTTGAACATTTTTTTTGTGTATAAATTAATGAAAATTTGTTTCTCACGTGGTTAAAAAAGATAGAAATGTTCAAACAAATCCAACAAACATTTTAATACCAACAAATAAATATGCATTCAATTACTTATAATGACTAAACAAACTATTTTAAAAGGCTGGACTTATAGACTAATGCACCTCAAACTGAACCGGCCGACCATGTGCATTCTATTTTCCGTCCGAAAGGTGATGAGCCTAATTCAGTTATATACGTAAGCCATCCTTCCGTCCGTCAGTCTGTCCTTTGCCATGCAGGCTAGCCCCGTAGCTGTAGCAACCTCTATCGGACATCACTATCTCTCTCTTTTCATGAGGAGAGAAAATAAGTTGCATTTTTCATTAAATTGGTTGTGATTGCGTGGTTAGATGCCCAGTCTTGGCTACCAGCTTCATACATGTGCATAATGAAATAGTGTGTACTAGCTACAGTATAATTTATCTGGCATGTGTTCTTCTGTGCCATAGTTCAGCCGGTATATATAAATGCAAAAATGCAATTTACTTTAGCGGTACATATCACTTGATAGTTCTGTGATGTGAGGAGGTAGAATAAGTTACATTTTTCATTAAATTGGTTCTGATTGTGGTTTTATGTCAAGAACTGGTTATACCATCTAATATGTGTGCGCATGTGTACTGCAATTCTTTAGGCATGTGTTACATGTATGCCTTTATATTTCTGACCAATTTCTCTTACCAACTTTGTAAGACTTTAGTTGGTATAGAATCTAGTGCATTTCTGGAGTACATTTCCTCATAGACGACTAGTTTTATTTTCATTAAATTGGCTAGTACATGTATGTGTGTATATGTAACTTTAATTCAAAATTTAACCCCAGGAACTGAGAGCTTGAATCTAGCTAAATGTGCATCATGAATATTTGAATATTGACATATTCAATCCTAAAGACAGATATATTAGTATTTGAAGTCATGAAACAAAGAAGTTGAATTTCCCACTAAATAATTAATTAACATTCTGAATATTAATTACAAAGTACCACGCTATTTCAATATCTACTTTGCAATGATATGGCACCAGAAGGTTCGTTTTGCATATCTTATTAAATCATACACCATATGAATGATTTAATGTTGTTCTGAAATATTGAAGGCAGACCGATGACCTATACCTACACCAAATTATTGAAAAGTGTCCTGAGTTTATCAAGGCCTAACAGATCAACTACGTACCCCATCCAAAACCAATGCATGGGACTTAATTAAGAACTCTCGTAGCAAACCAAGGCCAAAGGCAATGCGTGCCCTTGCTGTTTAGATGCATTCGTGAGAGCGAATACGCTGGGAAGAGGAAGTGTGCCTTAGAGCTGCTCCGAGCTAGCCACGGCCCCCTGGGATTGATTTTGTCCCTGTAATTATGATGTATAAATTATAATGAATAATTAATTACGAAGAGTGAGATTATTATTTTGTGTGATGGTGGGGAGAAGATACACAGAACAGCACTTGTAAATAAATACACAGAAATCATAACAAAATATTCTAATTTCTCACAGAATAATTAGAGTGCAAGGTTAGTTGTGATTTTGGTTTAAGATTGTATTCATGCACTTTTTTTATTTACTTTGATTGAATGTTTTGTGTATTCTGAGTGCTATTAGAATATCATGGAATACAAATAAGGTCAAATAGATAAATTGTTCATTCAGTTTTTATTGAAATTTACACATCTACAAAGAGCAATCAATGAAATCCAGGAAAAAAGAATAATCTCTAGAAAATATTATAATTTGAAAAATAATTACCTTGCATATTTCTGAATAAATTTCTACAGTTATGTTTTACAGTACAACCAATTAAATCCTACATAGACCAACACAAACACATGTTTTTTAATGTTATTTTTGGCTATCCATGAACACTATTTCTCACTGAATTGAATGGATTAATTCTGTCTGGGCAAAAGTCTCTTGCCATGATGAAGATACAGGAGTGCCTTTGTTATTGTTGTGTAATTAGTTGTATTGTGCAACAACCACTCTAATATTGACACTACGCTGCTAATGAGAAGACCAAACACGATCACTTCAATCATAAATATCTTTCTTAACAAAATGGAAATTCACAAAGAACCAAAACCTGTTTGCTGCTTCTATGGTAATGTTAATACAACAAGATATGAGAAACCCAAGTGCTAGATTTTTATTGAAGTTGGTAGGTTTGGACAATGTTACTAGATCCCTTTAATATTGACATGATGCTGCTAATGACAAGTACAAACACAATGTGTGTGTGTGTATGTGATAACATCTGACACAACAAAGTGCACAACTCGCTGGTGCAACTGATTATAATCCTTTAATGACATCAATAAGTCAACTCTTAAAATCAATGCAGAATAACCCTGCTAAAAAGAGACATGAAGAAGTATAACCAAACCCTCAACATGAATCTAAAATACTCAAATAACACCAATAAGCTTTACTCATAATTTTTAGGTGATGATGAATTCTTATAATAACAATATAAAGAAAAATAAAGAAGGAATATTGGTCTATATATATGCGTACGTGAGAAGATACTTGTACTTGATTGTAAAAAGGGAAAATTCCCAACTTACTCACTAAAATCATAAACATATTTAGGTATTGACTCAATTGTTTTTATTTTAACCCATAGAAGATATTTTAGTTTGGTACTCCCACACTCTCCATAGAACCTAGCCTAGGTATTTTAGGGACATGTCCTAAATGAGTTAACCATTAGTGCAGGTGGGTTCTAATTGGTATTTAACGAGAAGAGATTTTCCGTGGTCACTGAAACATTATTGTTAATTTAATGTAATTTGCAAGGGTGTTGTTTAGAATGACCAGTCAATCAGCAAATACGTTTAATCCATTCCATCCCGCGTACTCTAATATCTCAAAGGGGTAACACATACTTCAGCCCGTTCTTGCATTCATTGGGGTACTGTTGTGGATTGTTTGAAAGCAATGATGAAATTTCACCTATTTATATTATTGTACTTTGGTAAAACGTGCGTTGTCCATAGACCACTGCCTAATTAGAACAAGTTGTCTTTAGAAAAAGAGTGTGTTTATTTTGGCTACAAGTGTTGTTAGAGCTGTAATTATGAGCAGTAATTGCATTTGTAGTGACCATTGATAATAGCCCTACTTAAAGAATGTAAACCAAATAATTAGAGCAAGTTGTCTTTAGAAAAAAATATGTGTCACAACTGTAATTATGAGACCGTTCATGTAATTGCATTTAAGTGACCAATGATAAATGTATAGGCCTACTTATTTGTTTTTTAAATAGGTAATTGGAGCAAGTTGTCTTAACCTGTTGATAAGGTCCTAGATACACCAGGTTGTGGCATTCCCCCAACTATGCTATAGCAACCTTGGATCATATCCAACAGGTTAAACAGAGATGGTTTTATTTTGGCTTGTTTGGGAGATTAACTAAATATTGAGGTCAAAACTAGGGGAAATTTGCTCTGACACCTAAGTAATTTCCATTTTCTTAGGGTGAGGGTTAGATAATTTGGGTATTATTAGGGGGTAAGCAATGGCTTAGAATTACACCTGTACTGTAGTATAGGTATGGCCTTGACCCTCTATATTTTGGCTCAGTTAGAACTTTGTTTGAGATGCTAGCTGGCTGGAGAATTAGGAAAACTGACCAAATGAGGGCTTTTGTGGGATTATTCTTTGAGGTATGTGTGTTTTCTAATATTTGTGATATTAATTGTTGTGGATTGTTAGCATTTTTGTGGAATTTTAAGGTGGGTTGGCAAGAGTGGACTAGTAAGCATCTTCCAATTCAGAGGTTGTGAGTTTCAAACTGATGCCTGCCCACCGCATGTGTCCTTCAGCAAGAGGCTTAATCCACATTTGCTGCTCTCCACCTACATGTGGTACTGTTAGAATATCGATCATTTCCATTGTGCTCCCCAGGGAGTGGAAATTATGCACGTCATGGACCGATTAATAATCTTCTCTGCCTGTTTTGATTGAGATGATTATATTCAAGAGACATTCAAAGCAATATCTCAAGAAGGTAATGTTACTACAAAATGTAAATGATTGGTAGTTGAAGAAAGACAGGGTATAATGCCTGCTGACATATAATCTGTAATAATTAATGCGCATCTGAAAATGTACTTTGTGTAATTGTTTGCCTCTTGCTCAATACAGCATTCATCAAATAGCAAATTATGGACAATGTTTATTATCCTTTTCACATGCTTTATTGGCATTAAATATAAATCCAGCTAATCAGGGATTAAAATATCGATTGATATTTTTCACAATGAATGCTTTAAAAATGTCATACATGTAATAACAAATCTATGCCTTCGATTTTGTATAGATATAAATGACAAAAATTATTTTTAATGTAATAGGAATGGAATTCACTTTCAAATGAGGTGATTACTAACATTGTGATTTGGTAAGAAGAAAATCCAGCAAGCTGAATGATTCAAACCATTCTGCAGTTCTGCCTCTGCCAGAAAGTTGCACATACAATGTACATATACATCTATTTTATCTAATATCCTTGGGGCATCAGCTGTCATGAGTCTGGCAATAGTGATATAAACCATCTTATATCTTTATTTAGCCATAATTACTTCGCACCTCTATCTTGTGAAGTACCCATACTCGATTAATACACCTTGTTCAACCGGTTTCGGACTGACTGATCCCCAACATACTCTATGCTGGCTGGGGTGTATGGAGAATACATGTTATAACAAAAGAAGACAGTCCTGAAGGGGTTTAATGCACTCAGTAACATTGTTGGGGAACATATCGCAAAACCGTTAATTTATATCCGAGATGAAATATCTAATGGTCCGTAAATACTTGGGTTTGTCTCATATTATCAAAGTTTGGAAATATCTATAATGTATCTTTAATAGTCTGAACCACGTACTTTTTATTTTCCGTAATTTTCATATCACTTTGTAATTTGTAAAGTGCAAGAACAAGTCCGATTTTGCATCATAATTGATTATATCTTCTATGGTGATACGATTTTGTCACTCAGTACCATACCGGTATACACCTATATGGGTCATATACATGTGCGTAGGTCAGTATAGATGATATTAATAGGTCATAGATAGAGGGCAATGCCAGTGTGATACGTGTAACACAACATGGGATGTATACAATTCTTGTATCACTGTCTTGATAAATTTCTTGTATCAAATTAAGTTATATCTATTACTTTCTCTTACATTATATACTTTTATTTAAACTATATTACAAGTGAAATGAATACCGAGTGACTATAAGAAAGAGTCAAATTGGTTTTGAATTCAAGTCATTTTCACATTTTAAATTGGCCTTCTTATTACATAGCACAGAATGGGCTAGTGCGAAACGTGTTACTTGCAATAGCTTTGCGAGGGGGGGGGGGGGGGCTCCTGGACTCGAGCCCCTGCTTTTTGTGGGGTGCTTGTTACTGTTAGCTGCTGTTGGGGTTACTTTCTTATACAGGAAAACCCCTTTATAACGAGCTCGCTTATAACGAGGTACCGTTTACAACGAGGAGAATCCTTTGGTCCCGATTGTTCCAATGGCATAATGCTCCGCTTATAACGAGCTCGGTTATAGCGAGATTCCGGTTATAACAAGGTAAAATCGATAGTCCCGACTACCTCGTTATAACGGGGTTTCCCTGTACTTCGTAAAAATCTAAAAGCTTTGTAAGGCAGACACAAAACTACTAGCGCTTTATGTGATCGCAGGTTGGAGCCCCGCTTCCAAAATTCCTTGCTATGCCACTCACTGGTAAGTCGACAGGGGGTATCTTGAATTTTCATATCACGGTCTTCTTGGATGCCACCTATTGCCGTCTTGTGAAATGCCACCGGCTAACATTAAAGGGATAGTCCAGTTCCCTGTTGTATATTTTTCACAAATGTAGAGGCTTAATACATTTGTATTATTTATGATTTAAGGTGAAGGAGTAGTCTGATAAATTAAGCAAATTCGGCTATTTTGCTAAATTGTATTGAATTTGTGTTTGTCCAAGAAATATTTATACATAATTTATTTTGTTTGTACATATTGCTATAAGGGCTAACATAATCATGTAGCTAATAATAATGAAAATAGTTCAAATAGTTCAAACAGTTCATATGTTAATATCTTTTATAAATCTAAATACAAGCCTGCCCTTGTTATGCATGGTAATGATCTTTAATCAAACACATTTGATTTAAATCAATTCAAATACATAATTGATGAATTTGAATACTGCTAGCAGAATTATCTGCCAAATGCAATTATCTGATTTATTATTAAATCCAATTAATACAATTCTAACCATGGCCAAAACGTAAATAGATATGTGTGGTTCTATTGACCATGGCATCCACTTATCAATCATTACTACATGTAGAATACACCTGCTAGAAGAACAAAGCATATATTTTCAATACTTACAAATTCATATCTATGCAGACATTTCTATTGACTTTCATGACCACCGTTATAATTATATTAATTGGATTTCATGATAAATCAGGTTTGACTTTGCTACGATGTTCTTTTGTTCATTATGTCAAATTGCTACATGTAGGTAGAGAGAATACAGCTAAAATAGACCGAATATATTGTAGAGGTTATGCATATAATTATGTATAATTCATGCATTATAATTTGCATCCATCATTAATGTGGGAAAGTTGAACACCTGTACATTTCCTTTGTACCAGTACCTAGTAGGAGAGTGCTCTGCTTTTGTAGACTAATTAATATGGATATTCCATATTTTACATCCCATTCAC
Source organism: Echinarachnius parma (assembly GCA_037951105.1). NCBI lineage: Eukaryota > Metazoa > Echinodermata > Echinoidea > Clypeasteroida > Echinarachniidae > Echinarachnius > Echinarachnius parma. Next base: position 102,487 of record JBAMJV010001453.1, read on the forward strand.
AAAATGTCTAAAAATTCATAAATGTATTAAAATTTTCTATATATACTCCGCAAAAAAAGAAACTGGACACTTGTATGAGACCAGATATTTCGTATTCATTAACGATAAAATATATGATATTGTATATCAAATTAAAGATAAAATTACCCTCTTCAATATTCGCATGGAATCCAGATGAAATCATTCATGCATGACTTGTCACGGTCAATTAACCACACCAATGTCTGTTTTCAAAAATAGCAAAACTGGAACATCCACTCAACCATATAAATGTTGATAAGCATAATCTAAAACGCTATATTCATGAGATGGCATAATTTTTCATTACAAATGTGACCTTTTCTATCTTCATCTCAATAAAGAGTATAAATGAAGACAAATTGTGAACGTTATAGGTGTTATTTTCATCCAAAAGTAACAAAATGGGAAATTCAATGGCAAAGCTTTATTAGTCAAAACCACAGTTTGTGCCCTTATTTCAGCATGAAAATGGTATAAATTCTTCTCAAGAATTATACCGTATAGTCCAAAGATCTTCAAAACCTGAAGTCACCCTTGGTCAAACATTTGGGCAGTCTTTAACATGACATTTCTCTAGGTAATTATGGTTAAAATTGCAGGGGACACATGAAATAGACAAGCTTCATGCCTGTAATACAGACCAGTATGATAATGCTCTCATAACCTGGCCCTGTTTTATTGACAAATTTGTATTTCCAGAGTTTGTTCATAACAATAAAGTTGAATAATGTCATAATTTACTTGCCCCGCTCATCTTGTTTTAAGTGAAACGCTTACTATCATTTCAGTCGAATGGTGTGGTCCTCCATTGTTTTGCTATTTTTGAAAACAGACCTTGCTAGTGTTAATTGACCATGGCATTTCATGCATGAACGATTACACCTTTAAGTTATACCCTGCATGTAGAGGACTAAATTCCCTTTAATTTGATATATGATAATGTACACTTTATCGTACATTAATATGAAATATTTCAACTTATACAAGTGTCCAGTTTCTTTTTTTGCGGAGTATAGGTAGCTTTATTATAAGCAGCGGATGCACCTTTTTCATAGAAATTCATTTCAGTTAAAGTATACAGCTGATATGGATTAATTAAAATGATTATTTACTATATAGGTAGTTTTCGTCATGGAAAGTGGATGCACATTCACAGAAAATTAATACCATGAAAGCATGTACAGCTGATCGACATTGGCTAAATTACAATTAGGAAAATTACATGACTACAAACTAAGATTATGAAGGTTGCATATTGTTAACATCCATTCAGATTTGTTTCTGCTGTTAACCTATTCATGACTTGTCCCCAAAATACTCTGGCTATCTATTGAGAATGCATGCTACACCAGCAATCCAATCGTATTCACTAATGAAAGTGTGCAGCTGAAATTGACTAATTAAAATTACGGAGAATGATTTTGTATTCCATTAATGCACTGTTCTTGATCACAAAGAGTTGACAAAAACAGCATGTGTGACTCATAGAAATTTGTGTGATGGCAATATTTGAATATTAAGTTACTGGTGGTGATGGAAATTTGCTTCAAAACATGCGCTCGATTCACAACAGTGTATTTATTGCATGAGCACTATTTTACCTGTTACCAACAGGAATCTAGTGGGTCCTGTATAAACTTTATGGGGTTAGCAAAATTTAGTAGGGAACAGGTTAACGTAATTTAATGGATTATTCATGTATTGCAAATTATCATATCCACAGCTACATGCATTTTGCATAAGCATACACAACAAAATGTGTTTATGAACAAAATCAAATTATATGCATGTTTGGTTCTTAATGTATTATTATTAGAGTCAAAGGATTGAAGCTATTAAAGCACATGTTACTGTTACTATTTACACAATACAATTGTGTACTGTAGTATACCATTCCAAAGCAAAAACCACAATACAAAGTAAATAAGGATTTAAATATACTTGTTATTTGAGAATTTACAAAATTGCAGCAGGGTATAAAACTGTGACTATTCACACACAAAGACTCGATATATTGTTCTAGTACAAACATACATATGAATTCACAGTTATGATATATGTAGGTCAAGTGCAGGTTAAAGTACAGTATATGCACTACTGATTCACCATTCATATCACAATGAAAAAAAGTATTGAAAGTTTGGTAGGATGTGGAGTTGTAGAGATTCAAAGAAATGTGATGTCGAAAATAGCTCTGAAATTAAAGCAAATAAATATGTATGTTCAAGAATTGTACTTGTACACAGACAGACATAATAAACACATTCACACACACATATACACACACATACACACACATACACGCACATACAAACATGTATAGCAAAACACACATGCGTATGCACCGATACATGCACATAAACACACTCTAATGCACACAGGCAGTTGTATCCATACAAACTTGTAAGGTAATTTAATTTTGGGTAGAATGTCGGTCAAAATTGATCAGTAATCGTCCACAACAAATCTGCTCATCTCAAATTCAGCCTCTCAAATTGATAAGCACCGATACACACCATCACACTTGCTTTGCATATAATTACGCAATTTGATGATGGAATGTATTTCAACTTCAAGTTGGTAATAAATTAAATGTAAATTTATGTCATTCAGCATTTGTTAAAATACTACTTTATAAGAAAGCCCAGTATGTTTGCAATTTGTAATTACTGAAAGTACGGTGAAAGTATGCTTCAGACGTCTGTATACAGTGTTTAATCTGACCAGTGGAAAACAAGAGCTGGTGGCAAAACATGTAAGTGATGGCATATTCTGACAGGGTTACATAAATGTTATGAAGAGAGACAGAGAGAGAGAGAGAGCTGAAGAGCATGGTTTGTTTACGATTTGTGAAGTGAAGGGATAAATGTTCGAAGGAGGGGCCCATAATAAATAATTAGGAGCTCATTTCTACAGTGTTCATGTAATGCATCTACTTTGCGACTGAATTATACGTTTGGGAAATGCATGTTCCTAGCTAGCCTCTGCATCTCTTAATCCCCTAAATTGGATAACATTATGTGCGAACATCTACTGGGATACATTTGCAAGGGGCCATGTTTTTGTCTTTGCATTTTAAAGAAGTAGTTCATTTTCAGGTTTTAAAGTTGATATGTGAAGTGAATGGAGAGAGAAATGTTTGATTGAGAGGGGCAAATAATTAGGATCTCCTTTTTCTGTAGTGTTTATGTAGACTGTGTCGACTTTAAAGGGACTAAGTAACATTGTCCAAATCCTCAAAATAAAATTGGAATTCTAGCGGTTCCCTTATACCTTGTTGTATTCGTATTAACAATAAAATCATGGGACAGGTTTCGGTTTTTCAAAGTTCCCTTTCGTTACAAAGATATGTATGATTGAAGTATTCAGATAAGAAAAACTCCGGGCGAGTTTTTCTTCCGTGTACAAAGTGAGTGCAGTGAGTTACTGAATATCACTTTGCATTTTCGCTCATTACTTGGCCATACAATGTCCATTTGACTTGAAATTTTCACACAGTACCCTGTGGACATATGAGATAACAACAATATACATTGCACCAACCATTCATCACTTTTTGCACATGTCAACAAAGTTACTAGATCCCTTTAAATGATTCGTTTGGGAAATGTTCCTAGCTTGCCTTGTGCATATTTTAATCCCCTAAATTGGATAAGGCTCAAGCAGCTACTGGAAAGTGAAGGGAGCTGGAGAAATGTTTGAATGAGGAGGGGCCCATAATGAGGATCTCATTCCTGTCGTGTAGATTGTGTCGTCTTAGAATTATTATTTGTTTGAGAACTGCTCTTAGCTCGCCTTGTGCGACTTGTAATCCCCTAAATTGGATAACATTATGTGCAGATATCTACTGGGATACATTTGCAAGGGGCCATGTTTTTGCCTTCGCATTTTAAGTAGAAGTTTAGTTGCAGGTTTTAATGTCAATATTAATTTGTAATATGGTAATAGTATTTCTTGTCTTTTATATACAAAGATGCTGAGAATTTAATAAGTCTAATAACAATGAAATACTCAAAAAATCATAGTACCGAAAATCAATTATCTGCACATTTTGATGAATTTCAAAGGATAGAAATACAGATATTAATTAACTAGAATTTCGTGCAATTCATTGTGATGATGAAAAACGGCAAAGTCATTATTTCACCTAAACAGTATCCAACATTGAGTGATGGATGCAAATATAGTAGATTTGTTTGTACATGTACATTTGTCTATATGAAGCATAGTGTCACAAATAATCATCTATCAGCCAGGTCCTATATAAAGTTTATTATGATTGCACTTGCATGACAGATACGGGTCACACGCCATTTATCGTCATGCTGATAAATGAGGGGCGTAAACATTGGGCGTCTAGACCTATTAAATTCCTTTCTATATACATTTTGAGTATGTAGCATCAAGATCAATGATTTTCTGTGACCAACATTTGCTTTATCTTAGTACAGGATTTTGAATAATATTGGTGTCATCTAAAAAATACTAATTATGGTTTACACCTTTTCAAATATCATTGATGGTCACTGGTATGATAGAAATTTGTCACATGTCATTAATTGCCATGGTGATAAATGAGGGGCGTAAACATTGGGCATCTAGACCTATCAAATTCCTTTCTATGTCAATTTTTAGTATGTAGCATTCATCAATGACTTTTCCATAATCAACAATCGCTTACAATATCTCTGTAGTGATTTAGAATAATGTCTGTGTCATCACCATTTATAATACAGATAGTTTAACCACCTGATTATCACTGATGGCCGCTGGTATGATAGATATGTGTCGCATGTCATTTATCGTCATGGTGATAAATGAAGGCGTGAACATTGGGTCTCTACACCTATAGACACAGAATTACTCTCAATACATTCTTAATAATCTCTAGTGGTGAGGCTAACATCGGGTAAGATTTCAGGTTGCCTGGAAAATTGTTCTTGATAGGATGTGATTGCATGAAATTTTAATATACTTATTTTGTAAGTGAACTGTGGTACAGACATGGTCAACCCATCTTGTCATATATATCTATCATATTATATTGCTTTGAAGTATGACCTTTCGGCATGCCGTCAAGTAATAATTGCTATGTCGGGTAAACCTAGGGTAAGCTTTCAGGATACCAGGAACAACCTCTGTTTATTCAACATACATGTATGCATGAAATATGAATATGATGTCAGTGAACCGTTAGAGCGGACAACCTATCTTGTCATATATATTGCTTGGGAGTATGACCTTTCTGCATGCCATAGAGTAATTATTACAGAACGGTAAGGTATATGGTGGGCGTTGGCAGTTTAGTAGGAGGATCAAGTGGCGATGCATATATATCTAGTCTTTGTTCAAGATTTGGGTGTATTAATCTTCCCTTGTTTAGTCCATTATGAGTATTTTCAAACATGTTGAATGCCTAAATCTTGTCATCATATTGATTAGCCTGAAATATGTTTCAAAACACTGATTATTAATGTGCTAAGCAAGAGGAGACATGAACACACCCTTTTCATTCCTTCTGTAAACAAGGTGGTCTTATTATAGATTAGAGTTGATGAGTTTATTCTTTATTATAACAATTAGGTTTCTTAACATCAGAGTAAGGGCAAAGTCTCAAAGGCCGATGTGACCCATTACAAAAAAAGATAATTATTAATTACATAGAACTTTATAGTTACACAATGTAAATAAAATCCCAAAGAGCTTCCCCCATAAGCCCCACATACCTTTAAATACAAATGATATAGATATAAAATAAGCTGAAAAAACAGAAAATGTATTCTCCATAAATTGAACTTGTACTAAACATTACATCTAAAGGAGAAAACAATGTCAAGGGTATGGCTGGCTGGGTTGAGTAATCTATCTGACATGTGCGTAAGGGCTAAGCATCTGCAACGCCCGCCTGATTATGATGTAAAAAGCAATTATAATTTATTCCAAACCAAAGGAGATACCGAAAGCCTTTAAAAAAATGTCAATTGGTCTTGCTCGAGGCGAGATAATTGTATCTGGCAGCCACTTTTTTTCATGCCGTATTGGATATATGCTTGTGAGAGATGGAATGAGGAAGAGAGAGTAGAAGAGAGAGGAGAGGGAGAGAGTAAAGATGTGCTGAGTAGAAGAGGAGAGAAGGAGAAAGTGGAAGAGGGATAAATGATTTATAAAGATGGAGAGAAAACAGAAAGAGAAAAGGGTAAAGAGAAAGAGGGGGATCAAAGAAAGTAAGAAGAGAGTGATAGAAGAGAGTGATAGAAGAGAGTGATAGAAGAGAGTGATAGAAGAGAGTGATAGAAGAGAGTGATAGAAGAGAGTGATAGAAGAGAGTGATAGAAGAGAGTGATAGAAGAGAGTGATAGAAGAGAGTGATAGAAGAGAAAAGGAAAGTCGAGGAGAGACATGGGGATTGGAGAAAGTGAGAAAAGAAGAGAGTGGGAAAAGACAAAAAGGCAAGGGAGGAACAGAGAAAAGGAAAAGAGGAGAGAGCGTGCTAGGAGCATGGCGTGACGTGAGGGAGAGCCACTCCTAGTAGCCCGAGGTATGATAATCATTTGCCTCCCTCTTAATGTCAACTTACACCCCTGATGTACCCCACTAGTGACTCATCGCCCTCACCGTCTCATCGCATCTCCCTCATCCACCTTTCCTCCTAGAGCTGCATACATTTTGTTTGGATTGCACTCGTAGACTTTTTCTTCATTATTTCCTTCTTATTTGTCCAGTTTGCCATTCATATCTTTCTCTCCTTTTTTGATAAAGTATAATTGTACCTTTTTGTTTTTTCCCCTTATTTATTTCACATTTCCCCCCCCCCCCCTCGGTTCATACAAAAAACAGGTTCCTATAGGCAATGGGTTAGTTCACCTTGCTTTCTTTAGTTGTCTTCCTAAATTTCTACATTCCCTTGTATAAAGTATGTGATTAATGATTACTTTCTGAAGATGATGCATCCTCAATAAAAATTGAGGATATTATTATTATTATTATTAATGTTTCATGGGTCATTAATTTGACAGCCGATGACCATATCAATAACACTTGTAGGAAAAAGTAAGAGGAGAAAATTAACATTGTGAAATACAGGCTTAAAAAAAAATAAAAATAATTATGATTCTGCAAATATCTTCAAGCAAACACTGATTCTGATGTCATCGCTAATCATCACTTAACCCATTGCCTATGGGAACCTGATCCTGGCCCTGCATTCATTCTACATAGTGATTGTCAATTATAGTAGGGCCCTGCGTTGGCTCTGTGGGGATTGTAAAATCTAGTAGAGAACAGTTTATCAATGTTTTCTTAACCCATTGACGAGAGCTCTATTTTAATGCAACACCCATGATGTCATTTGAATCAATTTTTATTTATCATCATGGGATGAAGCAATACAAAATGAACATCATATGTTGTAAGAGCTGCCTAGGGGTCTAGGCACTAGGTGTTCAGTGAAGGATAATGTTTAAGAATGAGCAAAGACATACGTAGGTACCTCAATCTATTTCGGTGGATTGAAGGTTGATTTTGTTTTCTAGCAAGGGGGAGGAAAGGTGGAAATTTAAATAGCCCTAACCTTAACCCTAGGTAGATGTTCAGTCTATCCAAAATTTGTATGTCTTTGATTCAGGTATTAACAGAGCTGCCAACTAGTACGGATTTTCCGTAATTGGTACGGAAATTGACGCCGATTACGGGAGTACGGAATTCCGCTTAAAAATTACGGAAAAAAAAAAAAAAAAAAAAAAAAAAAAAAAAAAAAAAAAAAAAAAAAAAATCGATTTTTTTTTTTTTTTTTTTTTTTTTTTTTTTTCCTTTTTCTTTTCCTCTGGATATATCCGATATCTGTCCGTTTTTTCAATTGGAATCAGCAGGGCAGTGCCATGTTAGTCGTTAATCTACAAACCATTGTCAAGATGAAAGCCTTCGGATGTCTGTGACCATATATACAACAGCCATTTCTACATTGTGACCACGACGTGATTGGCTCTACCAGTCTAATCTCCCTATCATTAATTCTCTTACCATTTGTTTATTTGTTTTGTTTATTTGTGATACATGTAAAATACCTTCACTTTAGCAATTTTTTTTCTTCTTTTTTCGGTTACCCATTCTGCTAAACGTTTATGCCGATGACGGTCGGTTAACCGTCGTGTAACCGTTTCACAAAACTTATAGTTCATAGAGCCGCGTAGGAAATTACTGATTTCTTCCCCAAATTACTGATTTTGAGCCTTGAGAGTACTGATTTCATGTTTTAGAGGTTGGCAGCTCTGGGTATACAAGGATTTTTTTTTTTTAGTGGATGACGTAATTGAAGTCTGTGTTTTCTAACGAGGAGTATGGAGTGACAATTTGATGGAAAGAGATGTAATTGAAATCTGTGTTTTCTAATGAGGAGAAAAAGGGTGAACATTTAATGTAAGGAAAGAGCGAATCAAACTTGTCTGAGCCCAGCTGCCTAGGGGATCTTGGCATTAGGTGTTTAGTGAAGGATAACATAGACACATGACCTCAGACCTATTTGCAGAATGAGCGTCATGGATGTCTAGGTGATGCGTGATTTAAAGGAGATGAAATTATGAAAGAGGCAAGGGCAAAAATGCGAAGAGGATGAATACAGTCAAACCTAAACCTGTCTTAGCTGCCACCTGTATAATTGAAGTTACTGTTTTCTAACAAGGAGTAGGGAGTGACAATTTGATGTAAAGAGATGTAATTGAAATCTGTGTTTTCTAACGAGGGGTAGGGAGTGAAAATTTGCTGAACAGAAAGGGTGAATAAATCTTGTCAAGTGTCGTGAGTCCAACTGCTCTTGGGGGTCTCGGCATCTTCAGCAAAGGATAACATAAACACATGACTTCAGACTTATTTGTGGATGTAGCTTCATAGGTCTTTAGGAGATGCTCGAATTGAAGGAGATGAAATGATGAAAGAGGGAAGGGAAAATTGAAAAAAAGATAGAAAGAGGGACGTCAGGCTCCGCCATACTGACAGCTCAGCCGAAGCCGAACATGCTTGGGACAACCAGCATCAGCCAGACTGGGACGGGGTTCAATGCCTTTCCCAAGAACGGCATTGGTACACACGAAGGGTAAAGGAAGCTATCAATATCCGCCTGAATCCCAACAATTTCAATAGAGACAACGGGATCGACTTCCCCCGAGTTTTGGATGCGTACGATACGCCGCCATGAATCTGCCCGAACAGCCCGCACCGACACGCCGTTGATTCCGCCTAATTGGCCAGCCGAGACAGCGGCCCATGAATCTGCCCGAACATCCGGCACCGACACGCCATTGATTCCGCCAATATGCCAGCCCGAGCTAGCGGCCCGCTGAATGGTTGAACACGCCATTGTTCCCGCCGAGCAGGCGAGCCAGCCAACCGGTCCGCTGATTGGTCGAGCGCCCGTGCGCACCGACCAATAGGCCTTGTCCGTTATTGACCAATTAGGAGCGTTCTCGCTCATACGGCGTAGCGCGCTGCGCTACCCGTGGGGTATATATTCCCTTACTTGCATTACATTTGTATCACACCTGACGAAGTGTTGCAGCGGCGCACGAAACGTCGTGATCTCTTAAGATTCCTTGTTGACCACATTGCGAGACAAACGAATATCACTAGCGATATCTTTTCCGATAAGATAGATGGAGTCAAACCTGTTTTAGCGGCTACCTGCGTAATTGAAGTCAGTGTTTTCTAATGATCCCCGTGTTCACACACAACAAATTTCATCCCTTAATCATCTCTATAGAATCATCACTAGCGATACGACGTTTCTTTAGTGATGATTAAATCAAACCTGGTCAACGTTCACACACACACAGAGCATATCGGACACCAGCTGTTTTCCAGGTGGCTTTCAGATGCATCGAACACCAGGTCTCCCTAGGGCCCCCCTAGGGCCCTGTGTGCGCGAACGTTCGAGTTAAGCCACGCCCAGTTAGTTACGAGTCGTATCGCTAACCATGATTAAGCGAGAAATCCTTGTTCACACACAAATTCGGCGTGATTCTATAGTCAGCTCTCGTACGAAACGGGGATAAAACCAGCATATCGCTAGTCATCTCTAGCGATACGTCGTTTCGTTAGTAAGCGTTCAGACACACAAATTTTTAATGGGAAGCTGATTCTATAGTCAGCTGCTGATTCTTTAGTCATGATTAAGGGCTGAAAATTTTGTGTGTGAACACGGGGGAGGAGTAGGGAGGGGAAATTTAATGAACAGAAAGGGCCAATAAATCTTGTCAAGTGTCTGAGCCCAGCTGCCTAGGGGGTATGGGCATTAGGTGTTCAGTATAGGATAACATAAACACATGACCTCAGACTTATTTGTGGATGGAGCATCATAAGTCTGTATGTGATGCTCGATTTGAAGGAGATGAAATTGGGAAGGGAAATAATTAAAGATAAATATATGCATGAACAGTCTTAGCGGTGACCTCTCTATAGCAGCCAACCTGTCTATAGTGGCCACCAAAAGTGTTCCCCTGAAAAGGAAAACAAAATGTATAGAACCTAATGTACTTATACAGGTCACCTGTCTACAGTTGCCACTTCTTGTTTCCCTTGAATGGTCACTATAGAAAGGTTTTACTGTACATGCAGATTCAGTGAGAGATAGAGAAAGATTAGAGAGGAATGAAGGGAAGATACATGTATGTGCGGCATATTTAGTCAACATTTGACTTTTTTTCATCTCTTTTTTTTTTTGTGGAGAGGTGTGGGGGGGGGGGGGGGGGGGGGACATTTTCCAGCCATTTTCTGCTGCTCAACAAAGTCAGCATGGGGCATTTACCAAGCTGCGGCCTTTAAGCCAGAAAGTACAGTATGCATTGAAGGACATAATATGTCATCGCAAAGCATTTAGTGAGCCAATTTAATAATTGTGGAAGGCAGGCGGTCTCCGATCTTGGTACCACGAGTGAGATGTGTGACAATTCTTGAGGACCGTTTGATAGCTTGGTAATTGGATGGTTAATCACCCTTGGTAAGTGGAGGTAATCTATGGATGCCGCAACTTCAAACATGATTGCACCATTTAGAGCCAAGCATGATGATATTCCCTTATTATAATGAATGAATGGATGGTTGGATGCAGTGGCCTAGCGTCAGGGGGGCACTGGGGCATTCCCCCCCCCCCCCCTCCCCCCAATAATTTGAAGAAGAAAAAAAACAGAAAGGAAACTGAAATCAATCTGACTGCACTAAGTCAATGGATGGATTGATAAATACATACATGAAATCAATTTATTTTTTCAAAAAACATCAAATGCGCTTTCTTTGGCAACAAATTAATTGTTATCCAAAATATTTTGTGATACATCTTAAATTAATGTTTTTCATTATTTTTCAATTTCTTTGCTGCAGATTTCGGAGGTGGTGGTCGATTCAGATAGGGCACCTGGCAGCCAACCCCTCGCTGCGAAGGAGGCCCTCTTGGTTTGGTCTCAGCGCCATGTCAAGGATTATCCAGGAGTCAACGTCAAAGACTTTGGCAAGAGTTGGCGCGATGGGCTCGCCTTCAACGCCATCATACACAAAAACAGGTTAGCCACTTGAATAGTGTATCTTGCTATTTGCGTACATTTGCATACAGCTGCCCAGTTTCTTATCAGTGGCACTGAAAGTTTCTATCAGAGATTTTGGCAAGAATTTGCACCATGGGCTAATCTTTTATGCTATCATACACAAAAGCTTTTAAACTTAGTTTAGAAGAAGAAGATTATTGAAATAAAACATTTCATAATTGTAGATTCCTGATATCATAGGAAATCGACAGTTATGTGAAAGAATGGGGTCTCTAGAGAAAAAGGAATGGTCCAAACAGAAGACAATAGTCTTCAAAGTCTACAATGGATATATATGCAAACATTAATTTATTATTTTCCCCCCTTTTGTATCCTTTTTCCAGGCCTGACTTGGTAGACTTTTCGTCCCTGAAGCCTTCCGAGCACCAGGCCAATCTGGAATGTGCCTTCAGTATTGCAGAGAAACATCTAGGTGTGACTCGTCTGCTTGATCCAGAAGGTAAGAAAACACCCCTATTCTACACAATGGGATAAACTACTTTGCACAGGATACATTAGTTTAGAGAATTCTATTATGATGGAATAGGGGTGGCTTGCAACATTCAGAATGAGCATTCAGTACTGCAGAGAAACATCTAGGAGTGACTCATCTGCTTAATCCAGAGGATAAGGAAACACCCCTGTTCTACACAATGGGATAGTCCACTTTGCACAGTAATTCTGATGTAATTGTGCACACTATTATGATGAAATAGGGGTGTTTTGCAATATTCAGAATGAGGGGCATCTTATAGTGACCTGATTGCTTGATACAGATGGTAAAAATATCCCTTCTCTACACAATAGTTTTAGTCCAATTAACACAAGGTGTATGGGTAGCAGAATAATACATTATGATGAAATAGGGGTGCGTCTTTGTGTTTGTTGTATGCGTGATCTAGAAGCCAATTAAACAGCCCTATTCTACACAATGGAATAATCCATATTGCACAGAGTGCATTAGTGGTAGAAGAGTCTAAGATGAAGAAATAGGGGTGATCTAAAACCTAAAATAAATTGTTATCAGGGTAAGATATGAACATATTACATAACAGGGAAGGGAAAAGAAAACTTTACTGTTTGTATTTTTTTAATCTCTTTAAGTCATAACTTTGATGAACATTTAATTTCATTCAATTTCTTCTTTTATTTTACCCTTTCTTTATTCATTTTGTAGATGTGGATGTCCCCAAGCCAGATGAGAAGTCCGTCATGACGTATGTCTCGTCTCTCTATAACGTCTTCCCCAAAGTTCCAGAGAGCAAGTCATACTCATCAACCACCGAGGTAAGACCTCTGACCTTCGACCTTTGACCTCTTATTTCTTAACTCCTATCTTTGCTGATTAATCTTTGATTTTTAAAAACATTTAATTGCATTTATCCTTTTTTCTTAACTCCTATATTTGCTGATCAATTTTTTTCTTTCTTTTTTTCTTTGATTTGTTTACCTTGTTTTTGTTGACACTTGCTGTTAACTACTTATAACTTATAATTTTGATGGTTGTTTGACATCATATGAATTAAAAATTAGTAATCTACGGGCCAGTTAGGTACTTTACATTGTTTGTAAAAGGCCATCTGATTGGTGGAAAGTGCATCACAACTGTTGCAGCCTTGTGGATCGGGATAGCTGATTGGTTCAATCACTAGCAGAGTTTGTGAAGATCAAATTGAAGGACAAAGAGGAATGGATATCATCTATTTAGTTCTAATTTATAAAAGTTGATCGGCGCTCAACAGTACAAAAAAATCTGAGAAAATACATGTACAGTACGCAAACAACTTGTTTATATTTGTGTCTTTGAAATAACCTTTTTCTTAAAGGGATAGTTGAGTTTTGGTATAGAGGGCGCTACACAAAATATTTTTTTGTGAGATAATGAAAAACTGAGTGTCAAATTTGAAAGAGCATACAATTTTAATGACAGAATAAACTTTGTTTGATAATTTGTCATTCCTAGCGAGCATGGTGGAGTTATAACTTTTAGTGTGTAATGTAATTGTGCAGGTTTTGGTTACTAAAATTCAGTTTGACCAAAACTGTACTCTCTTTTCCAAAACTCAACTATCCCTTTAAGAATCGGTAGATCTTTGTATGTCAAAGTCTGCATTGAGGATACAAAGTGGTTCAAGGTGATTTGGCCTCCAATTATGCCAAATGGAACCTCCGTAAATGCAGAAATGTCAGTACAAAACTAATGTGCGACTGCTATTTTAATGCATGCAGACATGAAAAAATAGCCCTTAATATTAATGCAATTAAATTATTGTTAGCATAATTTACATAATTTTTTGTTTATGTTATCTTTTTTTTTAGCATGTTTCAAAACTCACATTTTGTTTTGATTTTTGTTCTTTTCCTTGATTCAATTTTCCAAACTCTATTTAATCCACATATTACTCATGCATGCATTATATTATCCACCTTTATATATATGCACTCACAATGCTGCATGCCCATTGATCACCTTTTATCTTTGGTACTGTTATCATTTATATCATTTATTTTATTATTTTTCTTATTAATTCACTTATTTATTATCACTTATTATTAACTTATTTCTGTTTTTTAATATTAATTTGTTATCATCTGTATGTAATGCACACTCCACACTCTGCAATATATCAATTGTTTCCCATGCCTAAAACATAATTTAATTTTAAATGTATCCAATAAACTGATGGAATTTGCATCTCATACTTGCATCCACCCCTCCACCAATATTTGTTTATGTACTGCTTGCACATACATTACATCTACTGAGTATGTTTTTCTTTTAATAATATTTGGCATAATTCATTCCAAATCATTTAACCCAAAATTGGGATAAATAGAGGAAAATTGGCAAAACCACCACAAGAACAGTGAAAGTAGAAAGGACGATGAAAACATCTTCATTGAAACCCTCCCCATCGAAAACATCCCCGCTCAAAACATCTCCTTCTGTAAGTAACACTTATTAAAATATATCATATAATCTTAAAATGTGGACTGAAGTTCTGAAATAACAGTAAAAGTAGAAGATTGTGAAAATGGAGGGAGACAAAATGTATTTTGTCATAAATTTGAAAGGTGATTTGTGAACAAATACGATCATTTTTGAAATATTTGTTTTAAATTCTTGGTATGAACATATTTAGCTCTGTAGATAGTAGCAGGTGAATGTGGCACTTCTATTTTCATATTTAAAAAAATGTTTAATGTTGGGTTGCTTTAATTCAATAGCTTTCCATCTTGAAAATAACTGACATCACTTTTTAATGGCTTTTGATAATTGGCTTCATTATAAGTACATTACATTAATGTATTTGTACGGTTATGATAACAATTAAAGCATATGAGTACAATGAACTAGTTACTCAGATCAGGGAGATATATGTGACCGGGTATAGAAAAACCCTGCACTTGTCGGTAATTCATGTGTTGAAGAAATGGGCATTTTAAGTTTACATAATGTGTGTAAATTAAAAGACTTATGATTGTAAAATTGAAACAATCATACCTTCGCCAATTATTGTCCAATTTGTTCTTCTTAGTCTGTTATTAGTAATAATTAATTGTGTATTTCATTATCTTTACATTGTCTTTGTATTACTATGTTCTTGTTTGTTTATAGAGGGTGGCAGATTTTAATATATATTCTGTGTATGTACATTTTATTTTTATATCATTGAATGTTTACCTTAGAAGGAGATAGTGTAATGGTTCTAATATGATTGGTTTTAAAATTAGAAACATTCCATACTTTGTTGTTGTACTCTCCATTTAATTACAAGCTACACATTCATGGATGTCAACTTGATCATAGCAAACAACATTATTGTAATCATCATCATCATCATCATCATCATCATCATCATCATCATCATCATCATCATCATCATCATCATCATCATCATCATCATCACCATCACCATCACCATCACCATCACCATCACCATCACCATCACCATCATCACCATCACCATCACCATCACCATCACCACCACCACCACCATCACCACCATCACCATCACCATCACACCTGCCATCATCATCACCATCACCATCACCATCACCATCACCATCACCATCACCACAATCACCATCACCATCATCTCCATCATCATCATCATCATCATTTATTGACACCACCACCAACACCACCACCACCACCACTGCTACCATAGCTAGCACTAGCACTAGTAAACAACTTCCACCATCACCGTGAACAACACTACTACCACCACCATCACCACTACGGCAACCACCATATTTCATCACCATGGTAACCATCATTTGATGCCTTTGTAGACATGTGCTTTCCTAGCATTAGTATAATCATAGATTTGTTAGATATGTAGAGAGCTGAGGTGCAGATATACCGGTAGTAAATTAATGTAGTATTTAATATTCACCTTGGCAAGCTTTTCTCTCCTACTTCCATGCCTCTTGCCCCCATACCTACTCCTATCTACTATTAGTCAAAGACGCAAACAAAACCAAAAGCATCAACAGGAGCTATATCGAAGACGCCGTCAGCTACAGTCGAGTCCCCAATCACAGCTGAAGTAAAGGTGAGTGATTGACTGGTTGCTTTCTAGATTGGCTAACTCAGAGTGGTACATGGCCCACTAAATTCTCGCAAGCAATAGGGTATAGTGATCCCTTAACTTCATCATGAGATTTGTCCAAAAGTTATATTTTAGACTTTAATCATATACCAATGTCATTGTAAGATTATTCTGAATGATAATTTGTGTTTTATTTTTTCATTGAAAAACACACCGTTAAACCTACTACTACAATTGTTCCGGAACTCTTTTCATTCAATCATAAACATTTCCATAACAATAGAGACATTTGAACAATCCAAAACAATTTCATCCTTTATATGTGACCGTATATGACTGATGGGACATTTAATCAATCTCGTACCAAAATAAATCTGTTTATTTTTTCGTCTGAAGGCTGGCGTCGAATCAAAACCAGGCAGACAGTCGGCTTTTGATGTCCGAACCATAGATGTAAGTCTGTGTGTCTATGTGTCAATCATTTGTAATCGTTTGTTTGTCCTTTTGATTAAATGTAACATTGTCATGTCAACGAATCATTAGATTGTCATGTCCTGTCTACCAATTGTTAGATCGTTATGATGACCAATTGTTAGATTATCATGTCTACCATTTTTTGTCAGACTGTCTTGTGGACCATCAAAAAGTCACCTTTGTCTAAAAGTATTCATCAAACATGCATGTCTTTGCTAAATGTAAATGTGCGATATTCATGGTGACATCCCCGCTATGTAAATCTTTGGTCCAAACAATGTAAATAAAGTGATGAATTGAATGATTAAATTAGAAGATTTGAAAAAAATGTTCAAAACGAATTGAGAGGAACAATATTTTATACGATAGTGAAGCACAGGATTCAGATTTCATTCTTCGGAGAGATAGTTTGATTTTATGTTTGGTTCTTTTTTAGTTTGCTTGCATCTCTGAACTGCTTAATGTTTACTTTTGCTTTAAAATAGGTGAAATACATCACTTCAAATAGAAAGATGAATAAAAATGACTTTTATTCTTCTTCAAGCTATAAAGCATAGAAGCAAGAAATGTGAATGTTCTTCATCTTAATCGTAGTCATTGCCTAAAAGTCATCTTTTGTTTCTGTCGATGCATTGTAAATAAGCTTGCCTATTTGCTGTTTTTGTAACCATGCATGCAAATAAGTACATCTCTTTTCCACCCCATTTAGAAAATGGTTGAGTCCATTCCAACATGTGATGAGCCTGGAAATGGTCATGTGAGTGCCCCCCCCCCCCTTTTGAGACAACAACATTAATAAAATAAATCTATTCATGAATCTATTTCAAACCTAAAAAATAAACAACAAAAATGATTGTTTTTATTTAAAAAGTGCAAATATGGAGATCATGCAGTATTTGTTTTCCTTTCAATCACGAATTAATTTAAGAAAAGAATCATGTTAATTGTTTAAATCACAAAAAGTATGAATTATGGGGTTTTCCATTTTACCACTGGATGAATTGAGCATTTCATCTATAGCCGAAACAAAGATTTGATGTTAATTTTTTAAAACAGATTTAGAAATATTTTCTTTAGATTCCGCTCACAGATTGTAATGTTTAAACTTCTCAAATAGAGTTCAAATAGAAAAAGCATAGGCTCTGTTTTTGCACTTTCATTTTGTTTTCTACCATATTTTGCGAATGTGCATGGAGAATGTT
This sequence comes from Echinarachnius parma, assembly GCA_037951105.1. Classification (NCBI taxonomy): domain Eukaryota; kingdom Metazoa; phylum Echinodermata; class Echinoidea; order Clypeasteroida; family Echinarachniidae; genus Echinarachnius; species Echinarachnius parma. The sequence goes on from JBAMJV010001453.1 coordinate 120,307, forward strand.
GTCAGTAAATTAGATTCAAAATACAAATGTGTGTCATACAGTAGTTTACACATTTTAAATAGAAAATCACTTTGATAAATTTTGCATTTTCATTTTCATTTTTGTTTTTCTACAATATTTTGTAAAAATTTGCATGGAGAATGTTTTAAATTGGACTCCAATCACAAATACATGTACATGTATGAACATTAAAAATTAGTATCCAAGTTATCAACTGGTTCCATTGGTTTTTAGCAATTTCATTTTTTTGCCACCATATTTTGTGAGCCCTCACTCAACACACTGTTCATTGCACATCCCCATGCATGTCTTTTTGTGTTGGCAGTCATCGCAGCAGTACTCCAGGCCTATCTACCAGCAGTCTGAACCACCAATTAGGGTGGAAATAAAAGTGAGTCTGAAGGGCTGTATTTGAAATGGCCCTTCTGTTTTTGAATGATCGACTGAAAAAATAAGATTTAAAAATGAACAAAAAGTATTGAGTATCATAAACAAAAAGAAGAAGATACAATTAAGAAAAATATCCTCCCTATTTTCGAACATCAACCTTTTTTAAAAAGGAGATGTGATGTTCTTTTTCATGCTACTTTTGTTTAAAGTCCATGTGTAGGTATGCATGTTCCTTGCATGTACAATGTAGCACTTTGAATTGCTTTAGAATTCAAGCATTTTGCATTTTGACCCATTTGCATTCTTTGTTGTAATTTATAGAAGTTTGTCATAGAAGTTTGTAACGCATCTTTTTTGTTACATTCTTTGACAAAGTAGTCTGCACTTTATATGCATTTTACAGTACATGCTAAATTTCTATTACTGAATAAATATTAATATTTTCTTTTTCAACTTCATATTTAAATACCTTTCAAATATATTACAATTCATGTCTATTTCAAATAAAAATTTAATGTAATAGTTTTGTTTAAATAAATTCTCCAAGTTAAAAAAAATTTGCAATGCAATGTTACTTTGATCATTAAAAGCAATAGAACAAAGGTAATGCAATAGACAAGTGGGCCTCCACTTTTGTGTAATTTATTCGTACAAAGCTTTTTTCTTTTCCAGTGCCATCCTGTGTCTTGAATTTGTAGCACTTTGCTCATTTCAATTTTAGAAGGATTATGTTGATGTTGTAAAACTTCTGCAAAAAAAAAAGGTCAATAATGAAATGCCAAGAAGAGTTTGAAAAATGGAAAAGCTTTTCTCACTCAACTGCACAGGAAGCCATGTTGTCTATAGATTGATGAAAGGGACATCACTTTGCTGATTTGTACAAGTATATTATAGTTGCTAGGCAGAATAGTATTAATTTTCTAACTTTTATAGTAAATTTACTCATATTTTCCATCTGATTTCCCTTCTCCCAACTTTCTTATTCTAAAAAAAACCAAAACAACAAATCTTAACCTTTTCCTCTGCTTAAATCTTGCCTTCCCCTAATGCAATGCAGAAGCCAGTTCACACATCAATCAACTTTGGTGGTGTCACAGCGACAGATTCCTCAACAGTAAGTCTCGGTGTGAACATGTATTGTTTTGATTATTTATTTATTTCGTATTTATATCCACATTTTTCAATACAAACAATAAACAATACAATGTGATCAAAATTTCGAACAATCAATGCAACAAAAATGGTTGTTCATCATAGAGGACACAAAAACCGTTTGTAATACATGATAATACATAATACTAATCAAAGTAACCATTAAGAACAAACAGTACTGTACGTTTACACACATGTACTGTATCTCCTAACCATACCGTTACAAAATTTATAGACTGACTTTAATAAAAAGGTACCAACACCCTAAAGTAATTGCCTGATATATTTCAACGATTATTTTGTGTTGGGTCCCTTTAATATAATGTACATGCACAGTTAAACCTGTTATAGTGGCCACCTGTCTATAGTGCTCAGTTAATATGCCTAGATAGTGGTCACCAAGAGTTATCCATGGCAGAGGAAAACAATGCAATTGAACCTGTCTATAGAGGTTACCTGTCTGCAGTGGTCACTTTCTTGTTTCCCATCAGTGGTCACTATACACAGGTTTGGCTTTATATAAAATCATACATTTACAATCTTCTAAACATACACTCATAATTTGTATACACAAAACATTATCTTATCATTCTCATGTATGTCTCTTATACATACCATTGTACAAAAAACTTTCACCAAATATGGTATATTCTTGTAACTGTAAATTTTGATATCCACTTAATTGTGTATTATTCAAAAGTATTAATTCAAACATATAGGGAAACTGACCAAGAATATATTGTGATTAAAAGTGAGCAAAGAAAAATGGGATTCCAACGGGATTCCAACGGGATTCCAACGGGATTCAAAAGTATTGTATGATTTACATGTATCATCGTTTGCATATTATTTGCTCTTCTGTTGTTCATATTGCCTGGGTGCTCTTGTACATGTATGTTTGACTCTGAACAAGTCCTTTTTAATGTTTTTATTCATAATGTTATTGTTTGTATGAAACATTCTTTAGTTTTAATGTCTGCAACTGTTTTATGATTTTAAAAACTTTCATGTACAGTATGATTTTATCGTTTTCATTCATGTAAGTAAATATATTATCATTTATCATAAAATTGTTTTGTTTTTATTCCTTTATTCATTAACTTATGATTGTTTAACCAAAAGACTTATGATTTAGTTGCTTGTTGCGTTTATCGAGGACATAAGTTCTGAAATAATTATGGTCATCTATGATTTGAATGGAGGCTCAACATTTTACAAACATTTTTCGTCATCAACTCGATGCTGGACATTTTTTTATTTCACTAATTTTAGCTAGTATATTTTTATATTTGTTGACATGTATGCAATTTTATTTCATTTTCCATCGTCGTAGCCAATGACATGTAAAGTAACATTCAGGCCAAGCATAACATACTATCAAGTATGTATTGATTTTTGTCTTGATTTTAATTTCCTGATTTAGATCTGCAAGTCACAAATTTTACATCTAGCTTGCACTGTTTATATTGTGCAGATCTGCACCGATTTACACTTAAAGATTTGCTGTTTTAAAATATTAATTAACTTAAAATAGTCAGACCAAGCATAACATACTATCAAGTACAGTACATTGTATGTACTGAATTTTGTCTAAATTTAATTTAATAATTTTACATCTCACACCTCCAATTTAGTGTGAAGATCTGCACCGATTTACACTTAAGATTTGCTGTTTCATAATGTTAATTAACTTAGACCAAGCATAACATACTATCAAGTATTAATTAAATTGTTTTGATTTAATTTTTCAGATTTAGATTTGCAAGTCACAAATTTTACATCTCACACATTTTTAGTGTGTATCAGAACTGAATGAGAGAATTGCTGTTTTGTAATGTCAATGAGTTTATTCTGCACTTAATAATAACACAATACAAATGTTAGATCTGTAACATTAGTCACTAGAATTACTACTATTTCCCTAGCATGGAATTGAATAGAAGGCTGAATTGATCACTGTCGTATTGATATAAATTCACAATTCAGCCCGTTTCATTCAAGATTCTGAAATCTCTACAGACTTTGTACACAACCCACCCAGTCCCGTAGTCAAGGGGTTAAAGCCTGGAATCTTAAAGAATAATCACATATTTATATGGATCACTTAATAACTCGTGCTTCGAATACTTTCTTTATGAGATAATATTTTGATTAGACATATATGTTTACTCCTCAATATTATAGATCAAATAAAACCCCCGTTCTTTAATTGGAGTGCAATATTAAATGTATTAAACAAGTTTTATGCATGCACAAAATCAAATTAGATAGAACTCAATACTGTGGGTGTCAATAAGATTTGTATACATGTGTGAGTCTTCAGTAATATAAAAACGATGTAACACATTTCCATTTTTGTTTTTGTTTTACTTTGATTCAATTAATTAATTTGTACTGGTGAAGGAGCCATCTTCATTGATTGTATTGATTCATCTTGGTTTATATTTGCCATTTTTCAAGTATTTCAGAGATTTTGTGAAGTCATTTTTGTGCATGTAATGTATGTGCTATAATTGTCAATGTGAAATGCTGGATAACTTGAATAAACAAGGTCTTTATCTTATGTTTCAGGTTGTATTATTGTAATATTCATACAACAGCTTTCACTGATGTTCATTCTCACATACATGTACTTTGTCACTTTGCATGTGTTTTTGTGCACATGTTCACATTTATCATGATTTTGCTTACAAGTCTGCACATTTTAAAACATAATTTTGTATGCATGTTTTGTTTTACTGACTTACATGTAATATGACACCTTTTTCTGTTTTTATATGTTATTACACAACATACATATTCTTGGGTTTCATTAAAGATGTATAGGAATTCAATATGAATATGTGGGATAGTAATTACTTCAATTACGATGTAAAATTGTAACATTTTGGAATAGTTGTTGGATTTGTGTGGGGTAAACATTTTTTGATGATAAAAAAATTTCACTCTAAAGGAAATATTTTGTATGAGGTTCTACACATTGAATGTTTTTAAAATTTCTTCTAGACAAAATAAGGAGAAAATAATCATTATTAGCTTCACAAATGCTTTATTTTTAGAAAAAAATTGCTTCAACCTTCAGAACATTTTGATTATTAAATGGGATAACAAATTATGTTTTTATTTAGATCCGAAAAGGCAAAATCATTGGCATATACATGCACATATCTCATCTGGAATCAAGAAAATATGGCCAATATGATTAACTGATTATTTTCTTTCTGTTTCCTCTTGCAACATCTGCCTTTGTTCCCATAGCAACGTACCTATGCCTCGTCCTCAAGCAACGGTGCGATGAACGTAAGTTGCTAATTTGATAATACTGGCCATGACGAATATTACTGGCCATTACTTGAATATTAAACGTTTCTGGCAATGTTTTAATGACAATAATGGTAATATTTTTATGAAAGAAATACTGCTATTAAGTTCACTGTTCTTAGCTGATGATATGGACAGAGGTAATGACTACATAAAAAGTCTCTACCATTATTTTGATGACGATAATGACAAATTAATACACTATTTCATGAAATGATTTGTTTAAATATGTAAATAGCCGTTCACTTATCTGTAAAGAGGAGAAGTACATGTATTACTTGTAATAATGATTGGAGTGGTTAACACTGCTGTGCATTGCATAACAGACAAGACCATTATGTTGAAAAAAATATCTTAGAAAACTGCCACATTATCCCAAGTAATGCATGTACCGATCTATGCTTATTATTAACTGCAACAAAATGAATATATGTCACAATAGAACAATCAATTATAACAAACCAACAAAACATTTATAATTGTAACTATTTTACACCAATTTTTTCTTTGTAAATCTAAATAAGATGTGAAATTAGATGGGGAAAAAAATTTTTTGCCAAGCACAAAACCTCTTAATTTTTACACCAATTATTTTCCTCCAGGGTAATGATCGCGACTCAGAGTGGGAACCCTTCAAGGTGTCGGCCCAGCGTCACCTCGAGTGGGTCAAACACGCTACACTCCTCATGGAGGACCGCAACTTCCCCAGAGATGCGTCCTCCCTGAAGGTGAGATTATGATTATCATAATGGTGATGATGATAATGATCATGGTGATGATGATGATGATGATGATGGTGATGATGATGATGATGGTGATGGTGATGATGATGATGATGGTGATGACAATAATGAAGTTGACTATGCCAATGATGATGTTTAGAGGAGGGAAAAGGAGGAGAGGAAGAATAGGAGGAAGAAGATGAATATGTTTGTGGTGATGATTTGATTTGATTTGATTTTATTTCCACAATTCATTTAAAAAACAACAACAAAGTATGACAATTGGCAAAGCATAAAGAATTACATAGTAAACAATCATAAAACACAAACATCAAAATGATGAAGTTGATGATGATGAAGATGAGGATGATGATGATGATAACTATGACAATGATGAAGATGATGATGATGATGATGATGATGACTATGACTGATGCAGATGATGATGATGATAAAGAAGAAGACTGCTACAATGATGGAGCTGACTACAGCGACAATGACGACAATGACAATTAGAGGAGGGATGATTAATGGTGATGATGCTTATGATGATGATGATAAAGGAGGAGGAAATAAGAGAGAACATAAGTGGGAGGATACAGATCATAAATGATAACGATGACATTATTTCCTTCGTCAGAATCTGCGTCGTGACTTTGAGCGGTTCCAGTCTGATGAGGTCCCCATCAAGCTTCAGGAGAAGAGCCGTCTCATCTCGGACTTCAAAGCTCTAGAGGTGAGTCAAGAATTCTGTCCATTCCTTCGAAACTTAGCAGACTGTACTTTTAGCTTCATTTTGTTCACAATACATTCAAGTTCATGAGATCACATTTGTGACTTGGATTGTTAACACTTTGTTGATACACGACTTAAAACACGAAGGCCATGGAGGATATCATGCAAATCCCAAGAACAGTTACCAATCTCCTTTTCACATGAGGGGAAACTTTCTTGCAAATCACAACTGGAATTATAATATTATTTCTGGGTCTTTTGCTGTATAAGCCACATTAAACTATGTTATTAAATTGTCTATTTGATTGTCTCTAACTGTGACCTTTGACCTGTGACCCCAGCGTTCAATGAAGGCAACAGGCAGCTTCCGTCCCCCGGCAGGCTTGCATGCCAATGACATTGAGTCTTCATGGAGTCGTCTCACGTTGGCCCAGCAACAGAGAGAGAGCATGAATGTTATTTGATTGTTCTGAACTGTGACCTTTGACCTTTGTGACCCCAGAGTTTGATGGAGGCAACAGTGTCTGGCTGTCAAAGATGTACAGGAATTATGCTACTCTTTCTTGCTTTATTCTTTCAATTGTAATATTAAAGCAACACTCGCTTGTATTTGAATCTCCTTAATTATGACCTTTAACCTTTGACCCCAGCGTTCAATGAAGGCAACAGGCAGCTTCCGTCCCCCGGCAGGCCTGCATGCCAATGACATTGAGTCTTCATGGAGTCGTCTCACGTTGGCCCAGCAACAGAGAAACAGCATGCTGAACTCCGAAGTCTACAAGTAAGTCTTCATTTTATTCAGTTGACCTGTTCCCTTCTAGATTTGTTTCTTGTTTCTTGTGTTTCCCGCTCTCATCACATTACACCAATATTACACAATCTTCACTGGCTTCCAATCAATTTTCGTATTATCTACAAAATTCTTCTCACTACTTTCAAAGCCTATCATGGTCTTGCTCCTACCTATCACCACTACACTCCCACTCGAACACTCCGATCATCTACACAGTCTCTCCTGGAATTCACACAACGAATTAACTCAAAATATTATGGTGAAAGATCCTTTTCCTATGCTGCGTCCTTTCTATGGAACAATCTTCCACTTAATATCCGTACTTCCCCAAATGTAGATACTTTTAAATCTAGGTTAAAAACTCATTTGTTTAAGTTAGCATTTTTGTAATAGTTAATGTTTGTTTTACATGTATGTTTTATATGTAACTTGAAATTTCATTTGATAATTTGTATGTAATTATATTGTTCAGCGCTTAGAGGCTATTTTGCAATTTGCGCTATATAAATGTCTATTATTATTATTATTATTATTAGATTGTGAAATCCCAAAAGAACTAATACAGAACCTGTCAGGGACCTGTAGGTAATGGGTTAAATATGGGCAACATGCTGGGTTTGTCGTTGAGCAGGGGTTGATCAAATGTTGTTATCATGGTTCCATTTATTTATTTGTCTACATAATATCTGTCCTTCTTTATATTTTTGTATCATCAATCTAACATTTAATGATTCCACTCAATAACTTTTGATTAATAGAAAGATAAAATATACTTTTGTTAGCCCGTTCCATACTACAGTAGATTCTGTAATTCCAATATAATTCATACAGGGCCCACCCGGTTCCCGTAGGCAATTGGTTCATATATACATTTACATTTAAATCTAGTAAAATAGCTCAAGAAGTAAAATGCGTTCCATGATCTATCTATTTTGGTAATGTCATCAATGTTTTTTGTTTCTCTGTTCCAGGCAAGACTCTCTTGATTCCCTTGCCGACCACGTGTCTCGTCAGATCGTCCAAGTCTCCAGCGATCTGACGACCATCGAGGAACGCATCAAGGAATCTGACGGCAAGGCCGACAAGATGTCGGCAAGCGATGTCCGCCTCCTAATCGATGACATCGAGAGTGCCACAAAGGTACGGCTTTAAGTTTGTTTGCGACAGAAGATTCATAGACTAGAACCTTGGAGACTTTGTCACCAGTCCAAGTCTTCCCTATTTTTCTTTGAGTGCTTAATCTCCAGGTTTCACGTGAGTGCATGTACTTTAGAATCTTTATCAAGACAGCATCAAAAGTAGTCAATATTAGACTTCAAAATCTCTAGATCCATTTTTAAGACAATGCCATCTTTTCACGATGGAGAACTCTTGTTTAGTCATGAAATAGTATGTTCATTCTACTGATTACCATCGTTTGAACATGGAAATTCAAATGTATTTTTCTTTACTAATTCTGTATCTGTTATAATTCCTGTTTTCTTTCTTCAGACGTGTGAGAACAACGTCCGGATCCTAGAGCGTGAGATCCAGCAACTGAGAGATGGTCAGCACCACCAGGCCCAGTCCCTAGGCCGGAAGTAAGTTTGGATTTATCATTTTGCAAACCAAATAAATTACCTTATCGTATTATAACATTGAAAGATTCTTTTTGATCAATGTTCTAGCCTAAGTTTGTATTAAAAACAACATCAACAAATGACCGTTTATAAGCCTTCTGTGAATGGTCAAACTTATGTGAAAGATGGTGCTCAATATGATACCCGTTTGCACTGAATCTGAAGAAAAGAAACTGGACCAAAATTGTTTGACTTTCATTTTGCAGAACTGACGAACTCCAGAACAAGCTGCTCGCGGTGCGCAACTACCAGATCGCGGGCAAGACGCAGAGCGTGACGACTCGCACCATGGTGCAGGGTGAGCAGATCCGTGTGGAGCGTCGTGTGCAGCTCCACACCGAGCGTCGCATCGTGGACCCCAAGATCTACGGGTTCCTCACCGAGTGCACCAACTGGATCCAGTCAAAATCGGTGAGAGTAAATTAGTTTTTTTTTTTTGTTGTTGCTCATTTTACATAGGCGATGTGACACAGTCTTACAATTAAGTGCACAACCATTTTATTGATGGTACAATCCATTAATGGTATATTGATCCAAAGATCTATGGGTTCCTTACCAATAGTGCACCAACTGGGTCCAGTCAAAATCGGTGAGAGTAAATTAGTACTTTCCTGCTTGTTGCTCTTTTTCCAAGGGCCATGTGACACAATTTTTTGAATTTATTGCACGATCATTTTATTAATGGTCTGATCCATTAACGGCATATTGATTGTTTTGTCAATCATGGACCCGGTCTCTTTGATCAACCATTTCATCATGTTTTTTTTTCCCCCTGAAAAAGCTTTTATAAATTTATCATGATTCTTTTCTTTTCCCTCCTCTGACATTACAGGTGTCGATACGCACTGCACATTGCGGTCAAGATCTGAACTCTGTTCAGACTTCCCTGGCCCAGAGCAAGGCTGACCTCCAAGTCATCAAGGAATTCAGTGTCAATCTTGAACGCTGCAGAGCTGTCCAGGTAAAAAATAGGAAACATTGTAGATTGAATTTTAAAAATTATCAACAATTTCCTTATCCCCCTTATCAATATTAGCACACTAAGATTTAGCCATGTAGTTAAAATACAAGCAAAACATTGAACAATGTCATGCTACATAGAATGAATACTTGTTTTGGTCCAGTTTAAAGTTTTTTATTTAACATATTTTATTCAAAGCATGCATTATTTTCAAATTGATAGTCAAACTTATGTCCAGATATGATTTTTCACCTTTCTTTTTGTTTGTTTCTTCTTTCAGAAAAACCTGACTGGTGATGATCTCCAGCGCTACACTGATCAGATGACTAAGGTGGATGAGAACTACAGACAGCTCTTGGTAAGATATTAGTTTTTCACATATTAGTTTTTCAACATTTGTACCAATAAAGAAACCTGGGGGGTGTTCAACAAAGATCCTAAGTTGAACTTAACTCTAAGTTGGACCCCAAAAGTATGGAAAGTCATTAGTTTCATTTAATTTTTTTTGGTAAAAGTCCTTTAAAAAGGCATGAAATGTTGTTTCAAATCATTAATATTTTTCTATTATGAAGGAGCTTTCATGTTCATCATGTAAAATGTATAAAAAGTCTAAAATACTTGAATATTTGCTCTGCTAGCCTTTGTTCAAGCAGCTACCAAGGAGCTGATGTGGCTGGGAGTAAAAGAGGATATTGAGGAGTTGAGCTGAGATTTTGTTAATGTTGTCCAATCACTGATATGCTTTTGTTCTTTTTTTTGTTGTTGAAATTATAGGACCAGGCATCTCATCGTGTTGGTGACCTCGAAGCCCTGCTAGCCTTCGTTCAAGCCGCTACCAAGGAGCTGATGTGGCTGGACGAGAAAGAGGAGATGGAGGAGTCCCGGGACTGGAGCGCCAAAAACATTGACATCGCTGAACTTGAAAAGTACTATAAGGTGAGGAAGACAACTGTACATGTAATGCCCGGCGCAGACAGAGCCGACTCGACTGGTTGTCATTCCGATCGGCTCAGTTTTCAGTGCCTCGCGACACACATTTTGCCAGTCGAGAGACAGTCGGATGCAAGTCGGGGCCTATTCAACACGATGAATCGGCTCCGTCCGACCGGGCCCGACTCTAGCCTGATTGAAACCAGTCGGATCGGGTCGAGTCGGCTCAGTCTGCAGAGGGCTTAAGAAGTCAAAATTGCAACAGCTTGCTTGCCAGCCACTGGCTTGTAGCATGGCCCAAGGACAGGTAGAAATGTGCCGCACACTGTATACTCTGTACAAATATACCTTTCAGAAATACACGTAAATAGTTGTTTGGGTTGTAAAGTACAATTTTCAACAGATCCCTTTTGTAACTCTTGGGACGATCATAAGAAATAAAGATAAAAATATGCTTTACCTTACAATTTCTAATTTAGGCAAAAGGGGATGATTGAAAGTATGTTTTGTAAATAATTTATATAAAAGTATAACAATTTTATTTTTGAGTGATTAATTTGCTGTTTCTGTTGTCCGTGATGTTTCAGAGCCTGACCAAGGAGGTTGAGATGCGCAAGCGTCAGTTCACCAGCGTCCAGCAGCGTGGTGAGAAGCTAGTCATGGACAGACATGCTGCCACAGAGACTGTCAGTGTGAGTAGCTAACCTTTGACTTTTGACCATTGGACTGTTTATCTCTGACTGTTGAATAAGAAATGACCTCTGACACTCAGTGAGTTTATCAGCATCCAGCAGCGTGGTGAGAAGCTAGTCTGGGACAGACAAGCTGCTACAGAGACTGTCAGTGTGAGTAGCTAACCTTTGACCTTGGACTGTTTCTCTCTGACCTTTGAATAAGAAATGACCTCTGACACTCAGTGAGTTTATCAGCATCCAGCAGCATGGTGAGAAGCTAGTCTGGGACAGACAAGCTGCTACAGAGACTGTCAGTGTGAGTAGCTAACCTTTGACTTTTGACCATTGGACTGTTTATCTCTGACCGTTGAATAAGAAATGACCTCTGACACTCAGTGAGTTTATCAGCATCCAGCAGCGTGGTGAGAAGCTAGTCTGGGACAGACAAGCTGCTACAGAGACTGTCAGTGTGAGTAGCTAACCTTTGACCTTGGACTGTTTCTCTCTGACCTTTGAATAAGAAATGACCTCTGACACTCAGTGAGTTTATCAGCATCCAGCAGCGTGGTGAGAAGCTAGTCATGGACAGACATGCTGCCACAGAGACTGTCAGTGTGAGTAGCTAACCTTTGATCTTTGACCTTTGACTTTTGACCAAAGATGTTATCCTTTTGACCTTTGGTAAGAAAGTACCTCTCTCACTCATCACCAGCATCCAGTAGCTGCTACAGAGACTGTCAATGTGAGTAGCTAACCTGACTGTATCTCTGTGATTTATGACCTCTGACACTCTTTGACCTTTGACTCAAGGTCTTTTTTACCTTCATTCAAGAAATCACTTACAAAAGACATCGCTGGCCTTTCACTGATGATGAACTAAACATTTCCCAATGATTTCTCGCCATTTTCTTTTGTCCGTTCAGGCCTATCTGTCGACGATGCAGACGCAGTGGAACTGGCTCCAGCAGCTCCTCGTCTCGCTCGAAACCCATCTGAAATACGCCGCCGAGTATCACCAGGTTAGAATCCGTCCTCCAAATGCCCTTTCCCGTTTTCTTGTTCAACCCACCCTACTTTTTATCAAACCACCCAAACCCACCCATTCAAATCAACTCCAAGCCTTGCCTTTGCTCTTTTTTTGTCACCCATGAACTCTTTTGAGTCTCTTGTTTGTCACTTTTCTTAATGTGTGTGTGTGTTAATTTGACAGTTTGTTTGTGTGTGGTTTGCAATGACTTCTCTATTAATAGCTTATTTGATGCCACCATGGCAACAAGCAGTGTGTGTATTTTTCTGTGTTTATTTGTAATAAGATTTGGATTTGTTCTTCGGAGTTTGATGTTGTAATATCTGATATTTCAATAACCATGACTTGTTCTATTTTTGAATTCTTGTGTGCAGTTTTCATATTTATATTTTGCATATCTTTTCCCCTTCTTTTCAAGTGAATATTTGCAAATTACAACATTTTCATTGTACATACTTTAGTCATACATGTATGTACCAAGTCATTTTCAATAAAAAAATAAATTAAAAAACATCTGGCATTGTTGAATGAACTCATTTGCAACAAATTATATGAACAATAGATTTATATAAACATGTAGCAAAAAAGACAACTTTATTTGTTTTCATAGACTATACATACTACATGTATGTTTCTTTTATTTTTGTTTGTGTCTAGCATATTATGTTTTTGTTTGTTTTCTTTCTTTGTTGTGCTGGTGTTTGTGATGTTTTGGTTGTTGTGGCATTTTAAAAAAAAGTGTGGAAAAATGGTGTCACATTTGTTTGAGATTCTGTTTTTCAAGATATTATACATAGTTTTCGTGTACACTATTTGTCCTATATATAGTCTGACATTACATTAGAAACATACCAAATGTCACACATCATTCCACCAATCATTATTTTATCATATTCAACACAGCATGCAAAACTCATCATGAATGATGATATTAACCGGTTCAAGATTGATTAATGTTAGTATAATTTGCATTCTCCATAAACCGCAGCCCAAATATTTTCAGGACCAGTCCTTGGGACCAGAACTGAATGGGTAAACCCTAAGTTGGACTTAGAAACTATGGAAAGCCATAAGTTTCTTTGAAACAATTTTGTAAAATTTCTTTTAAAAGGCATAAAATCAAATCATTGATATTTTCTATTATCAAGGGGATTTCATGTTCTTGCGTGATGAAAAATTTATAAAGGTCTAAAATACTTGCATTTTTGCTTTTGAATATATTTTATTCCAAGGATACAAATGGCTTTCCATAATGTTTAAGTCCAACTTAGAGATAAGTTTAACTTAGGATCTTTGTGAAACACCCCCCTGGTCTGGATCCCCAAAACACTGGCTTGGGTCTATGGAGAATGCATGTTATACCAAAGCCAAATACATTTTGTGCAGTCTTGATAAGGTTAGGTCATCAACATCTACATTTAAATTCAGAAAATTTGACACAACATTATTTCGTTGAATTTCTATTTTTTTCTTCATTTTTATGGCAAAAACAAATGTTTGACAATACTCATTGAGTGGTTTGCTGTCTTTGGAACAACTCATTTTAAGAAATAAAGTTTGAAACTTTTTGCAATTGGGATAAATAATAAAAAGAAAAGAAAAAAGAAGCAAACTTTCCCTGGATGGTAAAGTCCCCCCCCCCCAATCCCTTGTCCAACCCTAGGGCTACCCCCCCCCCCACACCCCAACCCCACCCTTCGGCTTCCCCTCCCCCATCTGCTGCTTCCCCAATTCGCATTTGTTGTGTCTGCATGCGCTGTTTCCACGGTGACCATCACCCCCTGCATGGTATTTTTCATAAGCGCAAATATACCTGGTAAGTTTTGCAGTGTCATTATATTTCATTTATTCATTTTTATTCTTATTATTTCATGTTCATGTATTGTATTAAGTTAATTTATGAAAATTTTATTTAATTTAATCATTTTGGTATTCTATTATTGAATTTTTCTATGTCCATTTGTGCACCTTATCCACTTTACACCTTTTCAATGTACATTGATGTGCTAATTTTCATATCGTGATTTCTCCTAATATTTGTATTAAACTGTATTTTGTGTGTGAAGTCTTTGTATTATTAAAAGGGTATTGTGAAGGGTTTAACTGTTTTGGTGTAAATTGTGAGGTACTTCTAATGTGTCCAGTTTGATTATTCTAACACAAACGTGCAAGAAAACAGAAAGGATATTCTGTCACTGTTTCTCTATCCAATATAAAGCAGTATGCCTTTTAAAATACATTTGGTAGAATATTTTGACTAAACTTTCTTTAAAATGCATCATTCTGATTGATTACAAAGAAAATCTTAAATTAAAGTTGTTGAGTGTTCCTGTTAAAATTTGAACAGGTATTATTGGAATCAATAATAGATACCAAATTACTTCTTCCTACTATACCTCTTATCATGAAGTCATTTAATTGCACATACACAACATGTAGTATTATTTCATCATGTCAATTTGTTATAATCATGCACTTCATTAATCCATGTCAAAATACTCTAATGAGTGGTAATTGACAAATTCAATAGTAAGTTAATTTAATTGTTTTGTAAATTACAATACAGTTGTAGAGCCCAATATGTCATTGAAAATTCCTTTACAATGTGCATACCAATATGAAAAAGATACATTTGGATTCTATTTTTAAAAATCCATTACGATTTCTATGTGATGTTGTAAGGCCATTGAAATGTATTTCTTATCTCTGTGCTCTATCCGGTTCATATGTTTGGAATTAATGGTTTAGATGGTTTACACCATTTTTGTCACTTTAATAACATTTTAAAGAAACAGAAGTTGATGAAACATCAAATGGGGGTGTTTAATGCACCTTTGATTTGATGGTAACCTTTAAATGATTATTGAATAAAGTGCAATGTAAATATGTTCTCTTTACTTAAGTCTTCTGATGTTAAACTTAAAGAAACTAAAGAATAAAGAATAATGTGTGTGTTTTCTCCAATACTTAATTCGTTCATGATGTGAACCTTAAAATAACTATGGAATCAGGAATAATGTATAACTTTTCTCTCTTCTCAGTTCTTCCATGATACTCGAGAGTGCGACCACTGGATGAGCAGGCAAGGGGAACTGCTCAACACCAGATACGATCGATCAGATCTCAAAGTTGAAGAGGCAGACCAGTTGTTACAAGAAATAGTGGTAAGTGTGATTGCGTGGTGCCTTGTGTGAGTTTACTCCATTTCCAATGAAAAATCTTGGGTGATCGAGCATTTGGTTACACTGCTCATACACTTTGGAATAATTTACCAAGACAGCATTGAAACATTTCAAACAAAGTTAAAAAGGCTCTTTTAATTGTTTTTTTTTTTAATGTGTATAACCGTATATTAATAGAGTGTCTGTGCAATATGATTTTTTTAAATTATTATCATTGTTCAAAAAGTAGTTCAAGATTTCTATATACACTTTTCACTGGATTATACCATGCTTACAAATATGACAATTAATATATCAGTTATATCGGAGATGACAAAAAAAGTACAGAGAAATGTTACATATTCAAGTAACAAATCAAGGGACAGAGATATCATTTGAACATTTGTGTTCATATTTGCCCAAATAAATGTAACTTCATAGACTCATGATATTTGTATAGTTTGTATATGTTATTTCTTTTCTTTACTTCACAGGATCTCGAAACAAGGTTATCGGAGTACAGGGTGATTGTGAAGGACCTTGTGACAAGAAGTGGTGAAGTGTTGCCGCTCAAGAAGAGGCGGCAGAAAATACATTCCAGTATACCGGTGACAGCAGTGTGTGATTACGTAGGAATAGATGTGAGTAGACTATTACAAATAGCTTCATATTTTGGGTGGGGGTTTTATCTACCCAAATTTTGCATACCATGTAATTGTATTAATTGTTTTGTTGATATTGCGCACATTTTTTTCATTTTCTTATTAAAGATATACATATAATTACTACAACAGGAAATTATCTACTTATTTTTTTCTTTTTACAGTAAATTCAAATAAAGTTTTGAGTTTGCCTGAGAGTTATCACAAAAACAAATGTCTTAGTTTGCAAGCAGATTTAATATTAATACTTGTACTTCCATTGATATTAGATGAAATGATAGCTGCTTAATATCCAAATTTAAAAAGTGTAAAACAAAGAGGAAATGATAAGTAACGCCTTTAATTTATAACCTGAACTAATATGTAAATTGATTGATTTCCATCGCTCTTTCAGATTCGAATCCGTAAGGGAGAACGGTGCAAGCTGACCGACAACTCCCACCGGATGAAGTGGCGTGTGGTCAATAACTTTGGCCTTGAAGGTGTGGCGCCAGGAGTTTGCTTCATCATTCCACCTCCAAACAACGAGGCCATCGACGTGGCGAACCGGTTGGAAGACCAGCTGAACAGGATCCTGGCGCTATGTCGGTCTAAGCAGACAAGGATGCGGACCTGGAAGAGCCAGAAACAGATTACGCTGGGAGTGGAGACTGTGAGGCAGTGGACATTGGAACAGGTATGAAGATGATGATGATGATGAGGAGGAGGCTGATGATGATGATGATGCGGACAATTATGATAATGCTGGTGGTGATATGGTAATAGTTATGACATGATGTTATTTAGCCATTCATGTAATCTTTTTAACCTACAAATTCATCTCGTTTTCATGTGTTTCACTTTATTTTAGTTTGAAGGCATGGAGCCGGCGCAGCGCCAGGCAACCATCCAGCAACTGAACCAGAGCAGACAGCAACTGGAAGAGGAGATCTCAGCAACGATGCATGCTCCCGCAGAGAGCGTTCCAGCAACACAACGCTATCCCACTGAAGATGTGGCAGCCACAAGGCAAATCAGAGTTGAGAACATTTCATCGACAAGACGCGATCCAGTTGAAAATGTTCCAGCCACAAGACGTGACCTGGTCGAAGGTCGCCTGTCCAGCGTCACCACCACCGACGGCAAACGACACCCTTCAAGCGTTGGCAGGGCACAGGTCGGGGTTGAAGTCCAGATGGAGATCAAGAGTCCCCTTGAACTCAAAAGTCAGTGGCCCGAGGCCAAAGGTCAGAGGTCATCAGAGGCCGGAGGGCAGAAGAGGGAAGTCAGCGAGGCTTTCCTGACGCAGGATCTGATCAGGGAGGTGGAGAGCTGCAACCAGCTCATAGACGAGATGTCTGCAAGAACGCAGAAAGGTAAGATACAAACCTTTAGAAATTAAGTTTGAATCATAAGGTCAGAGGTCAACAAAGGTCAAATGAGGTTGGTCGGCTATGCATTCCTAATGCAGGATTTGATCAGGAAGGTAGAGAGCTGCAACCAGCAAGGTATAACTACATTGTTATACAATATATTGATTTTGCAATTTTATATAAAATTATCTTTGATAAACTTTCCTTTGAACTGAATTACTTTGAACCAACCTGATGGAAAGTTGAAATAAAATGGTTTCTTGATCAATCTTGAAAAAAACAAAATGAATATAAACCCTTGTGAAAATGTTTCTCGACTGTTTTTTACTGTATAGGAGCAGCAGGTGATGTTGAATCAGATCGGTTGCTAAGCGACGTGGATGCCCTGATAGCGAAACTTGGCAGAGAAGAAGAGAGGATGACCGCAAGAGACAGAGACCCACTTCCAAAGACCGAGCCGCAGGCCGACATTACATTCCAAGAATACAAGGTGAGATAGGGCTCAGTTATTTTTAGGGCTAAAAGTCCTAGAACAAGTCCAAGAAAGGATATTAAAAGTCCCTTTTAGGACTATCGCAGTCCTTTTTTGGTGTTGTAGACTATCCAATCTGTCCCTATAACTACAGTCATTGTCAGGACAATGTGAGAAACAATTTATAGTCTTCCCTAGGACTACAAGGAAGAATATGGTCTAGTCATTTTCGGGACTATCCATCTCCCATCCTGTTCTACATGGCAAAACCTACCATAAATCATCTGCATGGGTTAGTATTAAAGTAGGTGTGAGATAAATGTCTAGTTAAACAGGCATTTATTGTATAATAATCGTTAGATGAGGGTGAAATAGTAAATGTCATTATAATGTTTTATTGCGCCTTTGTAGAAATCCCACTCTACACTCACCTCTGACCAACCCCTCTACGACCGCCTGATTATCGGCTGCGACCGGCTGTTGTCAGGGAAACGAGAGAGTGAACTCCCAGACGTGAGACAGAAGAGGGGTCAATTGGAAGCGTCTTGGGAGAAGGCTGTAGCACATTCATATACTTCTACGCAAAGGTCAGTGTCTATTAAGCCATTCCACTTGAGATTCTGAAATTGCATAGACTTTATCCCTTTTTTTTAGAACAATTTACAATAACCATTGGAGTAACCTCAACTACTGTTATGTATCAGTAATGATATGCTAAAAATAAATATGTAAATGTAGCGTAAGGATTTTGTACATACCAAAGATAAATTGTCAAACAATCTCTTGCCTCATTTTATTTTCTACCTCCCCTCCTGGGGAATGACTCCAAATCATGAGCCCTTTGTTAAAATTGAATGGAGAGTTCGACAGGAGTTCAGAAGGCAGTAGAGAATGCTGAATTCTTTTCACTGTTTACCCAATGCATGAGTAGCTGTTAATACTTTACATTCAAAGTGATGACATTCCATTCCATGCTACAGGATGTCGTTCCTGGCCGACGTCCTACCAAACCTGAGGCGAGGGGACGAGTTCATACGCAGCTGCGAGAACATACTCAGGGGTCACGACCCCATGTCATGTGACCTGGACGTACATCAGACCGTCTCTGACCAAGTTCAGGTAAAGATGAACAAAGAAATAAAAAATGATATTAAATAATGCTACGATTTACATAGCGGCTAAAACGATTGATAATCATCTCTAGGGTCTAATAATGACATTCAGACCATTCAGGCCATTGGAGACTTCAGTATCTAGTCAGTATGGTAATTTGTAAAGGTACCTTGACTGAAATATCTGAAAAGACAAAATAACTCATCATTTTCCTTTAGCAATAGTTTGTTGCAGACCTAGTTTCTAAAGAAATAAGCTGTAAAGAAAATGTTTGTATTGTACTTTGGAGAGGGTTTCAAAAATGTGTTTGCATTGCTTCTTCTAGCCTTTCACAAATGCAGCCTATAAATAACCTGATATCATGAAACGTAATTAAAATACAAATTAGAATCACATCATGTCACGTGACTGTGTGATTATATGATTGAATTAATTTTTTCGTAGGAGTTACAGCGAACTTTGCCACCATTCCAAGAGGTCATCGATCAGCTCGTTTCGGACGAAAGACACATGCGAGAGACGACAAAGGGTGAAACCCGAAGAGATGTCGATCAGTTTCACCAGAAAGTCCAGGATATTGTGAACAGATGGGAAGAAATATGCGCCCAAACACACCAAAGGTAAGTCAAAATAAATACTTCAATGATATATTGATTGATTGATGGCCTGGATGGATGTTTAGATAGGTGAATCAAAGTGATTACTTGCACCACACGCTAAGTGCACGAGCAGATGAATTCTGGATTGCTTGGTTTATTTATTCACTGTGTGCTTGATTGGTTGATTGACTAATTGATAGATTAATTGATTGATTGATCGATCAATTGATCAATGGATTGACTAATTGATTGATAGATGAATCAATTGTTTTTTTTATATATCTTATGCCTGTAAATAATGATGTCCAATATTAATCAGTGTAATTTTTTTAAATTTTCTTTTGTCAGATTACAAAAGCTTGACCAATCAGGCGACACCCTCCACCAGTACAATGACCTCTCGACCACAGAGAGTAACTGGATAACTGCCGCGGAGGTGACGCTCATGGAATTTACTCACGTCGCTCGTGACAAGCTTACGTTGCAGCAGCAGTTCGTGGCAGCTCGAGAGTTCAACCAGGAGGTCGCAATGCACGAACCTCGCATCCTTACCGTCAATGACGTCGGAGAAAAGTTTATTACCCAGGCTGAGGTAAGTTTTGCATTCATTTCTGTTAGATGAGTGCTCCTTAATACCATGCCTTGGGGTCATTAATTCAATATTTAGATTTAGTACGAAATATACTTACGCTATTTGCTGGACAAACATTGTTTATAAAAAATCTGGTATTTTAGATTTTTATTAAGGTATGGTAAAACAAAATTGATGTAAAAAAAAGATATTTTGATTTTACAATACCGGTACATTTTTCAATTGATAAATTAATTAATTAATTATGTGAGTCCCAATTTCAACTAGGCAGTTTACTTATAATTATGAAAAGAAAAGAAAATAAAACCACTAGAAGCATATGACCGTCAATGTGGCTCATGCAAGAATTTGTGCTTGTTAATGTATTATAAGTGCATATAAAATATAATCACTACTTGCGTAACTCTAATTTTACTTGCTATGTTGTTCATTGATTTCTCCGTCAGTCATATGACGCTGTCCTGCAAAACTTCCAAAGCATGATGGCCAGCCTCCACAGTCCTGTCTCGGTCAAACGTTCCAGGATGCAAAAGGGCGCAGAGACTGCCCGACAAGAACTCAACGCCCTCAACAATCGATACCGGGATCTGGTTGCCACAGTAGCAGAACGTGTGGACAGCATCAGCACAGTGGGCAGGGAAGAAAATGTAAGTGATAAAATAATTTGTATAAATTTTGTCTCCATCCTTAAATTTGTTGTACTGCCGTTGCTACACTCTCCATAGCGGATGGTTTAGGTAGATACATGCATACCCTTTTTCCTATCAAATAGTTTGTTTGTAATCCTGCTAACAAAAACAAAAGTTATTATGCATCTCTTATTCTCAGTAACGAAATAGTTGTAAAAAAACACCAAATTTATTTAAAGTGATTAACATATTCCCGCAACAGACCCCAAATAATTTTTAACCCGTGACCATCTGAGGTGATGTCCTTTCCATAATAATAGTTTAAAGATGTTTGTGTTCACCTTCACCAGCCTCTCCATTTAGACAGGGTTTATAATTTAATCTGTGAATGCTGTTAGTTTTGGGTTTTGAAATCATAGCCACGCAATGATGTTTGTGTCACCTTTACCAGCCTCTCCATTTAGACAGGGTTCATAATTTAACCTGTGAAGTTATATGGTTGGAAATCATAGACATTCAAAGATGTTTATGTTCACCTTTACTAGTCTCTCCATTATCTAAGAATCCTGTTAGTTTTAGGTTTTGAAGTCCATGCTATTGATGTTGAGTACATCTTTAACAGCCTCTCCATTTAGACAGGGTTCATAATTTAACCTGTGAAGTTTTGGGTTTTGAAATTATAGCCATTCAAAGATGTTTGTGTTCACCTTTACTAGTCTCTCCATTTAGACAGGGTTCATAATTTAACATGTGAAGTTTTGGGTTTTGAAATCATAGCCATTCAAAGATGTTTGTGTACACCTTTACCAGCCTCTCCATTTAGACAGGGTTCATAATTCAACCTGTGAATCCTGTGAGTTTTGGGTTTTGAAATCATAGCCATTCAAAGATGTTTGTGTTCACCTTTACTAGTCTCTCCATTATAACAGGGTTCATAATTTAATCTGTGAATCCTGTGGGTTTCAGGTTTTGAAATCATAGCAATGATAATTTTTAAAAAATTTACATAATTTACCACCCTCTCCATTAAGACAGGGTTTATAATTTAATTCATAATTTAACCTGTGACGTTTTGGGTTTTGAAATCATAGCCATTCATAGATGTTTGTGTACATATTTACCAGCCTCTTCATTCAGACAGGATTCATAATTTAACCTGTGAAGTTTTGGGTTTTGAAATCACAGCCATTCAAAGATGTTGTGTACACCTTTACCCTCCTCTCCATTTAGACAGGGTTCATAATTTAATCTGTGAATCCTGTTAGTTTTGGGTTTTGAAATCACACCCATGCAAAGATGTTTGTGTTCTCCTTTACTAGTCCCTCCATTGAGACAGGGTTCATAATTTAACATTTTCCTTTTGAGGAAGTGTTTTCCCATTGAGTCAATACGTAGCACTGCCATTTTACTATGGAATGGGTTAATGATGAAGCTAACCAATAACCCTGGTCCTTAACAATTTTGCATGTAGTAGTGTACATGCTGTGAAATTATTTGTGATGCTTTGTATATTATACTTAGTATTAGATAACCCTGAAGACCTTCTAGTTAAAGCATACAGTTTGATATTTCAATACCCTGATGAAAGTGATCTGTACTGAAATTGCTTTTAGTTAGTCGGTTCATGTACACCGTTTCTTGTTCGCCCACGATGCACATACCTGATGGATATCACTGCATACAAATTTGAGCTTTCCTGCAAATTTGAATTAACATTTTATTGGAAATTATACAAGATGTTTAACACATTTAGAATTATGTTAATCAAGATTAAATAACCATTATGTAGTAGATATGGAGGCTATGGTTGAACATGAAACAGATTTTATTTTGGTGAAAAATAACATGTATATTTCTTAATATTCCCTAATACAACATAACATATTCTGTTTCCCAATTTAATGTAGCCTTTTATGAAATATGTTTAATAATTATGTTGACTTTTGTGACTAATTATAAAGAAGACTTGAAGAATGTGCAAATTGTTTGTAGATGAGCTTTAGCTAGTACAGCAATAGGCATCGACTTTCAACTAACAATTGAATAGACGTGAACAATATTCATATTACCTGTTCATTTTCACAATTATTTATGTTTCATCCATTATTCCATACATAAAAAAACTGCAGCTTTTATTGGTTTTTTTTTTGTGGAAATAGATGAACTAATAGTTCATGTAGTCTGTTTACCAGTCAACTTATTTAACTGAAGGTGGTACATCTGGTAGATCAGAAAAAAGTGAACTACTACATTTAATTTTCATTCATCTTTTTGAAGGTACAGGGTTGTATGACTAAATAGGAATCATCCCTAACATCATAGTCTTTCTTCTATTCATCTCAAAATATGTATACATGCTTTCTGAAACCTGACTTTTCATCAAACCCAACTTTTATTATCCATCTTTTGACATTACAAAAATGTAACAGTCACAATGACATAGACAGTAGTGGCATCATAATTAGAATTTTGGTGTCGAAATAGTAAGTTCAGAACTACAATGTAGTAGCCAGTTTTTATTAATAGAAAAACAAAAAGGTATGTTCCTTGTCCTATTACGATGTCCTTTCATTCACAGTTTCTAGGAAAACTATCATTGAGACCAGCTATATTGCTTAGATTATTGCATCATATAATTCTTGGGTTGAAGATTACTAAAGTTTTTCTTTAGTTTTATCTCTTCAAATGGGTTATTCCATTGGCAGTATATAGTTTAGACTTGGTATGAATATTGCATTAACCATTCCCCTCAAGTGCATTAATTTTGCATTATCAAACTTTGAGTGCATTTCACCTCCATTCGAGCACATTTCCCTAGTACATATAGTTTTAGTGACTTCCCCAGAGCTATGCAAATGTTATAGATTTAGAGACGTCTTTAACTAACCTCTATTGAAAAATCAGATCCTCAGATATATGTATTTCAATCTACAATCAAGGATTTAATTAATACATTGTTACATGACAGAAATATTAAATTCATCTACCAAATCAATTTCTACAAGTACATAATGAACAGTTTCATTATCAAACGATATCAAACATTACCTTCATACAAACATTTACTTCTACCTGTGTGTCATAGGGAAATACATGTCTATCTAGTTCTGTTTAGTGATTACTTAAACGATTTTTCTGGTTGTTTGTTTGTTTGCGTGTGTGTTTGTGTGCACGTACATATGCGTGTGAGTGTGTGTGTGTGTGTGTGTGTGTGTGTGTGTGTGTGTGCGCGCATGTTTGTGTTTGTATGTACACATTTGTGCACTTCTTTGTGCAATTTACATGTGCAATATTTATGTTATCAGTGAATGTTGTATGCTTGTTTTAAGAGAGGAAATATATATGATTGTGGTAAAAAATAATGTGGTTAATAGGATCAAATGATAATTAATAAAAACAAAGAAAAGAAAATGAAAGCCTGAACCAGAAGCATACAAAACCCTGCACTTTTGGCCCAATAACGGCACAAAAAGAATGGTGAGTTAATGATATGATCACTTTTATATTTCTAACTGTTCCATATTTCACCACTACCACCACCACCTTTTCATCACTATACTATAGCACTATTGCAACTCCCTTCACTACTAACTGTTAACCCCTTAACTACCAAACTTGTGGTTGCTTCATTAACATGTGAGGAAGTTCTGTGTATGAAAACGTGTACAGTAGCATCTTTCGCACTCTATGCCTGGTACATGTATTCACAAATTGAACCATGTTTTAAATGTGTAAAATGGCATATTTTTAAACCATGCTTCTTACCACTGTTTCATGGAAGGCCTGTTTAAACTGTGCATCATTGTGAGAGTAACTGTTATTCTGTGACAAAATGAATTAGCAAAGATGTTATTGTTTTGTCTCCTTAGCAGCTCAATTATTTTCCTTCTTCTAGAAATGAGAGACACATGTGTGGTGCCCCATACAAAAAAAATAACCATGGTCATTTTAAACCACGGTTTAAATAATTTAAACCACCCTTGTGTTGTTCAGCCTGTAGCACTATTATAATGTGCACAATTGTGAACACTGTCACTTAAATTGTTATGACTTTGTAAAGTTTTCCTATAATATGCTTGTGATATTGTAATAAAACTACATGTATAAAAGTATAAGATAGGTTTAAACAATTAAACACACTGTTTAAACTTGTATCCTAAACATACATACATGTACATGTAGCTCCTGCTTATAGGCTGTTGAGCACTCAACAGGCAGTTGTAGTACACAGTCATTATAATTCCTGCTTATGATAATTATTGTTTTTTTTTTATATTTAGTTTTATCATTCCTTTACCTCTTTGTTTTTGCTTTTCAATATTATTTCCCTTTCCCACTGCTTTTCATTAGAATAAGAAACTAGTAAGTTGCCTGTTATGTTTTATTAACCCATCAAAGACAATTTGATATTGGTATAACGCGCATTCTCCAACCTGAACTGGTTAAGAAATAGGGATGATGAGTGCTCAATCTTCATTGTACTTGAGGATAAATCTTAGGGTACATGATCTAAGGGTCGTTACTAAATGAAGTCATTATTGCCACAAGGTCTAATTAATAACAATCAACATTATGTAGGATGCACTCAATATGTCTTTTCATACAATATGATGAAAGTACAATTGCATGATGTATAGGTTTAGATTTTGTAAATACTACTTGGGCATTTTAATATAAATACATGTAGGAATATCCAAGACATATCAAGAAAATATTACTTTACATTTTGCATGATGTATCATAAAGAAAAAGTTGAATTATTAAGATGTAATGCATGATGTAATGTGTACTGCATGCATAACAAAACTATATCTTATATTTACCCATTTAACAACAGAATACTACGCAAGCATGCTTCCATTTAAAATATGTGGGATCATATCCAGAAAGTGTATACAAAATAACAATTAGACATTACTATTTATAGATTAAAAAGTCTCATATACATCTTTAATGTACAACAATGCCTGAACATTCAAACAATGTATGAAGTGTTCAGACATGTACGATTGTGCAGTTACTATAGAACTTATTTTGGGAGGCCTTTTAGGAACATATTAAGTAGACTATACTGACATGTAGGAAAGATACATATATTCATTCATTTTTATACCTGCCCATTTCTCTTCCGGAAGACTAATAGAAATAGTTTCCAACTTATTTCATCCAAGTTATTCTGAAGTCTTAATTACTGAGATTTTTAATTTTTTTACAAAACAAAGACAAAGTTTGCATATAATTTTATATACTTCAGCACTATCTGTTTCCTAGATGTAGTGATTTTTGTGTAATACACTGTTCTCTAGAAGTTCACGTCGTTAATCGTTGTTACACATTTTCATGTTGCATGGTCCTAGTTTACATTTTTCGTCATATTTTAAACTTCTTGTAATAGTATTCTGTAAATTATTTGATATTATAGTGCAAATTGTGTAACCAATGTACATGTATGTTTGCATCACATCTTGTGTCTGGATATTACTGCACCCACTTTTAAATGTCCATTCAGAAGTTTGTAACATCTGTTATGTGATAGTGAAATAATAATGTGTGTTTGTAAAAGATATATGTATGAAATTGTTCAAACAACATATTAAGTAGTCTTAATGTGTTTTCTGGACGTGGAAGTGTAATAAAGATATTGACTATAATAGTCATGTCCACCTTTTTTGTGAGATGATTGTACCGTAACAACTAATTCAACTCTCTTGATTAATTTATTTTAATAACTTGCCTTCCAGTTATAGAAATAACAGAGATTTTGCATGTTCAACTCTGAAGATACAATGTAGGCACTACAGCTTAACCCAAATTTCTACAACTTCCCTTTAAAGTTGTCTCATTCATTCTTTTGGGCGATGCATATTTCATGATTGTCTGCTCAAATTTATACACATGTACATGTGATAAAAGAATGATGATGAAAACAAATTCTATTAAGAAAAGACATTTAAATGATTTGTGATTTAATTGCTTCTATGCCTGGATATATATATAGTATGTTTCTTCTGACATACACATACATTGTAAATGTATTGCTCTGGATACAATTTTGGTAGGCAATGGATAAATGTACTTACATCTTCAAACTGATAAAATTTATGAATTGGTCACTAATTAATTAAATAAGCACACATCAAGAATTTAGAAAGTGATAATTAAATGTTTAACTCTTTTTAACGGTCCTTTCTTTCTTATATTTAAAAGCGTTATTTAAACTTTTTTCATCTTTTTTTCAGGTTGATCTTCAAGTCTCACCAGCGATGTACGAGAGTCTCTCGCCCACTCGTCGTAGCATGGTGACAAAAAAGGTATTTGAGGGAAAACAAAAAGAACGCAGTCAGGCTTACCCGACTTTCGAGGGTCGTGCCATCCCTGCGCAGCCTTCCACCAGTAGTGGGGGCTTCGAAACTCTATCCGACGCAAATATTTCCGCTGGAAAACCGCAGTTTATTGATCCATACGTGGAGACCCTCGTTTCGCAGTCGGTTCAAAGGTCAGAGGAGGCATCGCCCGGAGTCGGCGAAGGAAGTGGGGGTGGTGACCGCACGTTTCACATCCGTAAGGTCCGTACGGTGCGCCAGCTCCGAACGTTTGAAGTTTCCTCTCCCGTTACCGTCGGCGACGATGGTGATCCGTACTACCTGAGTGCCGCACGCTCACCCATCAACGCTCCGGAAGTCGTGATGCGGCGCGTGCAGATGCTTCTCAAGGAGCCTACGGCTGTCGGCGGGAACCAGGCAAGCCCTACCGAAAATTTACCTACCGAATCTGCTGAAAGTTCTGAAACGGCCAGTGAATCCAATGATTTTGCTGCTACTCATTCACTTACTCCCTCAGCCTCATTTGCTGTAAATGCTTCTGCAAACAATACAGCTAACATGCAATTCGCTGCTTCCACCGCATATTCAAAGGATGGTGTATTTTGGGTAAGGCTTTTGTGCATGTATAATATCCGTTTGCAGTGTACACATAAAATATACATCTACATATTGGATATACCAATGGTGTCTCATGTATTTCAATATATTGACTTATCATCTGCTTTTATTTATACATATTTGCAACCATTTTCAGCAGGATTGCAGAACATATGAAATTCAATTAACCCCTTGACTACGGGAACCGGGTGTCTTGTGTACAAAGTCTACAGGGATTTCAGAATCTCGAAGGGAACGGGTTAAAGGAAGTATGAGGTGGCGCTGCTGTGAGTGGTTATACACATACATGTACATATTCCTGGGATATGGTATGAGTGCCTAATAATGTACTCCAATAACATTTATTTTATTTACTACTCCATACCTCACTTTCTCTTGCAAAGGAAATTAAAATGTTTTTGCAGTGAACAACGCAAACCATTTTCATGAAAATCAGTGCCAAATATTTGTCATTATAATGAAAGCCATAGCTGGTTGAACCCAGATAAGAAGGAAATCTAAAGTTGGTTATTGGGTATACTTCATGAAAAAGCTGCATTTCATTTCATCATCCCTCCTAATAAAATGTCACCTTTCCACCCCTTCTGGAATCTGAGCTTTGGGCCACTGAACATCATCAATGCCAAAATTTGACCTGGCTACCTGAATGGGCAACCAAATATGACAGCATTGTTTGTGTTTTTCTTTCTCTGTTTGGGGTCAAGGGAATCAGGTTTTGGGCCACTAAAAGTGGAAAATCTTGCTCTTAGTGGCCCAACTGGGCCACAAGAAAAATTTGTTTATTTCTAGCATTGCTGAGTGTCTCAATTACATTTGCAAATTTTACAAAATAAGTTTTTTGTTCAGATGTGGAACAATGTGAATTATTTATGGAGAAACTTTTCATGCAGCCAGCCTGAATAATTTGATTAATACTTGATTGAGTAGTAATTAATTATTCATCAAATGTATCAATACATATCAGAAGAGTCAATAGAAATTCATAGCTTTTGTTTCTAGCAGAATCTTCATGAGAGGCAAAGTGAATAAATACAAAAACAAATAAATGTAAGATTGAAAATATGATCCGGTTCCTTCATATAAATGCAAATGAATGTGTGCTTCTATGATAGCGTTTCTATGAAGGATTAATTCAGAAAATCTTATATTAATACACATATGTGTATGAATAGATTTCATCATACCAACGCATAATGTTATCATGTATCTTTTGGTGTTATTTTGAGAATTTATATCAAGAATATTAAATCATATACAACATATCTTAAACAAATTGTATAAAGCTGATTTTCTGTACACTATTACATCCTCTAAAGAAAGTGTGTTACTTATAACATTATACAGTATATATCTGAATAAAATTCATTATACAATCTCCCACTTGCGTGGGGGAAGCTATATGGTCTCCTGTCTTATATTTTTATGTCTATGTTTTGTTCAAAATTTCATTGTGTAAAATGTTTGTTTGTACTGTATTGTACATGTTTGTTTTTGTTCATTTGTGTGTAACGTTTGTTTGTATGTCCAAGTTTTGTTTGTGTGACTGTTTTTCTTCTTTTCTTCTTTTCTCCCTTCTCTTCCCCATTTAAAGAAAAATTGTTATACAAAGAGAAAAGCTTTATTTCACTATTTATCAAACTATAATGATTTATTTATCATTTCCATTTATTTGTTTGATTATATTGTAGCAATTGATGATTACAGAATTATTGACATGTACATGTATATCAGCAGCCTTCCATCATAAAACAAAAATATACTTCATATTACTATACAGTTATTGAGGAATACAATTTTAGATGTACGAGCTAATGTTGATATATGATATGAATTCAAAATTTACGTCCATAACATAAAGGGATTTCCTCAAATATATTTGTTTTATGCAAAATGGGAACACAAGAGAAGAAATCTCATTTTAGGATAACCCTAATCTTTGTTTTATTTGTTGCGTTTATTAAATTTGGTCCAAGTGAATCTGTTTGTCAATACTTTGATAATTGTGTATTTCCAATAGATTTTGACTGAACAAATACAAAAATACATTTCAAAGAATAAACCACCTTCATGCATGCAATATACTTGGGTCTTAACCGATTAAAATTGATATATACATGTAGTAATACCACACTTTTATTACTGTTCACATATTCATTTTATAATTGTCTTCAATTGGCAATCCATGCTCGACATGTTTGGTTTAACAGATTGCATACCAGAGGTGAGTGTATGCATGTGTACAGGACTACATTATGTGAAATTACTTTGTAATAATGATCTCTTCGGATATGACATTATTGCTGCACATTTTCAAGTATTATTATTTACACTATTTTCTACCTCATTTTTATACCCCTCTCTTCTACATAAATCCCCAATCCATGGATTCCCCGATCCCGGTACTGTATTGTTCCTCATGGGCACTTTGAATACCCCTACGTGAGTGCCTTCTTCCCCCCCTCCCTTCCCCCTTCTTCAACTTTAATCCACCCCTTGCTGGTCCTATGATGACCCCCCTGAGCAGGCCGATCTGGACAAGGAGTACCGCAACATCTACCAGGCTGTCAGCGACCTCTGCTACTGGACCAACATCAACCAGCAGAAGCTGACCAACATGGAAGCGGTCAGCAAGGACATTCCCACCCTGACCTTCCAACTGGAGAAGCACAAGGTATGGAGGTTTGGATACAGGTTTTGTTTGAAGTATTTTTGTTTAGTTTCTCAATGCAGACGTTATATAGATCTAAAGAAGATATGAAAACATTATCTTTTTTTATTGATAAATTTGCCATGAAAAAATTACAAAGGAATATAAAAAATATAAAACAAAATGTATTGGGGTCACATCTAGGTAAGCCAAAGGCTTGAGGAGGCAGAGTGACCCTAGTAATAAATAAATATATAATTATCATAATTATCAAAAATATCAAAAATTATCCACTGACGTAAAATTAAGCCATCAACATAAACCATGACCAGTTATTGAAACCACTACATAAATGGCTATGCATGGGACTAATAAGTTGCATTCTGTAGTACCTTTCATGAACAAAATTAATCCTCCAATGAATCATGAATTTCATGCCAATTTTTTTCCTTTTGAAATGCAGAACTTTGTGGAGGAGATAAAGCACCAGAAAGAGCCAATCACTGAGGCGGTTGGCCGGGCTGACAAGTTCATCTACACCAACAAGGACCAGTACCTGAAGCCGGAACAGCAGAAAGAGCTGACCACTAAGATGGGAGATCTCAGGCGTGGTTACGACGACGTCAACCAAATGGCCGAAGCTCGACTGAGAGAGCTTCAGTCGGCTCTTGGACATCGTCGCAAGGAAAAGGATGAAATGGTAAGGGCACTAAAGTAGAATATTGAATTTGTATGTTTGTTTAAGCAGTTACTATTGTACATATACATACACATGCAAGAGGTTATTATTACAAATTTGCAGTCTCCCCGATTTTGGAGGAGACTCCCTGAAAATAGACCAAGATTGATGCATCAGATTTCTGCCCATCAGTCAATCTTCCTGATTATTGAATGATTATTGTCATTAAGTTGTATGCATTTGATAGATACCTTCCTGATTTCTGATGAAATTTCCCTAAATCTTCCTGATTGTTGAATTTTAATGTTGGTAGCTCTGTTATGGCCTCAATCGGCTATTAACGGGACACCTCACCGGTTCCCCTCGACTTTTCGTCCTCACTGATGGACCCTGTCGAGTACCCAAGTAGAAGTAGAAGTAGAAGTATTATGCACGCCAGTCAATATTTCCCCCTCTTTGTTTGCAGACTGCCCTGGAGAAGCGTTACCGGGAGGAATCGACCACCCTGCAGGGCTTGCTGCGATGGTTGTCTGAGACCGAACACGCCATGGGATCGGCTCAGCCACAGAGCGAACAAGTGCAGCCCCTTTCTGAACAGCTCAACAAAACGAAGGTTCTTATTTTATGAAGTTACAAAATTTAAAACTGAGTTTTGACCATCTACCAATTATGCTTAAAGTTATGCTGATGTACCAATACCCCAATCATGACTGTAGTGAAATTTAAACTAAAGCAAATTATCTTTTAGTTCTTCCATCAGAAACGTTTTTTTTTTTTTTTTTTTTTTTTTGGGGGGGGGGGGGGCAGTTGTTCTTCAAGTGTAAGAACTCATTCAATTCAAGTATCACAATAAGTCAAATATGTCATACATATACCGTCCTTTTATTTCCAAATCAATACACTTAACAAAAATGGCATTGATTGTAATACATTCTCTCTTGTTCTTTGTTTTGCATCACTTAAACCTTCAAATTTTGTACTTGTAAAGAAATCAAATCTCGATTGGCGATTTTTTTAGTAGACAAGCAGGTTTCACCAGTATTTTCCATATTCAAATCTCCTTACTTTCAGGCCTTACGTGATGATGTCAAAGGTCACGATCGCCCGGTGCGCCAGTGCACCGACAGCGTGCTGCAGTTCCTCAAGACCCAGGGCGACCGCCTCTCTCGCGAGGATCGCGACAATCTTCAGCAGAGCGTGTCGGAGCTGCGCATGCGCTACGAGCGTCTCGTCGAACAGGAGGACTCGCGAGTCACCCAGCTGGGCGATGCCGCCGAGTACCTTCGCGGATTCGACCGTGACGTGGCGCGCTTCGAGCACTGGGTGCAGGAGATGTCGATGACCATCGAGGGCTTCAGCCGTGATGCCGGTCGCGACATCAACGTCCTGAAGAAGCAGAGCGGCCAGCTGCAGACGCTGAATGCAGACATCCAGGCGCATCGCGACGAGCTGAACAAGATCAACGTGGCTGGGAACGGCTTCTTGAACAATGCCAAGGTAGGTGTACGATTTTAACACGTTTTCTAGTACCAGGTTTTGGAATTCCTATTATAGAGTTGATACAGAGCCCACCAGGTTCCCATAGGTAGGATCTAACCTGTTTCCTTCTAGATTTCTATATAGTTTTATACATTGCCCACCATGTTCCTGTAGGCATTGGGTTAAGAACCAAAAAATTACAGTACATGCCAGTATTACTTGTGAGAAGAAACCTCACTAGAAAGCAACACTTTGGATAAATGTGGTTTGGGAGACGTACAAATATGAAGGGATCTCTTGAATTATCTATTAAGGCATTTGGGCGAGGTCTAGGAATGTTAAACATTTGACATTATATTACAGCTGTTTTTTCCAAGTATTGGTACTTCCTGAAAAATATCTTAATGTAAAATTAAAACTTTTTTCAATAGGTACATGGTTGATTAAGTGAATTGTTAGTGGCTTACTCATGACGGGCAAGAAACAAACTACAACTTTCAATCATATTAGGTGCTATAGATGTAAAAATCAAATCATTATTATCATTATTATTAACTCAAATAAGTTCAAAGTGGGGCTAACATTGCTAATGTGTTTTATTTTGTCATGTGTACAGTCCTACAAGCAGATGTTGTATGAGTTCCGAACCAATGCCCTGCCGCGTCAGTTCAACAAGACCTTCACCGAGGCGCCCGACTCCAACATCATCGAGGATAGGCTGGTTCGACTCAACGACAAGTTTGAGAAATTGACAGTCGGAGTTGAGAATACCAACCGCAGACTGCAAGACCTCATCTTGAAGCACCAGGTAAGATTTAATCAATTGACTCAACGACTGATTTAGTTTGATTGATTATTAATACATTTACATTGCCTGAATCATTCAGTTAATCGTAGATTGGTTGCTTTGTTGGTTGGTTGAATGTTTTGATGGTAGTTTGCTTGGTCAGTCAGTCAGTCAGTCAGTCAGTCAATCAATCAGGGATTGACCTTCCAATCAATTGATTGACTGATTGATACTGTTTTTGTGTATCCATGTTGCAGTTTAAGAATTGCTTGGTGAATGATTATCTAGACAGATATTGTAATCATTTCAAAGTTGTGTTTTTTATCGTTCAAACGTTTAATGGAACAATTATTAGATTGATCAAGAAATACTTTTCTATCCTTTTATCTTTGTTTACCTTGTAGCAATACAATGAGCACGTAACATCAACTCGCACTTGGCTCCAGAGCTCTGAGCAGACTTTGTCCAAGTTCCTACAGGAGCCGGTTGCTGCTGAGCCTACTGCCGTACAGCAGCAGATCGACAAGTTGAGGGTGAGTTTTCCTGCAAAACTACTGTTTCCTTTACCATAATTACTTCTTTATTCAAGAAAACTTGAAGAACAATGTTACATGATGTGCAAGAGAAAAAAGTCCAATAACCCAATATAAACAAAAGGAGGGTTTTCAGGTGCTGTAACATTATCATTACCCTTGGTCAACAGGTACAGTAAAAATCCAGTGTTACTTAGTTCAAGTAATTTGTGTTATCTATGTGGTTTGGTATATCCTAGTTTGTCAGTCTGCAGTTCAGTTTTGATCAGAGTAATGAAGAACTATATTTCAAAATGTGTAAATGTACCTTTTTTGTTTTATTTGTAGACCTTCAATGACGATGTGGTGACCCATTCTAATGATCTGGATCTGACCAAGGAGGTTGCCAAGGACCTCGCTGATGTCCAAGATGATGTCAAGAATGATGTTCAGAAAGCCATTGGTAAGTATCTTTGCACAAATTGATTCTCTTTGATACAGCCCTGTTTAGATAAAGCCCAGATGT
This sequence comes from Echinarachnius parma, assembly GCA_037951105.1. NCBI lineage: Eukaryota > Metazoa > Echinodermata > Echinoidea > Clypeasteroida > Echinarachniidae > Echinarachnius > Echinarachnius parma. The sequence goes on from JBAMJV010001453.1 coordinate 154,782, forward strand.
AGCACAGATTGTTTATGCTCAGAAGTAATCTCTTGCTTGACATGTTTTTCCTATCAGATGATACCCAAGAGAGAGAACAATCTGATAGAGCATCAGGTGGTCAAGCAAATTGACATCCTTCAAAAAATGTTCACACAGTGATTAAGCCTTTATGTACAATGTACCGTAAGTCATGTGATCTGTTTGTCTTATCAGGTGACATCCAGGAGAGGTACAACCGCATGGAGCGTCAGGTGGCCGAGAGAAGCAACACGCTGCAGATGACGCGCATGCAGTGCCTGAGTCTCCAGGACTCCCTGCACAGTCTCCTGATCTGGCTGGAGGAGAAGGAGAACACCTTTGACAAGCTGGAGAAGGGGACGAGGATGATGATCAAACGCAACGCGCTAATGGAACAACTGCAGCAACACAAGGTATGGATTAGGCTTCTTCAAAAGTGTCAAATTCATTGACAAAGCAATATCTTTGTGCCATCAAATAATTGTTTATGCCATGTTAGATGGAGTTTAGCATTGTAATAATTGAGTCCAGAATTTTTCAAAGGGAAATGGTACTAGTACTTAATTTTTCTAAACAATCCATCGTGATATTACTAAAAATGATTATATGATAAAGTCCAAGCTTTTATTTCTAAATTGTTCTTCTTACTCTTTCTTGCTGATATAACCCACGTGTCTTTGAGTATATAAATTGTGCAATGATTATATGATGAATTCATCTAGTAACTTTGGGTGAATCAACCAAAATCACTGGCATCTGTAATGGTTCATTTATGCCTGGTTGTTTTCCTCTAACTAAAACCACAGCTCCTGTCAACCGACATCGACAGCCACAAGCCCAGCGTGGAGTCGGTCAACGAGTCTTCGGCCGAGCTGATCCGCGAGTGCGACCCAAAGATGGCTCGTAACATCCAGGTGCGCCTCGATGACCTTAACACGCGCTTCGAGCGTGTCATCGTCAGGGCACGCAGCCGCAAGGACCTCCTGGGGTCTCTCCTGGACAAGCTGAACCAACTCCTGGAGGAGGTTGGAGACCTGGAGGACTGGCTGCTTCCGCTGATCGAGACCCTGGAGTCAAGGGACATCTCTCGTCTGGACCTGCCGGAGCTCGGGAACAGGCTGGAGGTACGTTGGTCCTTAATACAATCCTGGTCCTTGTTGGTCTTACAGTCTTTGTTCCTGTTAGTCTTGGTGGAGTTTGTCCCTAGTCTTACATTGTTGCTCCTTGTTAGTCCAAGTTGTGACATTTACAAAATTATTTTAAATACAACAAAAAATTGGATTAATGAAGGAGGTTTCATGTTCTTGATAACATTTCTTAAAAGTCTATAAAACTGTATTTTGCACTTTGTTTTTTTAATGAATATTTGATATTCCAAGTGAAGGCTGCACGTGACTTACCAAGATTATAAGTCCAACTTAGAATTTAAGTTTAACTTAGAATCTTTGTGAACCACCCCCCAGGACATTAAACAACAGGTGGCCAACCGCAAGCCGCAGTACGAGCAGATCCAGGCCATCTGCAAGGAGCTGGCTCAGGAGGCCAAAAACAACGACACCACCTACGTTACGGACATCCTCGCGAACGTCGGCCAGAACTGGCGCTCCATGGAGAACGCCCTGCAGCGCCGCAACTCACAGTGGGAGCAGCGCAGCGAGGCGTTTGAGAAGTTTGACGGGAAGGTCCGCGAGGGGACCCGCTGGCTTGAAGGGATGGAGGATAAGGTGCAGCATCTGCAGCCGATAGCCCACGACGGGGAGACCATCGACATCCAGATACGACAGCTCGAGGTGGGTACCACTGTGATTAAGTTTTTAGGCATCACTTCTTTAAAATATGAAGGATTTATATGCACAATGCAATGGAAATTTTTTAATTGCAATTAAACTTGAGGAAAAAACAATGAAAATAATAAGACAATATTCCCTATTTTTAATGTATCGTTTGAAAAGATATTTTGAATGACAAATTGGCTGTATTGATTATGCATATAAAGTCTTTATAATTGTCTTGCTCTATATATCTTTGAGATTACAGCATTCTTGATGTCAGTTAGTTGTAACCCAAAAATATCTTGATACTTTGTGTTACGTTCCCAAGAGGGTTTACAGGTTTGGGAAAGCATTTCTTATTGAAAATGATGTTGACATTTAAAAACTTGTGCACATTTCCTGGACATTTCGTGCTGTTTATTACGTGGTCTCGTTTAAAAAATGAGATTTATTCTTACACTATGATATGATGTGATATGATATGATATGATGAAATGACAATTGTCTAATGTTTGTAACTCTTATCAGCCACTGCAAAAGGAGCATACGACCTACAAGCCGAACATCGATGAGATCCAGAAGCTGTCCCGTAACCTTGATACAATCACGCGTGACGCCATCCTTCCTCTCGCCATTGCCCCGCGGCGCTCCAGTCTTTCAATCACCCCACGCGACCGCTCCACGTTCCACCAGCGCTCCAATGCATCTGCCGCACCAAAGGAGTCGCAGCGCCCCCGTAGTACATTCATCTACGATGGTATGTGGTGACACCATAATAATTATTCATTCTTTTATAGCGCATTTCCAATTGTCATATTTCCAATGCACTTTTACAAGCTCTCCAATTTAATCTACAATGAAGATAATCGTCTCCCCCCCAAAAAAAACAAAAAAAACAGTCAGCCTGTGGTCTATAAGAAGAGTGTAAATACTACCAAACTTAAATCTTCTTGAATGGGTTAAATAAAACTTTTGAAATGCATTGAATGAAAAGAAAAAAATCCATGTTACGCATACAAATTTATGGAATTCATTTTGTTTATTATAAAAAGTTATATAAAAGCGCCATTGTAAATTATTGATAATTAATTATGAACCTATCATGTTTTTTCCCCTGAAAATATTGAATCCTGCCAAGGGTAAAATGCTTTGGTGTGAGGACAGTTTATACAGGGCTTGACCCAAGTGTAACAATGTAACAAATGGCCCAGTTTAGTTTCCCAATCAGGCAACTAACATTTCTGTTCAACTACAAAAGAAAAAATGGAAATGTAAAGATTGCATTTTCTGTTTGGACAAGTAAAATTAGCATATTCATGATTTTACTTGCCCAAATTTGCAAGTAGATAAGAAAGAAGTTTGTGTGGAGGCTTGGTTTATATGATTTTGTTTTTAAATCTTGCGATATGCAGAAACGTCCGAGGCACAGCGTGTAACCAACCGCACCGTAGACCGGTACAACGCCCTTGGCAACAAGCTGACCTACCGACAAGAGGAGCTTGACACATACCTGAACTTGTCGCGCCTGTTCAACGACAAGGTTCGCTCGCTGACCTCCCAGCTGGACTGGCTGGAAGGCCTTGAAGATGAGTTGGACTCGCAGGGAGCGCTGAGTAGCGACATTGGCCAGGTCGATCAGCAGCTCAAAAAGATGCAGGTAAAAAGAAACACTCTTTTCCCCTGCTTGATTTATAGGCATATGATGCTGGTTTGTGTATCCATTATCTGACATAGTGTAAGCGAATATGCTTCACAGACAAAAGTTTGAATTTGTTAAATTTGGAGGATAATGTTGAAAGGTAGAACACTCAGGATATAATGTCATTTGCTTGTTTTGTATATTTATGTGGATAAAAAAAACCCACATGGTTTATATTGAAGAATGATATTAGAGAATACTACTTCCATGTTTCTTTTTTAAGGCTATAAATTGTAGGTTTGTATACAAGGGAAACTGGCAATGAATATAATTGATATAAAATGAATAACACCATCTTTTTGTTGACATGTATTTCCTGTGAATGAATGTCTTTCAGGCCAAAAATGTAGTAATTGATATATCGTTTTTCCTATCACAGGGGATCAAAAGTGAGCTGAGCGATAACAAGCCGCCGATCGATGAGATGATCATCTCCATCGAGTCATTCCTCCGCGATCACAAGGACCGTCTGAACCCGGACCAACAGGACATGCTACAGAGGCGGGTGTACGATCTGCGCACTCACTTTGACCAGGCAAACTACAAGGCCTCTGATTGGGAGCGCAAGATGCAGGATCAGGTAGGTTGACCAATCAGAAACAACACTCTTCTATCATATTATTGTTTGAATAATAAAGAAGATGCTCCATTTAATATCCCTTTTCTTGTGCCTTTTTTTTTCTTCTTAAAAAACTGCATTTCTTGATTAATCTGACAATGTCAATTCAATGGTGTGTATTTACAGGCAGATACTTTCAAGAAATGTTAGAGGCAAACATAAGATAAAAACTACTAACTTATATGAGACCGGCTCCCAGAGAATGGGTATAAAGTCGCGATTGGTCTTTAGTACTTAGAGCCTCAAAATCATAAAATATTGTCTTTGGCTGAAATTTTTTACTTTATGGGATTTGATACTTACATGTTTCATCTACATTCTCTGAAAATTTCAGGTCCTTATTCGATTTTTTTATGCCGTAAATAATGATTTTTCTAAGCAACCTTCATTTCGGTTTCGACCAGAAACTCAGTCAAACCGCGCTGGCTGATCATGATCGATTGTGAAACGAACGCGCCAGCTATGTATGTGTGATTCGACCGTACCGCCGCACAGCGAGCTGCAAGAGGAAAGCACTGTAGCTGTACAGTGATTGGTCAGACTAACCTGAATAGAGTTGTATTGTCCGTGTGTTGTACATTTCCGGGAAGCGTGCGCGGCATTTAACTTACTGTATAGTAAACGAGTGGTTGGTTTGTTTATAATTCTATGGGTACCGCATTGAATCGCGCTGGGCATGACGCAAGTGTGCAGTGTGCGTGTGCAACGTACCATATCATACGGTATCAAACTGCGCTTTTCTTTTGTCTACCGGTGGTACAGCGGCGGTACGGTGAATATGATGCGGTGGTTTATGGCGGTACGTACATACATAATACACCGCGGTTGTAATACATGCACATCAAAGGGCAGCACATGGGCTAGTTTGTCGATCAACTGAGACTTAGGGCTGAGGCTTTGTACAATTACGTAATACAGGCGAAAGCGTTGCTGATTGGCCGATGAATAACAGTATGACTGTGCATGCATTATTTCGTTTGCTGATCGATTACGAGCGGAAATGTGAAAGCGAACCGTTCAACTTCTCGCTCGGTGTGTGAGAATGCTTTTGTGAATGGATGCAAAACTTTAGAAGCGATTTTCTCCGTTGTTTGACAATTCACGGGGCTCTGGTCCATGTTATTAATTTGCGTTTTTCTAGCCTTCAAGAAACTAATACTTTTCAAGTTGTATATCATTTTAAAGCTGAAATCCTAGAGAATTCAAAACACTAAAAATCTCAATTTTGATATTCCCGATGAATTACCCAAAGTGACAGAGCCGGTCACATATACATTGTAATGAGAAGGATTTTGGCTGTTGTTGTACATGTATGTTAAGGAATCATTTTTTGACTGGTCTTTCTTTTTTTTCTGCTGAAACTTTTGAAAGAACCTGATAAGAAGATGGATCCCAAGTAAAGAAAAAATATCTTAACAAATATTTATGTTTTCCCCCTCTAAATTTCAGCTGAACTTCTTGAAAGAGACCGACGAGAAGATTCAGTCGCTGCAGAAGCTGACGGACTGGGTGAACGACCTGGAACGGCAGCTGGCCACGCAGCAACCGATGAACGAAGAGATACGACCACTCACAGAGCAACAGAGAGTACAGAAGGTAAATGATTGGTTATAATGATAATGATGATGACGATGATGAAAGCGACAACGATGATGATAATGATGAAAATTGTTGTTTGATATTTATGCGAGTATCAAAGTACTTACACCTTGTTGAAAAATACATGGTACATGTTTATGTACATTTACAATTTAAATGCTTACTTTAACGTGTCAACTACAAAGATTATGAAAATGGATCTTCAAATGTGTTTTGTACCAATTATAGATTTAAGTTCTTTAATTTATATTCTGTGGTATGTTTTTCCAAATATTTGTGGCTAAATCCAAATCATGTACCAAATCAAACAATCAATCTAGTTCTGTCTTTAGATGGTCATTTTTTTTTTTTTTTTTTGCTATAGCATAATTTTTACATAGACTCCAGCCAGAGTATTTTGGGGAGGTGTTCGAAATAGAATATCTAGTATGGGCCTTGAATGAAACCATTTATCCTTATTATCTTGTTTGAATTATTCCAGACCGTTCATGAGGATGTGAGACAGCACCACGAGCAGGTGATGCTGGCTGTGCACAACGGTCAGTTCCTGCTGGACAGTCAGTCGGACCGGCTAAGTGACAGCAGCGCAGCCGCTCTGAGGGAGTACTCAACAGACCTCAGGGTAAATATTGATAATTTAAAAGTGTTAACCTTTTCCTTACTAGATTTTACAATCCCATAGAGATAATACAGGACCCACCAGGTTCCCATATGCTGTGGGTTATTATTTGTGTGAAACATTCATTTTTGCAGATTTCCCACTATTTTTGGTAAGCTTTAATTCTAAAACATGGACAAATATTGCATGGTTTCTTGATGCACATTTTGATGCAAAAAGATTGTAGGTCTGATGATTACATACCATGACCCATGACTTAAGGGGGGACATAGAATGTCATATTCATTATACTTTAAATAATAATTTGGCAAAACATTCACATTTTTACTAAAGAATTCAAATTTGTATACTGATACATTTTTTTTCTCGTCTAGAACCGGTATGAGCACGTCAGTACAGAGTCGGAGACCCGCAATCACCAGGTCAACACCGGCCTCGGCGAGGTGCAGAAGTTTGACCGCGAGTTCTCGTCTTTCGACACGTGGCTGTGCTCGGCTGAGCGCACGCTGGATGCTTACCTTATGGACGTGGCTCGCGACCGGGACGGTCTTCGCAAGCAGGTCAACAAGATCCAGCCTTTCAATGAAGAGGTTGTCGCACACTCTGCCGATCTCCGCTTCATCAACATGTCGGGACAGAAGTTCCTTGGTGAAAACCAGGTTAGTTGGTCAATCACAATTATTTAATTTGTTGATTTATAAATAGTTATCAGTCAATACGACTCTGAGTACCAGCTGTAATATCTTTCGTAAATAATTATTTTCCAGTTGATTTCTGAGTCTATGGATGGAATGTAGTGAAGGGATATTGTTGGTCTAATGTAATATTAACATTCAAATATTAATATTCTTCACAGGTGTACCGGCAGCGACTGGGCGAGTTCCGCGACACAACGCCCACCGCCAAGCCGCACCTGCGCGGCTTCCACGAGGCACCAGAATCGCACGTGATCCATGACAAGCTCAACGACGCAAACGAGCGCTACTCACGACTCAAGGCGCGGTGCGGCGAACACACGCAGCGCATCCTCAACCTCCTCGGACTTCACGAGAAGTACCGCTTCGCGACCGAGGCAGTGACGACGTGGATCGAGGAGGTCACGATCGTGATCCAGGAGGCAGAGAGGCAGCCGGTTGCAGAGGACAGTGATCAGGTGCAGGAGCAGATTGACCAACTCAAGGTGAGATTGATATTATTATTACTTAGATCTGTTAAAACCATGTAGAGTTTATCCTTGTTACTCCAGGTTACCATGGGCACTGGATTTATTTTGAACATTTGTCTGAACACGTCTATTGGATTTCTTATACATTTGTAAAAATGGCAGCATATGTAAAGCAACAGATGTTTTATTTGCTAGTCGGTATCTCTCTGTGTTTGAAGAATAAAGTCTCCAACAACTGACATAAAAGTCAAACGTGTTTCCTGATCTTCTTCTAATATATGAATGAATGGCATTAATGTATTCATAGTATCATGATACCAAAGCTCTTCTGTTCACTGTCATTTGCTCCATGCCGTTTTCATATACAGCTGTGTGTTTAAAACTTTGACCATTTTTAATGAATTATTCTTTTTCCAGGCCGCTCATGATGATGTTGCCCGCCACCTGAAGGACGTTGAGCGTCTGAAGGCAGCTGGCAGTGAGCTTGCTGATGCACAGAAAGAGCTCAAACCAAGCATCGACAAAACAGTCAGTAAGTTACCAACACCAGTTTTAGTGCATGGGACTGTTGACACAATTTTACCATTCCTTGATACCTTTCTTAAATGAACAATTATCAAGAATTATCATGCATTCCACAAATACAGACACGCAAGGTCCAAGCTGAAATAAGTTGACTTTTCATTAGTTGCTAAAATTGTTTTGTTTTTGTTCTAGATGAGGTCCAAAAGGAATAATTCAGACCTAAATTATGGTGGCTTGGCTCTCTACATGCAAAGTCTGAGCTGAATCATTTTTGACTACGTATAACTCGCTAAAAACCTGTTCTTTCTGTGTGTGTGTGCAGATGAGGTGATGACCAAGTACGACACCGTGAACACAAACCTTGGGCGCCGTGGCTCGCTGCTCCAATCCGCTATGACCGACATGCAGGGTCTCCAGGACGGACTGGACACGACGCTGAGCTGGCTGGACGACCTGGAACGGAGGGTCGGGCGGCTGGATGGGGCAAAAGTCACTGTGAAGAAGGAGCCAATCCTAGAGGAGATACAGAATGTCAAGGTATGGATTGATTGATTGGTAGACTTTAGTCCCATTACATATAGAATCGTAGCTATTGATTTGTTACTTTATGTGCTGAACATTTTGTCTAAAAGACTTTGGTCAAGAGGAATCTCTAAATAAAATTTGGTACTTGAGAGGGTTAACGATAAGCATTAACATTCTTTGGCTCTTTTATTTCCACTCTAGCTCGTGGACCAAGAGCTCCAGAGCCGCCGCCCCACCATGGAAGCCCTTCAGGACAGAGCCGGCAAGCTCTCCCAGACTGGCAACCCGGCCACTGCTCGCCAGATGCACAACACCATCGACAACCTCAACCGTCGCTACGAGGCGCTGGTTACCACGGCAGCGCAGTACGGCGAGGACCTGAACGGCATGCTGGGTAACCTGGGAACGCTGTGTGAGGACGTTGACAACATGGAGGACTGGGTGTTCCCGACCCTTGACGTCCTGGAGTCGAGAGAGCTGAAGAAGCAGGAGATTCCGGATATCGAGAATGTTGTCCAGGTAAGCGTATGATGACGATAATGATGATGATGACTAGGAGGAGGACAATGAAGATGATGATGACTTTATGATTGTGGTAATGCTAATAATAAATGATAGTAGAAATAATAATTAAAGTGATAATTGTGAACAAGAAGGTTGTGAAGAGGAGAAGGGGATAAATTACTATGATTATGTAAATGGTGATGATGATAATGGTGAAGATGATAATGATGGTGATGATGGTGATGATGATAATGAATATTCAAGGAAATCGTTCATGTACTTTTATTGGCCAATGATGATTTTCTTAGCATCCACGCAAGAAATATTCATAATTATGGAGATAAGTAAAGTTTGTAGAAATCTTTGTAATTAAATATTGATGTACCTTTCTTATTGCGCAGAAAATTACACGAGAGGTTGAAGACCACATGCCCGAGTACAAGCGGATCAAGCGAGTTGCTGACGAGCTGATTCGCCACAAGCGCACCCGAGATGCCACATTCGTCAATGACCTGATGAGGAGCTTTGAACGCAACTGGCAGACCATGGAGGAGGCCCTCACAAGGCTGTAAGTAGATAGCTGCGTAATTTTCTTCGAACTGTATCAGGGAAATATGACATTTCCATCAAAGCCTCAACCTTTTCTTTGTAAGGAAACACATTACAGTTACATGTAAACATGTTGGGGTTGACTTTTTTCTTAATTTTTATCAAAATATACAAATTTTATCTTAATTAGCGCAAAGATGTGAGGGGCTCTGTTCTCAAAAAAGATAAAGCTGAGGGTAATCTTAGTCAAATTGATATTGGTATAACATTCATTCGCCATTCTCCATAGAAACTAGGCGAAACATTTTCGGAACCACAATGTTAAAGGGGACCACCGGGCAAATAACAACACATTACTATATGTTTTGGTACTGTTTTGTGATGTCAAATAGATACCCAACATTTTACAAAGTGTTGTGTAATTCATAAACAAAGCAATTAATTTCCATCACTTACGGAACCACTACTATTTCCTGGTTCCTGGTTTGCGAGTGCGCCAATGCTTTTCACGCGTACGTTTGTAGGCAATGTAATCCCGGGCGAATCGCTTGCTGCACACGCAGTAGTCTACTCAATTCAGACCGCATGAATGCATGCTTTAGAATGGTGATGCGTTTTCCAATTTTGTTTTGTTTTTTGAAAACCTATTTTGGTGAACTTGTTGATGGAATGGAATACTTAAGATGTTACCTTTCTATAATAAGAATATTAGATTTGGGTGGTGGTACCCTTTAATATACATGTACTATTTCATCTTTTCAATCCTCTTGTTCCCATAGAAACACTTACTTGACCGAGAGGAAGGACGTACATGACAAGTACCGCAATGCTATCAAGGTGGTGGTCATGTGGCTGAACTCAACTGAGACCAAGTTTGACCAGCTGCCGGAGATTGCACACACTCTCAGCGAACTCAAGAACCAGCTGGAGCAAATGAAGGTAGGGGGAAGAAGAATTTGAATATAATGATGATGGTGATGATGATGGTGATGGTGATGATGATGATGATGATGATGATGATGATGAGGATGAGGATGGTGATGGTGATGATGATGATGATGATGATGATGATGATGATGATGATGATGATGATAATAATGATAATAATGAAGAAATCATGTTGTGTTCTGAATAAGCAACTGAAGGTAGGAAAATTATGATAGTGATGGTTGTGATGTCAATAATGATGACGGTCATGAAGTTGATGATGATTATAAGATGACGGGGATAAAGATGATGATGTCCTTTGGAATAAAAGTGAGAACATCGACATAGCATTCTATGTTTTCTGGTGACTGCTAATAAATCAGCATGAAAAAGTGTTACAATGATAAGCATCTTTTACAGTGGATGTTCAGTCAAAGATTTCAAAATTAAGCAAAGATAATATGTATACCTCCGCCAACAAAGTGGCCTGGGTAATTATTTTTTCCGCCCGTCTATCCATTCCGTTTCTCACTTCTCACGATATCTTGAGAACCGGTTGACTGAACGGTTTTTCCTTTAAATTTGTTTACCCCACAGCCTCTGAACCGTGAGGTCACAGGCTTCAAGCCCAAGGTGGATCAGACCTACGAGCTGGGCAAGACCCTAGATGCCTTGATTCAAGCCGCTGAGACCGTAGTGACCAACCGTCGCAGGTCAACTCACGTTGCCAGTGGTCAGGTGGCTCGCACTGAGCGCCGCGTCGTGGAGATCCAGCAGAACTTCCAAGTTTCTGAAGGTAAAGTTACAATAGATCTAAATAAATCTCTCCTGTGTGCTTTGTCCCTTTCCGACAGCACTTGCTCTTTTTCCCAGGCTATGTTGTTCTCTCTGTGTGAGAACAGACACATTTTCCTTAACTAAACTTCTAACTATTATAGCATTGAAGCTCCGTAAGCATTGTATACATTTTAATTACCTGTTGCAACACACTTTAATTTGCATCATCATCGGCACAGTAATACATGTTTGTTTGTGCTGATGTCATTTTTGTCTGGAGATAAAAACAAAAAAATTAATATGGATGTCACTTTAATTTGCATCATCATCGGCACAGTAATACATGTTTGTTTGTGCTGATGTCATTTTTGTCTGGAGATGAAAAAATAAAATTTAATATGGATGTCCCATTCTATGTTCCTTACTTTATGTTCAGACACGGACGTGATGCGTGAGGTACGCGGGCTGCGAACACGCTACGAGGCCCTCGGCAAGAATGTGACTCTGCGTGAGGACGGCATCACCGACATGTACGAGATCGTCCGTCAGTTCGAGGAACGGAACAAGGACCTCCAGGGGCTACTGGAATGGAGCAGGCCCATCAAGGCCAAGCTCAAGGAACCGATCCCAGATGTCAAGGATATCGGCTCCCTGCAGCCCCTTATCACAGAGCACAAGGTGCGTAGCAGTTGCAAGTTGTTGGAACGAAGAAGAGTTGTGAAAGTTTTAATAGTTCTAAATCCCACTCTTTTTCCAAGTCCAATTGGTCCTGCAATCATTCGGCCACATCTTCCATTTCCAACTATACAAATATACAATTTATCTATTCCATACTGAAGAAAATCTTTAACAGATGAGTAAGATATTGCATCCCTGAAGAAACTCTTCATGAAAACCACAGAGATCAGTTCTAGGTATTAACCCCTTGCCTACGGAAAACTGGTTGGCTATGTACAAAGTCTACAGAAATGTCAGAATCTTGTATGGAACGTGGAGAACATATAAGAAGTTAAGATGATTTTATAGCTTGCGCTTATCTCCAAGTACCAAAGATTTATGAAAAGGTGTAAACGACTTTCTCTACTTGTTTTCTATCTCAGCGCCTCCACGAGGAGTTGATGAATCGCCGCTCGCACACTCTGGAGGTCATCCAGTCGTCCGAGCACTTCCTCCACGACCACCGGACCAAGCTGACGAAGCCGCAGGTCGACGAGATGCAGAAGCGCATTGAGGAGTTGCGCGAACACTACGACACGATGATCGGCAACTCCCACGAGAAGCTTGCGAGGCTGCGAGATCTCCACGGACAACTGGAGAATGACCAGCGAGACAAGGTATGTGGCGATATGACTTGTAACCCTCAACCCATTATACAATACAATATAACTATTTATGTATTGCTAAATAAACCAATTGAAGCATGGAACAGTTTTGGGGTTTTATAATTTCCCTTTCGTTGCAAAGTAATTTACGCTTGAAGTGTTCAGATTATTAATTATCTCTTGGAAAGGTATAACTGTGTACAGTGCAATGTAAAGTCAGTGCAATGTACACCTGAGTTAGTGGACATATCAGATAACAACAATTTACATTTATTTATCAACTATTCATCACTTTTTGCACATGTTACTAGATCCCTTAATAGAATTGACAAAGAACTCTATGAAACAATAAATCCTTTCCCTATTCTTCCCTGAAGATGGGCTTGGAGCAGGAGACCAAGCGCCGTGTCGACACTCTCGTTGAGCTGCTGGACTGGGTCACCCTGGCAGAGCGTAACCTTGGCAACGAACAGCCAATCATGGAGCAGTGCAAGCCCCTGGGCCAACAGATTCAGAACCACAAGGTACATTACATGATCTATACTACTGGAACCTGGTGTGCGTGTACAGTGCCATGTATTAACTCAATGGAAAATGCAGTATCTTGTAGGCAGGGGGTAATTGATTAGCCGTTGAAACGTTGGTATTATCCAATGAATCATTATGGCAAAAGAATATTTATAAAAACATAAATGCGCCCTTCTGCAATTTTAGTAACTTCAGATGTGAAAACAGCCAGGAATCTTTTAAAATATTCCAACGCAATTGTGGTTTGTCATGTTCCTGAATATTGATAATAATTATTTAGTTCAATTTAAATCTGGATGTGAATTTGTCATGTACATGTAGGGTTGATGTTTAATCATTCCTGTAGACCTTAGGTGGAAAACAAATTTTAGTCTTTGTATCAAGTGCATGTATTTGCATTTTATTTTTTATTACACTCTTCTTAATTAAATTTCAGGCAATCTATGAAGACATCCTGGCACACCAGCAGCCCGTTCTGCTCGCCGCCCACAACACCGAGACCTTCCTTGAACGCCGCGGCAACCAGCTGTCCCCGGAGATCCGCAACAAGCTCCAGGAGGGGCAGACGTCGCTGCGCATGCGCTACGAGCGTGTGCAAAAGGAGGCGGAGTCTCGGAATAAGCAGCTTAACATCGAAGAGGACGAGTTGGAGAATCTGGAGCCGGATGTGACTGAGTTTGAGACGTGGCTCACAACCGCCGAGCGAGATGCGAGGCGATTCTTCGAGAGTTTCGGGGCTGACACCCAGTCACTTCACAAGCAGGTAGATTTTCAGTCAGACTCCCTTTAGTAGCACAATGTAATAAATATAGTTACTGCCCCATTTATGACTGAGCCCCTGATTATATTCAAAACAATTTGGAGCCGGATTTTGAGATGTGGCTCATGATGGCCAAACAAAAACCCCACAAACCGTAACTGTAAAATATTTGCTGCTGTTCCCGACAAAGTGAAAGAATGACCATAAGTCATCTGTGAATGTATAGAGTTGACAAATAACGTACGGCTTTAAAATTTTAACTATTTTAGCATTCACATTTTTGAAATAACTTAGGCTGCACATGCCCGATAAAACTAATTCGCACATAGAAAGCACAGATAAAGTGTTTGAAGCATAGATGACATTTGCACCAGCCTCAGGCTAAGGTAGGTTTAGTTTTGAATGCGATGTTAGAACCCTTCAGATTAAATCAAAGCCATTTTTTTCCTTCACAGCTGCAAGAGATGAAGGAGTTCAACAACGACGTCCTCGCACACAAGGGCGACCTCCGCGTCGTCAACATCTCGGGCCAGAAGTTCACGAAGGGGGCCAACACCTACAAGGGCACACTCGCAGACTTCCGCAACAACGTCATGTCGGCGCAGTTCAACCGGCAGTTCCGCGAGAACCCCGAGCAGCGCATCATCTCCACGAAACTGACGGAGATGAACCAGCGCTACGAGCAGCTGTTCACGTCGTGCGACCAGCAGTACAGTAAGCTGAGCGACTTGCTCGAGCGGCTGTCGCGCTACAAGGATTCGGTGGACGGCACCATCACGTGGTTGCAGGAGGCGTACGACACGCAGGGGCGCCTCATGAAGGAGCCTATCGGCGCCGAGCCGGAGTTCATCAAGAAGCAGATCGACCGTGTCAAGGTAGGTGTCATGCTAGAGTTGTTTTTAGAGTGTGTAGATAACTTAGTAAGAATGGTTTGCTACAATCAAACAAAGCTGTGGTGACTTAATAAAATCAAGTAATTACATTTTCCCCAATAAATACGATTACAGACATTATCAGGAAGTTTGTTTACATGCAGTTTTCAAGAGTAGAACACCCACAACCCTGTAAATCTATGTACATGTACCTATATTTAAAACCCACCGCATGCTACATGAGCCAATGCAATCGGACCAATGATTATGGATCTGAACTTTACTGCATGCTTTGGATACCCGTGTCTTTTAATGTTCAGATGCACTATTGTTCATCTGATCAGTGGATGATGTAGTATGCAAAGGCTTAAGTCAAATTATGAGATTATTTTGCGTTTGACCTCTTTCTCGTTGGATTTTCCATTCATCACAGATGTTCTACGAAGAGGTGGTCAACCATGGGCGTGACATTGAGAGGGTCAAGGACACTGGACGCGATCTGTACGACGGCCATCCAGACCTCAAGCCTGATGTCGAACGTACAATCAGTAAGTATTGAATCAGAATAACAAGGAATGCATACTGTAAATTGTGTGTGTACCCATGTGTCCAAGCACTCATCACGTTTTGTGCTTAAAACAGATTTATCTTCTGAACACACTCAAATTATGTTGCAGAATCGGACAAAAGAATACCAAACAGAAACATTTTCTGAACATTTTGTCTATATCTTTTAAAATCTACAGAGTCACCACCCTCTTTTATCTTTCCCTTTCTGGATACAATTGATGACAAGTACAACGCATTGCTAGGCCAGTACACAGTGCGTCTGAACGCACTAAACAACGCTCTTTCACAGGACATTGTTTGATGATATCCGGACACAATCAAATTACATTATGTATTTTACAAATGAATTAAAAAAAAATTTTTATTACCTTTTCTTTTGTAGATACGATTGATGACAAGTACAACGCATTGCTCGGCCAATACACGGTGCGCCTGAACACACTCAACAACTCGTTGTCGCAGAGCCAGGACATCGAGGAGAACATGTCGTCCATGACGTCGTGGCTGGAGACGCATGAACGAACCATGACTCACATGGAGAGCGCCCCCATCATCGCTCGCCCCGAACCGCTTCAAGAGTGTGTCAACATCAGCAGGGTATGTAGAACCGTATTAACGGTAATGTTATTTTTGTCTGGATTGCAGTCCACTGCACATATTATATGTTATATTACATTATATTATTATGTTCACTTCAGGCCAGAATATAATGAGTTATATGATTGTTTTGTGCTTTAATATCCTTTATTTTTTCTTTCTTCTAATTTGTACAAAAACTGAAGTACATGTATACGTTTAAAAAATGCTTACTGCTTTACCTGTTCAGAGCTACTTTATATTCATGTCAGTAAAATATCAAGGACAATTATCATTAGCTTACAACTTACAGTAGAGCATGAAATCATAATTAATCAGATTTTTTTCTTCCTTTTTGTGTTTCAATAATCAGACATTCAGCAACGATGTTCAAACCATCAGACCGACCCTGGAGACCATCAACACGACGGCAAAGTCGCTGATCCGCGAATCCGAGCCGGAAATGGCGCGCAACATCCAGACTAAACTCGACGACATCAACCGCCGCTACACGGATGTTGATCAGCGCAATACAGGCTACCAAGAGACTGTAACGACCACGGTGGAGACCGTTGAGACGGTCGAGACTAACGTGGACGATTTTGACGATTTCGTGATCCCGGAGGTGGAGAAGCTGAGCGCGCCATCCTTCATGAGACAGGATGTGAAGACAATCAACAGAGAGTTGGAGGTAAGGGTCCTATACATGTATTTCATGATTCCTTTTGATTTTCTTATGAAGTTGCACCCTATTCTGAAGAACGTACCACATGCAGATGCCAAACTTGTCTTCATTCCGTCAGCAGTCTGTTCCCTTCTATGTTCTGAAATCCCCACAGACATTGTGCGTAGACAAGGGGTTAGGAGGATATTAATTCTCTTTGCCTTTCCATGCGTCTATAGGCACAACTTATTTTGTTATCTCTCAGTTACTTTCAGCCGATGGTCTATAGAATCATTGAATGAAAGCAAATTATTCCTAGGCGCAAAATTAGTATTTAACTATGCATCAAAAGAAAAGTATAATTGAATGAAAATAATAGCAATTTTACCTGTTGAGGACCAGTCCCCAAAATGCTCATATGTGACCATCTATAGCAAAACCAGACACTTGTCAGTAAAAATCAAAATGTAGAATTTTACACCATTAGAAAGGCCTCATCACAAGCTTTCATTTGATGCTTTGTTCTTACTAATTGGTCAATAATTAGCGAAAATTTGCTTGTTTCAATTTTACACTCATGGGTCTTTTACACATATTGTGTGAACATGAAATGCCCATTTCCTCAAAACAGGAAATACCGACAAGTGACAGGTTATGCTATAGCGGGTCACATATTATACTAAAATCAAATTCAATTTGCGTTGCTTAAATGAAGTCAGTTACCTAATAATCCACTCTCTCTTCCCATTCAGGCTGCCAAACGACAGATGGACCAGCACTACCCGCTCCTTCAGAAGATCCAGCTCAAGGCCGAAGAGGTCAAGAACAATCCCAACATCAAGGACTCGACTCACATCACCTCCCTGGCGAAGACGGCCGATAACAACTGGAAAACTCTTGAAGATATTGTCGATAAAAGGTAAGCATCGATTTCTAACACTTCCTGCCCAGTACTGTGAAATATCTTGTCAATAAATCTACTCGTTTGTGACTTTCACCTTATTTCAGTTATTAGGTGAAAGTCATTGTGAGTAGATTTTTCACAAGTTCTTCCATTATGACAGACCTTTTACAGCATTATTACAGAGTACCTTTATAATACACACTTGAATTGAAGACACAATCAAACAGTGTCCAAGTTTAGGTTCCTCCTATAAAAACACTATATTGTGTTCTACCAAAATGGTTTGAAAATACAATTTAAATACATAGGGTGTTTCCTGATATTTTTCCCCTAAATCGTAGGCAATGGCACATGAGCAATTATATACAGTTATATACATTGTACATATACATGTACCTGTGTACAGTGATAACGGTCACGATTAAGGTAAGCAAAAAAGGTCGCTACTGTAGATCGATGACCTCTATAGGCAGGCTCCATAACATTGCTCTTCTCTGCAGGGGATCACTTTTGGTGGCCACATAGGCAGGTTGTCTGCTATAGACAGGTGACCACTAGGAAAGATTTAATTGAATTTCTATAAATTTGTCAACCCCTGTTTATTTCTTTCTTCCAGGCAAACGCAGCTGGAAGAACTCCAGGGTGCGCAGGACCGCTACAACGATGTCAACACCGACTTCAACAAGTGGATGACGAACGTTGAACGCAAATATGAGAGCCTGCCCTCTGGTGTTCAGGACAAATCATCAGTCCAGCAGCAAGTCACCGAGGTTGCTGTAAGTACCCACTCCCCCCCCCCCCCCACTTGTCACTGATATTCATTTCAAGAGATACATTCACACTATGGGTTCTAGCAAAGTTCTTTTAAATAATTCTCAAGTCTTATACTTGGCAATGTTTTAAAAATGTTACACAATTCAATCAATTTAGTCTTGGTATGGAAAATGTGTAGTAAATGTAAAAGCTATTGCATGAGAGGTGACGCTTGCCACGAAGCGCATGTAAGAGGTCAAACAGGTCGGCCAGGTCAAACAGGTCGGCCAGATCAAGTGTTAAATGTACATGCTAATCCATTTTGCCACTTATGTTAAACTTTGTCTTGCCTGAAAACCATTAATAACATGTTAAATTGTTTCCCCTCTCCCACCAGCCACTGCACGACGAGGTCACGCAGGCCACGCAGCGCATGGACGAGGTCAAACAGGTTGGCCAGATGCTGGGTCAACTCCAGAGGGAGGTAGAGCAGCCGATCCAGGTCAGCGTCCAGCGGTCCAAGCAGTACAGCATGCCGCCGACTGTTGTCCACGAGAAGGTCAAGCCGAGGACGGTGGAAGAGGTCCAGAGGAGCTTCTCACAACCACAAGGTGAGGGAAAAGCTCTTTACTTGTCTCTGTTAACCCCTTCAGGATGGACTGGTTTTGCTACAACGTGTATTCCATAGACCCAAGCCTGAGTATTTTGGGGATCAGTCCTGAACAGGTTATTAAGGGTAGTTCAAATTTGAAAAAAAAAAACATGTGCGGTGCCAACTTGCTAATACCATGTGCATGGAGCATAATGCACACATACATCGGCTTAGTGAAATGCAGTGCGTGCAAAGTAGCACAAATGGCGACTCTGGCAAGATGAATAACACTGTCTCTTTATTTCAGTGGCATGTACACATTTATATATTAAATGCTTGTAATAAATGCTGTTGGAATTTTAAAACGGGTTGGAGATGAGTGAGAGAGATATCCCAGTAAAGGTTTAGTCCTCAAGGAGTTGCAAACTTGTGACAAAGAACTTAACTTACAGCATGGGTTACATTACAGCTCTTCAAGAACCTTCATGTGTATGTACGTGTACATGTACATTATGCAACACTATGCGTCATTCAAACAATAACTGTGCTTTGCATCATAAAATCACCACTTTCAAATGCAAGATTTGAATCATACTTAATATGATTATTCATGATTAATTTGTTTGTGTGTAGAATCTCCGATCAACCAAGAGATCTCTACCAACAACACTCGCTACGACATGCTCACCAAGAATCTGGGCGGTCGCCTCGACGACCTGGAGCTGATGCGACGCTTCATGGATCTCCGTGACAACGGGGAGGACACGGTCAACTGGGAGGCAGAGTATCAGAGCCGGTTGGAGAGGGAGAAACCGACCAGCAATGACGTGGACACGCTTCGCAAGGAGATTGAGAATTACAGGGTATGTTTCACACAAGTTATTATTTTCTGGACTGTTGTATTTTTTTTGTATTAATGGCTCATTTACAGATGGTTGGTTATGGTGTTCATCACTTTCGAAATGGCGCATTCTAATTGAAGCTTTGCCAGTTCCATGTGAGAATAATTTATTGCTTACACACACGGTGAAACAGATAACAAACTTTTTATACTTATATATATATGCTTACATGCCTCTACTCGTATCCAATGAACATTGTCAGCTGTATTTTCAAAGGCTATGCTTGAATAGTTCGTACAATGTTTGTAAAAGTCATCAATGTCATATCATTTACGTAGACAATCTGTGACGACATCGACAACCACATCGCACCCATCACGGAGACGCAGTCGCAGATCGACACATTCAGACGCGACAACGCCTCGCGACTGCCGCGGGACAAGCAGAGCGAGCTCTCGCGTGTCTCGGAAGACATCCGCACCCGCAAGGAAGACCTGGTGTCAAGTTCTCGTCATGACCTCGTGGACGCCGAGGAAAGACTAAAGAGGGCTCTTGCTGAGCAGGATGAAAATGTAAGTGGGCTGGAAAGATTCATCAATCCATGCAGTAAATAAACTGAAGTACCGATGCGTACATAAATAAAACAATTAATTTTTTGTTTCATTCTTCTCTTATTAAAGGAGTTGGTTGGCTTTAAAAAGTATTTTAACCCAGCTAATGTTGATATTTGACACATTGGCAATATAAAGGCTTGAACTCAGAACAATTACATTGTACATATCCAGCCCCTAAAATGCCTATAATGCCATGATTTCATAAGTATGTCGTAAAGGAATAACATTGATTGATTCTGTGGAAAGAACAAAATCAGATTGAGAATCAGTCCCATTTTTCGTCATAAAATGATCTTGCTTTCTTTTGATGGTGGATGTTCTTCTAAGCCTAATTCTGTTTTCTCTCCCTATGTGTCGTGCAGACCACCATACAGTCGATGCTAACCAGTCTAACCGCTGATCTCAAGAGCGGTGATGACTGGATCAGCGGGGCGGAGAGACGAATGGGATCCGAGCAGCCGCTGAGTGAGGACACGCGCCCACTGCAGCAGCAGGAGGCTGAACATGATGTAAGTAAACAAATTGTCTCTAATGGAGTATGTGAGGTTAATTTTAGCTAATAGGGGCAGCATTGGGAAAGTTACGGAAAGCATCTACATATTATTATATTGGCCAAAGTTTGTGATCAGTATTGTTGGAATATGTAGCAAAAAAGACGTTTATATGGCAATAAAATCTGAAACTTAATAATGTAAAATATATGTACAGAAACATAAGCTTAAGGTTACATGCACTCCTGCTCCGCTGAGATTTGGCCAGAATTCACAGCTCGTTCGCCCGTCTTAGAGCCCACTAAAACCATAGAGGAGCCCCCACATAAATTCTTAAATAGTTTAATATCAATCAAATTTCAATGGTTTGCTGAGTGCTATTTCAATAGCCATAGAAATGGTATCAAGGTAGTATAATTTTAATCTAAATTTTGTTTGAATAAATTGTTTATTACAGGTGCTACATGCAGACATCACAGCTCACCAGCAGCCCATCTTCAAGTCCGTCCAGGACACGCAGACATTCCTCAACAAGTATGGGGACAGACTGCGACCCCAAGACCGCACCACCCTACAAAATGGCGCTGACGATGTCAAGACACGCTATGACAATCTCTCCAAGGTTAGTATTCGTTAATACTAATTTTTTTCCACCTACAGTAGCAAAATAAAAAATCTTGGCCGAGGCAGAATATCATGATTTAGACATTCTTTGACAAGTCGGCAATATGTTCTGATCACAATGAGTTATATCTTGACATAAATGTAAAAGTCTCTCATAAGCATTATAATGCCTCTTACGAAAGACTTGTCACTAAATATTTATGTCTAAGCAATACCTTTTACGGAAACACCTCCCCGCAGGCGTGAGTAAATTAGATCAGTATTAATTATTTAACTTGTCTAAGTGCAATTTAGGCATGTAGCATAATTAATTTTTAAAGAGCTACAAATTATCATTGTTTTCATTACAGGAGTCCAACCAGCGTAACAACAAGCTCGGCTATGCCTCAAACGATCTCAACAAGTACGACAGCGAGGCCGTCACGTTCAAGCAATGGCTGGGCGACGCCGAGAAAACACTCGTCAACGCCAAGCGTGGCGTGCCCAGCGACTACGAGGCACTGAAGCGCAAACTGGACGAGCAGAGAGAATTCACGGAGGACGTCAACGATCGCAAGGGAGACCTCAAGTTCATCAACATGACCGGCCACAAGTTCCTTGACAGTGCAAAGGTTTGTAGAAAAATGTTATCCTATCTAGACATTAAAATAATACTTCATAGAGTTAATACTTAGTACAAAATGCCGTAAGATAGCCAGAAGGGTTTTTCACGAGTGTTAATTTCTTTGAATTTGATGATAAGAAATTTAGGCTTTTAAAATGTTATTCGGCAGAAGATGATAAATTTTAATAATTATAAATGCTTTAAATTGTAAGTGCTTGTAAAGCGTTTAATATTCAATTTATAGATTTGCAGTGCATGTACATGTATGATTTCTAAAATGTAATGCACAGTAATGCATAAGAAAGAGTAATAACTCTATTAATTTCTTCCTAATTTTTTATATAGAACTTCAAGACCGATCTAACACAGTTCAGGAACAATGCCCTTCCTCGGGAGTTCAGCCGCCAATTCCGTGAGAACCCCGACACGAACGCCATCAACTCCAACCTCTCCGATCTCAACGATCGCTACTCGCGACTAAAGATGGATGCGGCGCAGTTCCTCGCCCAGATGGCAGAGATCGCGGAGCGTCAAAAGCGGTTCAACAAGGCGCATGGTTACATCGACGGATGGCTGACCAACTCCAGGTCCACGCTGGACCAGATCTTGAGAGAACCGACACCCGCAGAGCCGGCAGAGATACAGAAGCAGATTGATCGCCTCAAGGTACCTTTCATGTGCTTTACACAGCAATGCAAAACACTTGAGGATCTTAATTTTAGTCTTAATCTTAATTGCATCTCAAAGTTTAAAAAGATGTTTAATGTCGTTCCTGCAAATTGTACTTGAAAGGTTTCAATAATACACGGCAAGAGATACAAAGTTATCAATCAATGTGGTATATGGGTGAAAACACACAATGTTCTTTAATGAGTTTGAGACTTAAATGTGATAATACCTTACTAAATGTAGTTCATAGGAAAAGCCCATGAGTTTTGCCAAAGAAGGTTTGAAAATAAAATTTCAATGCAATCAGGACTGCCTCTAAAAATATTTCTGTTTTGGTCTATGGATAATGCAATAGAAAAGAATGGGTGTAAGTTATGAGATGAGTGGGGCTTTTTTTCTTTAAAAGTTTCAAAGTTCAACATTAATATGCTGTTTACATATTGAAGACTATAATTCCTTTCTACAATTGTTTTGAACAGTCCTTCTCGGATGATGTGGTGATGCACTCTGATGAGGTGGAGTTGGTGGACACCACCGGACAGTCACTGGGAGAGGTGGTGCCAGACCTCAAACCACAGATCAAGAAAACTTCAGGTGAGCAATGATAATGAGGAGGATGGCGAGGAAGATGATGATGATGATGATGTTTATGATAGTGCTGAGTGAGATTTTGATGCTGATGCTGGTGATGATGATGATGATTGTGGAGTTTACGTGGTGATGAAGATGATGATGATGATGATGATGATTATAATAATGATGATGATAATGATGATGATGATTATGATGATGATAATAATGAATATGTCCTGTGTTGTGATTATGATAATGATGATTTTGTTAGTAAACGTGTGCATGAGATTTCTAATGTTTTCTGCTTTCACAAGAATAGAAAAGAATTATACAATGAACCTGTTTTAAAATGATGATGATGATTAGAAAGTGAATTAGGAAAATGAAGAGGAGAAGGGGGAGAGAAAGAAGAGGAGAGATCCAAGGTTTATAATGATGGCGATGCATATTTTGATTATAACGGTGGTGTGAATTGTTACAATGACAATAGTGTCGAGTGCATTTAAAACATGTGTGAGATTTAATCTTTCCCATTTAATATCCTTTGTCTTTGTGTTCAGGTGATGTGCACACACGTTACGACGGGCTACGCGGCGATATCGACAAGCGACTGAACGGCCTGCAGAACGCTCTCTCTCAATCGCAGAGCGTCCAGGATAGCTTGACCGATCTCCTGCGCTGGCTGGACAAGGCGGAGAGGGACAATCACGTACTGGACAAGGGCACGGCGGTCAAGGTCAAGAAACAGCCTCTGCAGGAGCACTACCAACAGTTCAAGGTAATTATAATTATTTCCTAAAACACAATTTGTATGTCACTAATTCAAAATAGTTTCAAGCCGTAGATGGCAGCTGAAGTTTCCTTACCTTCATTTATGCAATGTTTCATGTCTTTACAATAAAAATACCATCATATAGCAACAACAAAATGGTATTTTCAATGATACCTTAATTATTGCATAATATATTTGTAAATGAGATTAAAGGTATCACACATTTCTTTATCAGTATCCTTGTTTAACAGCAGGTATCACATGTACAGTATGTAATGGCAAATATCTATTGTTGGTAAAACTTCTTTTTTATCTGTGTATCAAACTATAGATCCTCCAAACGGACATCGACAACCATCGTCCAATCGTAGAGGCCATCAACCAGCAATCAGGCGACTTGATCAGAAACAGCGAGCCGCAAGTCGCCCAGCAGATCAAGGCAAAGATTGATGAGGTCAACCAGCGCTACAACACTGTGGACACTAACACGCAGGTAGGAATAATGATGAAGATGATGGTGATGGTGATTATATTGATGATGATGGTGATGATGATAATGATAATAGTAATGATGAAGAAGATGACGATGAAAATGCTGTTGTTATTAATAGGGATGAAATTATAATGATAATAATACTACTAATAATGATAACAGTTATGATAATAATAAAGTAAGAAATTTGATTTAATATTGTTACCCATTATTTTGTTTTGCTACAGGGAACCGGCCAGTACCTGACGGACCTCACTGACAAGCTGAATGACTTTGTCAAGGAAGTGGACAACCTAGAGGACTGGGAAATGCCTGTTCTGAATGCTGTGGAGAGCAAGTCATTCATGCAGGGAAATCTCAACGAGGTCGCCAACAAACTCAAGGTAAGAATGATGTGTATCTCTATCACTGTAAGTTCAAAATTAGATTCCATGTAGGCTTTGAATTTTTTTTGAAATAAGAATGTTATACACTATGCTAATACAGTGTGACATCTAAAGGGTGGGAAACTGTCTGTTCTCAAAGCCGGGGAGAGCGAGACATTTGTGCAGGGAAATCTGAATAAATTTGGCACCAAACTGAAGCTTATGAAACTTTGCAATCCCTGTAGAGCTAATACAAGGCCAACCAGGTTCTTATAGGCAATGGGTTCATTTTGAATTTGTAAGAATACAGTATTGACCAAAGGCCTCTGCCATGTACATGTATCAATCATTTAAATATCTGAACTTGGATTTTAAAGCTCTTACTTCATTTCAATTTTCTAGGATGCACAGAGACAGATGGAGGGCCACCAACAGCAACTGGACAAGGTGCAGCGCCTAGGAACAGAGCTGCTGAACCATCCAAAGGCCTCTGACACCTCCTTTGTCTCCACCGTGCTGGACAACGTCAACAGGAACTGGGAGTTCCTTGAGGATGCCATAGAAAACAGGTTAGTAATCCCCTTTGATTATGGGAACCTGATGGGCTATGTCCATTGTCTATAGGGATTTCAGAATCCCAAAGAGAAAAGGTATTGGGTCAGATCGTTAACATGTTCTATGTATCTAAAGAGCTCCCCATTGCTAACAATTTTAACATGTGGATGAGGTATGATGTTCCATTTTCTAAGGTTAAAGATCCATGCCAGGCATCTCTTGAGAGAAACACTTGTATGGTCACCATGGTTGCATCTCATAAAACAAGTTTAGAGCTAATCTCACTTCTTTATTTCAGAGAGAAATTAATCTCTATGAAAATAATAAGGATCCATCCATGTGGTGTACAATGTACCTTCTGTAATTATCTAGCCACCATGTTAAACTTCCTATTTCTTACAAGCCCATTTACATTTTGACAATTTCAGGACTCAGCAACTTGAGGACAGACAGACGGCCACCAAGAAGTATGGGACGTCCAGCACAGACACCAACTACTGGCTAGACAACACTGAGAGGCGGGTCAGGCAGCTGCAACCAGTGTCTATGGACAGACAGACTGTCCAGATACAACTCAAGGAAGTCCAGGTAAAGTATCACACAATACTGACAATAATAATATACATTCAAAAGATGTCTCAGTAGTCACCTGTCTATAGCAGCCAACCTGCCTATAGTGGCCACCAAAAGTGAACCCTGAGGGAAAACAAATGTTATGGAACCTTTCTATGAAAGAGGTCTCTTGTCTCCAGTGGCCGCTTTTCTTTTTTCCCTTTACAGGTGGTAATTATAGACATGTTTGACTGTACTTGATTTATATAGCGCTAATATGATTGATCATCATCTCTTTGCGCTTTACAGTGAGTATATTGTACTCATGCAGTACCAATGTTGAAAATTACATAATATATTATAACAAGCCATTACCAGTCCATGGGGGTGTTTCACAAAGATCCTAAGTTGAACTTAACTCTAAGTTGGACTTAACCATTATGGTAAGCCATTTGTAGCCTTGGAATAAAATACATTAAAAAGCAAAAATGTAAGTATGCAGACTTTTCATAAATGTTACATTACAAACATGAAATCTCCTTGATAATAGAAAATATTAACGATTTGAATCAACATTTTTTGCCTTTTAAAAGAACTTTTACAAAACAAATTCAAAGGAACTAACGTCTTTCCATAATTTTTAAGTCCAACTTAGAGTTAAATTCAACTTAGGATCTTTGTGAAACACCCCCCATGTGTTGCCTTGGTGGCAATTATCAAGCTAATAGTGTACCCTGTTAGAGGTTTTTTTGCTACATCAGTTCATGAAGGAGTTGGTGTCAAATGGAGAAAAGGGCATTTTGTTTGGTATATACTAAAATGCTTTTGAATTGCTGAAGCATATTAAATCATGAAATCATGAAATCATGAAACATGGTAATGTATATACTGTACATTGTGCTTTTAAATGCTTCTGAATTGCTGAAGCATATTAAATCATGAAACTTATATGGAGAATAGTAGTTTTACATTGTTCTATTTTCTTTCATTCACAGCCCCTCCACGAAGAAGTGGTCAACCACAAGCCATCAATGGAAGACCTCAACAAGGTTGGTACGACGCTGGATCGCATCGTCCGGGAAACCAACTCGTCCATGGCGACAGAGCCTCACCTTCGCTCCACGACGCTAGGTCAGGAGCGCAAACCAGGAGAGAGGGTTCGACCCAAGATGGCTCCTGGGCAGCTTGACCAGAGCGGATTCTTTGATGGTCAGTTTTCATTTGATTTTAACCTTAGTACACTAAGACAGGGTTTAAAGGGATATAGTAACTTTGTTGACATGTGCAAAAATTGAAGAATAGTTGATACAATGTATTTTGTTGTTATCTGATATGTCCACAGGGTATTGTGTGAAAATTTCAAGTCAAATGGACGTTATATGGCCGAGTAATGAGCAAAAATGCAAAGTGATGTTCACAAACTCATTGCACTCACTTTGTACACGGTTTTCGCGATCCGTTGGATTATTTAACATCTGAACACTTCAATCTTTTTAACGAAATATCTTTTTAACGAAAGGGAAATTTGAAAAACCAAAACCTGTCCCATGATTTTATTGTTAATACGAATACAACAAGGTATGAGGGAACCGCTAGAATTCCAATTGGATTTTGAGGATTTGGACAATGTTACTAAGTCCCTTTAACACTTTCCAATTTCATTAATGGTCTTATTTGCTTGCCTGATCGGGCAACTAAATAATAACTATAAGAAGACTCACAGAAGAATCACCAATCCTGACGAACTCTATGCTGTCGATGAGTGATACGAGGATCTCATAAAACAATTGAACACTAGATGGGTCGTCTACGAGACACCAATGACTGGATGGTGGACCTGGACGCTCACATCAACCAGAGCATTTTTCAGAGGTCTAATCTAAGGTTCTATTCCAACTTCTAACCAACCATGTCTTTATCTTGCCCTTTTATGTGTTCCACAGAAGAATCACCGATCCAAGATGAACTCAATGTTTCCAACGAACGCTACGAGGATCTCCTGAGACAACTGAAGACCCGCCAGGACCTGTTGACCCTGATCAGCGAGTACTCTGAGTTGATGGGTCGTCTGGGAGACACCCACGACTGGGTGGTGGACATGGACGCCCGCATCAACCAGAGCATGGGACGAGAAGGGGACCTGGACTCCCTTAGACGCAACCAGGATGACATCTCGGTGAGTGACTCTGTTTCAAGTTCAAGTTAATTAATTATCAAAAAGTTCAGGTATGTTTTACTTTTAACCCAATTGCTCTAAAATTCTGAAAATGTCCATAGACTTTGTACATTACCACACCAGGTTCCCCTATGCAAGGCGTTAATAACTTTTCACTACTTTCTCCATCAGACCATGAGGCTGGACTTCGAGCAGCGACGAATACCAATCCAGGAGGTCATCAGCGACGCTGAAGCATTCCTAAAAGTCAACCGCAACGACCTCTCCGGACAGCAGATCCAGGACATGCAGCAGAGGATCAATGACCTCAGACGATACCTGGATCAGGTCATGGTGATCTCAGAGCAGATCGTCAAGGAGACGGAGACGCAGATCATGGCCGTCAATCTCCAATTGGAGGAAGCGGTGAGAAAAGCTTATGAAATTGTATTAGAAATTAGATTTGAACTTTCTATTTCAATTTCCAATTTCTGTATTTCGAGTTTATAATTAGGAAGAACTAATTTGATGGTTAATTTTGTTACATGTACAATATACATGTATGACATTTTGATTAGATTCAATGCAAAACATTTTAGATTTCAATTATAATTTTTCCAGTCTTCCATTTAAATTTGTAATTCAACATTTCAAATTGAAATGTGTAATTGGGGAAAGTGAAATGTCATATCAAGTTTTGAATTTCAAATGTAAGTTTCAATTATCAATGTCTGATTTCTAACATGTGACACTACCTGTATATGAATAATAACAATGTACAGATATACAGTAATTCAAATTAATTTGTTTCCTTTTTTTTCTTAAATATTTTCTTTTTCAGTCTCAACTGAACCTTCAGTTCCTGGAGGTGTCCACAGCTCTGCAGGACATGCTGGAATGGGTGAAGCATGCAGAGGAGCAGCAGGCATTGCAGCAGCCTCTGGCTGAGACTTGGGACGAAGTCAACGGGCAGTACCAGACACACTCGGTAACTCCATCACTGTCAAATCTCCAACAATATGTTTGAAACATTGTTTTGTCTAAATATCTGTTTATCAATTTCTATGAAATGTACAGTGTACAGTGTTAAGCCATGTTACATTTTGTCAGGCTTCAACAATGGAGCTCTGTGATCCAGTTGCAAAAGGTCTTCCATATTGCTCAGAGACTCTCGAGCCAAGAGCGTTAAACTGACTTATGAAGACTTGCTTTAGTGCGTCAATTATTTCTAATTTTACTGAGCTGTTCATATTTCTAATGATCTAAACCCTAAAAAATGTTGTCCAAGAGCTCTCAAAACACTTGGGCAATGTATCCTTTTCCTTTTTAATTTGTATTGTCTCGGTTATTCATGTTTCTTTTTTTCTTGGAACTTTTCAAAATGATTCAGACCCTGAACAATGATGTCCAAGAGCACTCAGAACCAGTGCAGAGAGTCATTCAGGATGCCAACACGCTCCTGAAAGCTCAGAGCTCCAAGCTGACCGATGAAGACCAGAGCCTGCTCCGTGACAACTCCAATGAACTGCGCACATGCTATGACCGCCTCAACAAGCACTCGACAGACCGAGCCAACAAGTGAGTTTCGAAAAAAAATGCATGTGCTAAAGAAAACTACCAAAGGATGCGCATGAACATGTATTTAACTTACATTTTATATTATAATTTGTGAGAGATTGGACTGCTGCCAATTCGTTTCAGCACCTTCATTTTGTTTTGGAACTCAGATCCTATCTTTGGTAAATAAATCATATTTCTTTAAAGTTACATTTCTTTGGAATTTACATGGTAATTCAGTTTTTGGACTTTCTGTCTGTTTGGGAAAATTGTTTTACCTGCAGGAACATTTTCACAGCTTATTCTTAACTTTTCCTATCCATTTCTGAACTTTGCCATGGAAAGATCACGTGGCACAGCCACACAATCAGGTTCCCGAAGCCAATGGCGAGGAAATGCACAGACGTGCAGATGCTGGCACGGCTGGTGCACGAGTGGATCAGCGGGTGATATGGGAACTGTAATGGATGCATTAACCTCATGTGTTTTAATTTATGAACTTAAAATACAGTTATCAGTTCCTAAATATAAATTAATTAATCTCCTTCTCCCAAATCAGGCTCGGCTTTGCCCTCAACGACCTTCAGAAGATGGAGGAGGACTTTGGGGAGTTTGGCGGATGGTTGCAATCGGCCGAACAGGACCTCGACTCGATCGTTAGTAACATCGCCACCGAAGGGGACACACTTACTCGCCAGGTCACCGAGCATAAGAAGTTTACTGATGATGTTGTGACACACTCTGCTGACCTCAAATACATGAACAAGGCAGCGCAACAGTACCTGAACTACAGCAAGGTAAAAACGCTTGTCTCCAATCATGTTTTTTCTTCTAGTTATTACAACAAACAAAATGGTAATAATAATGTTGATGTAACAATGATATAAAGACCTTTTAACATAAAGTTAGATTTTTCTGTATTTGATCACTATTTTTTTTTTTATGCATGTACTGCAGAGAGGGATCATTTTCTGACCTTAAACAATTTCAGCAACTTATCTCTGACTGCCAATAACATTTAAAAACTTTCTTTAGCAAAAATTAGACAGTACTCGATACACAGTTCTGCATCATGACAAATTGTGACACACCTGGTTGCCATTTCAAAATTGTGCGCACTGCAAAACGTGGAAGGAATGTGTTTTCGGCAACTTGCGCAAGGTTCTTGCAAGATGGCGTCTACTAATATCTTTCATTGAGTTTGTAACTGTTCATACGTCTTTCACTTTGGGGATCTCCAAACAGACTTACAAGGAGTTCATCGCCGAGTTCCGCACCAAGGTGTCGTCCAAGGAGTTCAGGCGAGCCTTCTCTGAGAATCCCGACTCCAACGAGATCCGCAGAATCGTTGCCGACTTCAACGGCCGCTACGAGCGTCTGAAGACGGACTGCCTGACGCACGCCGACCTGTTGGACCGACTCACGGAGAAGCACCGTCGCTACTGGACCAGCGTTGACACTACCGGGAGCTGGCTTGATGAGGCCGACGAAACACTTCAAGGTAGAATGGCACATAATAATGATAATAAAAATCATAATAAGAATTAACATTTTAAACTTTTGATCACAATACAAATGTACTTTAATG
This sequence comes from Echinarachnius parma, assembly GCA_037951105.1. Classification (NCBI taxonomy): domain Eukaryota; kingdom Metazoa; phylum Echinodermata; class Echinoidea; order Clypeasteroida; family Echinarachniidae; genus Echinarachnius; species Echinarachnius parma. Next base: position 186,057 of record JBAMJV010001453.1, read on the forward strand.
CTTATAATCATAATAATGATAATTAGTTTTATTTACACTGGTCTCCCATGATTTATAATGGAAATTGAGAGATTAAGATTAAGATAATTTCTGTGTGTCGGCATACATTAAGTGCCAGGTCGAGAAGCTCAACACCTGCAGACAATTACATACATGTATACAATTTGTTAGCAGATATTTGTAGTTTCCGGATGTATTTTTCTTCAATTTGATATTTTTCCAAGAAAATTAAGATCAAGTTTAAAACTATAATACATAATTATTCAATTTGATTTAAAGAACTGTTGCGGGAGCCAGCCGCTGCTGAGACAGCGTCCATCAAGCGCCAGATCGAGCAGCTCAATGCCTTCAGGAAGGAGGTCGGCGCTCACAAGAAGGATGTCGACGGTGTCGCGGATAATGGTGTGGACCTGGCCTCCTCGCAGCCCAACATCAAGCCCATCGTGGACAGGACCACAAGTGAGTATAAGCTCGGATTTATTGCAAGCTAAATAGCAAATTTATTATTTTAACTACTTCTCATACAAGTACATGACTGTTTATTTAAAATATTTATACCTGACAGGTAGATTTTGATTTTCGTAGAACTTATTTATAGCCTCTATTGTGCATGGTTCACTCTGTTGTGACGAGTGAACTTAATGTTAGTATGAAAAGGAGCGAATACAATGCCATGCTCTAAATTAATGGTCGACAATGTAAGGATCAAAATTCATTCAAATACTGTCAAAGTACAAGAGCTCGCATTTAATAATTATGTTCTTCTTCATTTAAATGTTACTATCTTTTCTGTTCACAGGTGACATTACGAGCCAGTACGACGCCCTGCAGGGCCAGATCGGCGACCGAGCCAACATGCTCGAGAACGCCCTCGCCCAGTCGCAGAATCTCAACGACAACCTCGACGAGCTGTTTTCGTGGCTGGACAACAAGGAGAAGGACGTCCACATGATGGACAAGGGAACCGTGGTCGTCGTCAAGAACGCACCCATGGAGCAGCAGATGTCCCAGGGCAAGGTTTGTGCAACTGGAACTATTAACATAATCAGGGGCCCTCTTGCATTAAACAAGTTTTGTGATTTGACTCCATTTTTGTACTGTGATTATAATTGTATTTGTGTTGAAGGATAATTTACAATTTAGCACAAATTTAACATTAGAACACATCTTTGTTATTTTTTGTTTCATGAAAGAAATTGTTGTATAGTTTATTTGCAATTCTTTTGTAGTTTTTGTGTAGTATAGTTTGAACATTTTTGATTTTGATTTTCTCCCACAGCGATTTGAAAAGGAAACGCATTTCTGAGATAAATTCTCTTTCAAGGAGATAATTTGCCCTTGTTTAATTACTATTACTTTGAATAAAATTGTTATCTTAGACTTTAAAACATGACATTTGTATGTTTTATAGATGATGGTGGATGAGATTGAGGTGAAGAAGCCTGTTCTGGAGCAAATGGTGATGGCAGCAAACACACTGGTGGAGAATGCCTCCCCCGAGGAGGGCATGATCATCAAACAGAAGCTGGACAAGCTCCACGCCAGATTTGACCAGGTCAGTTCAGAAGATTTTGCCCTATTTGATCTTTACTCCGCAATCAAAAATACTCCTAAAATTAGTCTTCATTGGTTTCATATGTACATGTAAGTCTTTTATTTGCTGTCAAAAAGGACAGATGTTTCATTTTGAAGCAAAAACTAAGCCCTTGATGAGGATCTGAGATACCAAGTTAATCATGACGCATACTATAATTCACTTGGAAAGCAGCAGAGCAAAATGATTGATGCATGTAGTCACGATGCTAAAAATTGCCCATTTTATATGATATAACATAAAACAGTACATGTTTATTACTATTTGTCTTCTAAACTGTTATTTTTCCCCATAGGTCTCTGGAACGTCCAAGGAGCACGGCCGTCAGCTCGAAGGCTTGAAGGTCCGACTTGGAGACTTTGAGAAAGCCCTGGACACTCTGGAGGACTGGCTGCTGCCCAAGATCACCAGAGTTGAGAGCAAGGAGTTCATGACGCAAGAGCTGCCTCGCATTGGTGATGAAATTCAGGTACTTTATAATAACTGCACATTATTTAACTTGAAAATAATCAAATTCGCTTTAACATGAGAATTTAACTCATTAGTGGAGTAAACATTTGAAAATGTTTGTAGTTGAAAGATTGAATAGACTACAGTAACTTCCCGTACGATATTGTCCTGACGTCCATTGTACCCAACGATACTCAACATATTAACCCATTGCATACAGGAACTGCGTGGGCCCTCTATTAACTCGATGGGGAATGCAAAATCTACATGCAGTAGGGAACAGGTTAACTTTGTTTTCATTTCATAGTTACTGAGATGGAGAGAATTTGATAAACTATTGTATTTATGAACTTGATTAATCCATTTTTAAAAACATTTTGTTTATTCAGCAATGTCGCCGTGAGACCGACCAGCATCGACAGCAGTACAAACTGGTGCACGACCTTGCCGACGAGCTGATGAAGCACCCCAAGGCAACGGATGTGTCTGAGGTCAAGACTATGCTCAAGAACTGCGAACTCAACTGGGAGACTCTCGAGAACGCCGTTGCAAAGAGGAGCGAGCAGTTTGACCGGAAGTCGGCTGCGGCCAAGAAGTTCAACGGCTCGTTCCGGGAGACGACCGGCTGGACCGACGGCATGCTGAGGCGCATAGACCAGATGGGGCAGGTGGCTCGCGACGTCCCCCAGCTCAGAAACCAGATTAAACTGATCAAGGTAGTAATAATGTGTAGCACCACAGAATTCTAGACCCATATCAATTTTTATGGATTCATGACAACTGCCTGATGTTTGACTCTTTTTTTCTTATGGTTTAGGAATATCTACACAAAATGTTTAAATCGTCTTCTGTATCACCAGCATATCAACAATTTTGAATGATTAAAGAATTGTGTCTCATGAGCAATGTCTATTAAAGTTAAAGAATACTAGCTTAAAATAAGGAGAATTTGGCTTGTGTTAAGATGGAAGACTCCACAATCACCATTTTCTTTGCATCTTTTACTTCTATATTTATATAATGTTGAACTCATACTGTATTTCTGTCTTTCAGCCATTCCAATCTGAGGTGAAGGAATACAAGCCCAAGATTGATGAGAACTGGCGATTCGGCACCGTCTACGATCGGCTGATTAGTGAGACAGAGGATTCAATCAACAACCGCCCTCACTACCGCTCGACTGAGATTGACGTCACCAAGCCAATCGATGCTAGACCGACGACCTACGCGACGCCAGAGTTTGTGGAAGACAGTGAGTGATAACTTCTTTTTTTATGGGGGGGGGGGGGGGAGAAAAATTATATGTCTTTTCTATCAAATCTTACAACTTTTTGATTAAATTGATTGTTTTCAATTTGATAAAAAACAGACAAGAGGTGCTTTATGGTCATGTTTGGATTTTGTTTCTAGTCCCACGGTTTTAGTTCTTTACCGTATGTTACTTTCAGAACTTCATAGTGTTGGTTGAGAAAGGGAAGGGCGCTAAATCACTTTTTATACTTCTGATATTATCAAGTTTAAAGTTTGGGAGCCTTGAAGAAGCCCAGTTGAGCTCCTCTTCTATCAATGAAACACATTTTCAAAATTACAAATAATTATTATCTGCAAATTTGGCATCACAGAAATTACTTAAAGCATTATTGCCAACCATACAAATCTTTTGTCTTCCTTCTTCCTAATGCAGAGGACACCTTTGTCGACGACCAGATGGCCGAGGTCCAGGAGGGCTACAAGAACGTCCAGTTCCAGGTCGCAGAGCGTCTGGAAGACCTGGAACTTATGCTGGAGTTCCTGGAACGGTGCGGAGGGATCTTTGGACTGCAGGACTGGGCAACCGAGACGGAGACCAAGTTGCACCAGATGAAGCCCACCAGCCGCAACGTAGATGAACTGGAGAGACAGATTGCCGCCTTCAAGGTACAGTCAAACCTGTCTATTGCAGTCAAACCTGTCTTAGTGGCCACCTGTATATAGCAACCAATCTTCTTGTAGTGGCCAGCTGTATATAGCAACCAACCTGCCTAAAGTGGCCACCTGTATTTAGCAGTCAAACCTGTCTAAGTGACCACCTGTATATAGAAGCCAAGCTGCCCATAGTGGTCACAAGAAGGGATCCCCTGCAGAGAATTATAGTTTTATTGCACCTTTCTATAGAGGTCACCCATCTACAGTGGCCACTTTTCTCGTTTCCCTCAGGTGGTTACTTAACACATGTATAGTGTTAGAATATCCGACTCTGATCTTCACAGTTGCCTCCATTAAGACAGACCCACAGGCTCGATAGCTGGAATTCACAATCTAAACCATGCTTCATATGAAAGCATTCTATCCATGGTTTAGACCATTTTTAGAAGGGCAGGTGCAAACCTTTCCATGTAAATATAACTGTTATCCCTTTACATAATTAATGATAAAATTGCATAATTAATTTAAATTAATAAGCTACATGTATATAAGGCAAAATATATATTATCTAGAAGTTTTAACAGAAATTTGTATTCCTTTTTTTGGAAAAGAGAGATGAATGTTGGGCATTCTATAAAAAAGGTTAGCATTTAAAAACATGGCTTAGATTTAAACTATTGGAATTATAATGTTGCAGATGGACGCATAGTCTAATTTGTGTGTCTAACTTTTTAATTTCCAGCCCATCTGTAAGGACATCGCAGACCACAGGTCACCAGTCTCTGACGTCACCGTTCACGCCGAGCAGTTCATTCGATCAACGCAAGACAAACTCACCCCCGAGCTTCAGTCGGAGCTGACGGGTCTCGTGACGGAGTTGCGCGACACGTACGAAAGGCTCGTCCGTGACAGCCAGGACTGGCAGAGGGAGGCGGAAGATACGCTGAACAATCTGCGAAAAGACAGGGACGAAACGGTGGGTTTTATTCCAGAAATTATTTCTTAATGCCTCTGCCCAAGAATTGGCTATAGGCAGTATGTGTTTGGGTTGTTCATCTATCCGTATTTTCGTTCACCTGGCTTTGATCTCATTTAGAATATGTGTTATCCTTTTTTTCTGACTTGCATGAGTATGGGAAAGGGTTTCTGGGACAGAGGGCCAAACAAGAACTCTGTAGCTCAGTTACTAGGGCACTGGTATTGCAACCTGAGGTCTAGGGTTTCGATTACTGGGAAAGGCCAATTTTCTTTGCCCATTTTTCATTTATAACCTGATCTTCAAGAGTGCAGGGCTACGGATTTGAATGCATCTTACTGCTACCCAAACTGCCATTTACATGTAACTTTGACCAGAAGAATAATTCAAACGTCAGCTTAATGGTTAAGTGATGCCAATAATCACATTCTGTTTCATTTCAATCTATAATTCCTTCCAGATGTCGGTTGATGAGCGTGTCAAGGAGCTGATGATGTCTCTGCAAGGCCTTCTGGACTGGGTGTCCAAGGCTGAGCGAAATCTTGGCTCCCAACAGCCGCAGGAAGAGAATGTCCAGCCTTTGGCCAGACAACAGCAAGACCACCAGGTAATAAATAATCATAGGCTATCATATGGCAGTATGCTCCAAGGGGAGGTGGTGCGCACACATATTTGTGCGGATATCGACCCTTGACCAGGTAACAGCAAGACCACCAGGTATCAATGATAATATCATAGGGTAGTATGCTCCCAGGGACATGAGATGGTGCACAAAATGATTGTACAGGTAACAACTGTACCAATAATGAGCAGGGTAATAATGCAAGCATAAAGTGACATCTTTAGCAATTGCTTATGGGATATGCAAACAAACTGTGTAGGATTATTATATAATCATTGTATCATCTACAAATGTGAAAACTAAATTTTGTTAATTCTATTCCACTCTCAAAATTACAATCAATAAAATGCATATCAAATTTTGATAAATTCACTTTATAAAGGATAATAACTAAAACATAATTTCTTCCAACTTATTTTTAAAAAAATTAAAAAAAATGTTTGTTGTTGCATTCAATGGAAGGGTCACAACTTTATACATCTTAAACAATTTCAAGGAAAATGAGAATAATTATTTGAATTTGTTTGTTTTTGTATTTAGGTGCTGCATGAAGACATCCAGGAGCACCAACAGCCAATCCTAGAGGCCGCTCAGGATGTGGAATCTCTCATCAAACAATTCCCCAAACGCATCGACCAGCCGACACAGAACAACCTTCGCAGCTTTGCAAAGGATCTCAAGTCACGCTACAACGTTGTCAGCTACCAGTCCACCAATCGTGCCACCAAGCTTGCTGGCCAGGTTTGTTAATTTAACATTTGTTTCAAACTTCCTTTAAAAAAATGACGCTCGCTCTGAGAGTGTTCTTTAAGTGCTGTATTGACTATTTGTGTATCTGAAGGCTGACATTGTAATATTAGTTGCAGGACCCTCTTTGAGACCAGTGCAAAAGCATTGAAGTGGCTTTCCTGGAGAGCATAACCAATTATTAATTTTAATTATGGTTATTATCATGATGATGTATATGATTATCATTATGGTTATGATTATAATCATGGTTCTCCTTATTATTACAAATTATTATAATTATTATAATTTTACTTTTTCTCATGAATGTCATAGGTTGATGAGCTGGAAAAGCTCTCCGAGGAGGAGGGTGACTTTGCGCAGTGGCTGACGCAAGCCGAAAAGACCCAGGCAGACCTATCCAGGAACGTCGGTCGTGACTACGACACGCTCAAGCGCCAGAATTCCGAACAGAAGGCGTTCAACGAGGACGTGATCAGCCATGTCGCGGAACTCCGTTTCATCAACGTGACGGGACAGAAATTCTTAGACGCTGCTAAGGTAATAAGGGGATGTTGTCTACACGAACCTGGTATATTCTGTATAAACTCTGTGAACAGGTTCATGTGTAAGATTATGTTGGAAAAAAATAAGCTGGGTACACATGATATTATTCATGGTAAAAAGAATAAAATAAATTGTTAAATGAAAGTAAAGATGAAAACAAATTATACATTACAAAAAGCCAATCTACCTTGAATACAAACGTAGTAAACCCTTTCAGGACTGGTCCTTAACCTGTTCCCTTTGAGATTCTAAAATCCCCATAGACTTTGTACATATCCCACTCGGTTCCCGTAGGCAAGGGGTTAAGGTACTTGTGCTGTAGTCTAAGGAGGGTTTGCATTGAACCAAAACCAAATCGTCTCCAATAGGTGAATTATCTGTGGTTAATTGTCATTACGCTCTCATTTTTAACAGGTATACCGACAGGAGCTCGGGGACTTCCGCAACAACGTCCTCTCAAGAGACTCCCTGCGCAACTTCTCTGAGAATCCTAGCACCAACGAGATCCGCGACAAGCTCACAGACTACAACCAGCGGTTCGACCGCCTCAAGCTCTCGTCGGCCCAGCACCTTGACCTGATCCAGGATCTGGTGGAGAGGCACGGAGTCTGGTCTAAGGCCAACTCCCGTATGCAGGACTGGCTTCCTGGAGCGGAGAAGACCGTGGAGACCATTCTGCGGGAGCCGTTGGCAACGGAACCGGCCCTGGTCCAGAAGCAGATTGACAAGCTGGAGGTTAGTGCTTAGGTTTTACTTTGCTTCAAAAGATTTGTTGGTGTATTATTTTTCTGTTTGTCAGTATATATGTACAGGAGGCTTTTTTTATGTTGCCTCGTTGGTTCTGTCAATAATAAGTAAACAATCAATATGTCTCCATTGATCACCATCTAGACCACTCGCAATGACATGGTCCCGCAGCACAAGAATAAGTCACAAAACAAAAAATATATATATATCATGTAAATTTTTGAGTAACCAAAAGAAAGGCAACTTTTGAATGTCACCTCTGATATCATTCAACTTTCCCATTAGATTATAATACACTTTTCTGTTAAATTTAGACTGTCCGCGATGACGTCCTGCTGCACCACAAGGATGTCGCAAACATCAAAGAAGCTGGTGACGAGCTCCTGGAAGTCCAGGAAGAACTGAAGCCGGAGATCAACCGCAGCGTCAACGACACAACCACTCGCTACGACGCGCTCAACGGTGACATCGCCAGTCGCTTGAACAACCTCCAGGGTGCTCTGGCTCAGTGTAGCAGCGTCCAGGAGAGCGTGGATGGACTCCTGAAGTGGCTGGACGTAGCGGAGAGGGATGTGCACCAGATGGAGAAAGGGACGCTGATTACCGTCAAGAGGGAACCGCTGCTTGAGAACCTCCAGGAGCAAAAGGTACGTATTTTTATATAAACACTTGGTTGGTTGGTGTGTGGGTTGATAAATTAAATGATTGAGTGAGTGAATGAGTGTTTAATAAGACAAAATGTTTATGTTCACCAGATGCAGTAAGGGATGTAAGGGGCTATTGTGTTGGTTGAGTTGATGGCATTAGTGTGCATGATTGTGACACACCTTGTTCTCCATTTGAATGTCATCTTTACAGCAACACCTCCATTACCCCAACACTTTCTGTTTCCTCCTTCACAGGTCATCATGTCTGACATTGACAACCACAAGGCAGCCGTTGAGGCCGTCAACTCTCAGGTCCGCCCGCTCATCCAATCCAGCGAACCCAAAGAGGCGCGCCAACTCCAGTCCAAGCTGGACTCGATCAACGAGCGCTACGGCAAGGTTTCGACGAGGACCGTCGACCACGGCGACCATCTGGATCGGTTGGCGGGACGACTGGATGACTTCGAGGACGAGGTAGAGAATCTGGAGAACTGGCTGCTGCCCACGGTTGAAGAGCTGGAGTCCAAGCAGATCGCACAGAAACCACTCCCTGAGTTCACTAGCAGACTACAGGTGAGGACAATGAAAGAGTTCATTTACACATATTTACCGCATTCTATCGTGCTTGCCTGTGTCTCTTTTTCTTGTGAGGGACACAGGTAAGTATGATAGACATTTGTAAATAATATATTCATTTCTGAGTATTATGCTCAGTTTATAAAGAGCTGTGTCCCTTTAGGTGTGTTAACAAGCTGACCAATCTAGAAAACATTCAAAATAGTGAAACTAAACAATTGTAGTGAAAATGTACAAATTTCTTGATGTATGAATTGTTAATACGTAGCATCCAAATATGAGGATGAAGTGAAAAATTAGTACCCAATACACCAGTGTTATCACTTTGATCATTGTTACATGTGGTCTTAAAGCGATTTGCAATGTTGATTGGTTGTGTAGTGTATTACTGGGTGAGTCGAATCTTTCTACCACTCTTTATTCCTTTTTCAGACTGTACGTCAGCATACTGATGCACACAGGCAACCCTTGAAGAAGCTTCACCAGCTCGGCGATGAGCTGATCAAGGACACCAAAGCCAAGGACACGTCCTATGTGACGTCCCTCTTGAGCAACGTGGACTCTAACTGGAAGGCTGGGGAGAAGGCTTACAACACCAGGTAAATTATAGTGTACAATAATTGGTATGTACACTGTACGTCAGTATATACCATACAATACCTATTCCATTAAAGGAATCTAGTGATTACACAAATGTTGACATATGTAAAATGATAAAATTTGTATTTTGGTGATCTGATTAAAGTTTCAGAAAAAGTCATGTATAGACCAGAAGAATGCATCTTTATCTATCCTTCTTGAACAGACTCAAATAAGCTGATGACGTCCAGACAGCCTCCAAGACAGACCAGACTGACAGCAAGGATATCGTCTACTGGCTAGACGATGCAGAGACATATCTGGACAAGGTCACACTTAAGGCAAAGATTGTTGTAGATAAGTGTTTCAGATTGTTTTAATGTGCCTCTCTATTCTTCTTGAACAGAAACAAACAAGCCGATGACCTCCAGACGGCCACCAAGAAGTACCAGACAGACCACAAGGATGTCGTCTACTGGTTGGATGACACAGAGAAACGTCTGGACGAGGTGGCATGTCAGGCAAAGATTGCTCTTGATAAGTGTTTCAGATTGTTTTAATGTGCCTCTCTATTCTTCTTGAACAGAAACAAACAAGCCGATGACCTCCAGACCGCCACCAAGAAGTACCAGACAGACCGCAAGGATGTCGTCTACTGGCTGGACAACGCAGAGAAACGTCTGGACAAGGTCTCACCACAGGCCATGGATGCTAACACCATCAAGATAATGCTCAAGGAACTCAAGGTATGTTTGAGTTAAACAATAGATATAAATAGTAGATATTTTGCCACTCTGGCTTATGGTATAGGTTGGACAATTTCACAAACTGCCGAGATTTCATCTTCCTCTTAACTGGTTGTCAGGAATTCATTTATAGATAGTTTCTTGGCAATGTTAGTGTCTAATTTGTTGTCTTTTAGGTTGCTCTTTGAGCCTTCATTTTAGGACCTGTAGGACCTGTAGAGGTTTCTAAATGATTTGTTTCATGGATATTAAAATACTGCCTGTATTGTTTTGCAAATTAAATTGTACACATATCCTAATGATAAATTAAAGCTTTAATAGAGCCTTGAGGCTCAATGGTAAGAGCACCAGTCTAGCAGTCTGGGGGTCTCGGGTCTGATTCCTGGCAAAGCCCAATTTTATTTGCTCATTTCTGATTTATATCCTGATGATGCAAGATGATAATGATTTGTTGTGTTCTTTCTTCCTTTCAAATTAATTTTCTAATGACAAAATCTTTCAACAAAACTTTTCCCCACAGCCTCTTCAGAAGGAAATCACGGACTACAAACCTAGGATAGACGTCAACTCCAAGAACGGTAAAGTAGTGGACACAATCACTAGGGACACTGTCCAACCGCTTCAGAGCATTCCTCACTACAAATCCACTGAGCTGGGCAACATTGCACTGACTGACCAGAGCCAGCAGAAACTGGACGAGCCCATCCACTTCTTGGGTAAAATAACTTGATATTAAAGTTTTTATACTTTATACTTGCTCATGATTTACTTGATGGTTTATTCTTGAAGTTGTGATCTTGCAGCAAAGTAACCATTCATCATTCATAGTGAGAAAAAAAAAAGTGCTTTTCCAGTCACAACCATTATGTGTTTGCATTTTCCAGCTTGTGAATGGAACTTGTTTTTGCAACCAAACAAATCACTGTAACTCAGAAATGTTGGTAAAGCAATTAATCTTATTGATAAAGTAAACAACTTTTTATCACATGTACATGTATGTACCATAAGTGGCATGACACTTTAGTAAGTGTGCCCAGTTTATTTGTATATTTTTTTTCCTTTTCCACAAGGTGATAGTGAGAATAAGTGTGATGGGCAGTTTTGTGTATAAATACTCTTTTTGAGACCTCAACAACAATTTCTAATGTTTTTTCTCTCCACTTACCAGGTGAGACACCAGTGCAGCGTGAGGTCGAGGATGTCAACGATCGCTATGACGACCTCAAGCGTCGCATCAACACCACCCTGGAGGATATCGACCTCTCTGAGGATTGGGTGGACCATCTTGGGAAGGTCAACACTGACCGTGAGTGGGTCAGCGCGTCAAGCACCAAGATGGAACGTGCCAAGCCTGTCAGCAACGACATCCCTTCGCTGAAGAAGGAGATAGAAACTTTCAAGGTATGGGACGGCATTCATTGATCAGTTTGGTTTACATTTGAATGTATTTTGCTTTGATGTCACATGATTTTGATTCCAATAACAACTATGATAAATGACCTGTTTTAACAAACGTAGATTTTGTTTCTTTTATCTTTTGAGAAGCTGTTACTTGTCAGTTGATTGTGAAAAAATTCATAGTTTTGCTTATATCTTTAACACCAATGATACATGTACATGCACATACGGGTAGATCCATTTCAAGGCATGTGAAACAAACATCTTTGACACTGTCAACAGCATGGGGTCAACATGACGGGTCAAATTCTGTGAGTTGCTGCAAGCATGTTGCACAACTGATGCAAATTACTTTATATGCTGATGCTGTAACTTTATACTGTTCTCACATTTATTCCGTGTATATGTTTTGTCAAATCTTTCAGGCCCTGAAGAAAGATGTCCGAGCGCGCCAGCCGAACATCTCGGACACCGTCAACGGGTCCGACCTGTTCCTGCGAAAGAACCGCGACAGGCTCGCGCCGAAACAGAGCGACGAGCTCGCCAAGAAGGCGGGAGACCTGCGCAGCGAGTATGACGTCATCTACAACATGTCTGACGATTGGCTGAGGGACGCAGAGGACAGGCTGGGCAGAATGGAGAAGGACGACGACCAGAAGGTGGGTGGAATTTCATAAATTTTGAACATTGACGAAACTTAGATTCTGTCTTTTGCAGAACTTGTATTGTACTAGCATGTATAACTGGACCAGTGATTCATGCAATTTGTTACTGTGTGTGTGGTTGAAAAGACGTGGACACAATAGTATGGTCAGATATCAATTGCTGTTTCTTTGATAATGTAAATGCATCCTTGCTTTATGAAAAATGTTGTAAGTGGTTTGTTACAGTGGTCAATTAATTGCATAATAAACAGGTTAAAGTGTATTGGAATGATAGTACCTTACATAAGATGGGTTAACAATTGATGAGTTGTGAAAGCAAGTGGATAGGACTATAGGACACCTACATTGTTTGTGTACACGTACAACATTGACCCATGGTATACAGGCACAACATTAGGCATAGTGAGGTTAACCCACTGCCTGCGGGAACCTGGTAGGTCGTGTATTAACTCTATGGGGATTCCAACGTCTGGTAGGGTTAAATGATAAAGCCCTGTCTTAATGGAGAGACTTGTAAAGAAAAAACGGGTTGTCGATGGATTTGAGTTACTAAACTTAACCCTTTAAGAATTGCTCTTGATATATAAGAGCTGATGTCTGGATAATGTGTGTTGCAGTTGGTAATTAACACATATTTAATAGGTTAATTAGCAAAGATCAACTCGGGAACAATGTGTGCATAAATAGAATAATTAAATGAGAAAACACATTACACATTTAAAGTGTACATCATGAAACATAGTAATATTTTGTTTATTGATTTTATGCTAGGCCCGTCTTGAAAGAGAACTGAGCGAGAAGGGAACGAAACTGCAGAACCTCCTGGACTGGCTGACCAAGACAGAGCAATCTCTTGCCTCGCAGCAGCCACTGTCTGAGAAGAGCCCGCAGATCAAGCAGCAGTACACCAATCACAAGGTATGGGACTGATAGTATGAAGTGGTATAATATACATGTATAATCAAGAATAGTATTAGAACTATCATGGTAATTTTAGAACATAATCTGAAGCAATTGTAAAATGCATCTTAACTAATTCAAGATTTCTTAAGTTTGTTAGTATTTATAAACCCCAGGCAGAGCATTTTTGGAGCAGTCCTGATTTGGTAAAAGGCAAAGAAAAAATGAATGAGTTACATATAGTAATAACAATAACAGCGTCTACTTCCTGTGCAAAGACTCACCGGCAAATATTTAAGCCTTACAATGTCTGTCTATGTGATGTTTTTGTCAGATTATGAAATACATAACATAACATGGACATTTATAGAGTGCCTTCTCAAAATGTTTTAAAGTACACAATGCAAAGCATTATATCTTGAATTTCCTGGTTCTTATATGAATACAACATAATTTCCTTTTGTGTTTCTTCCATTCATAGCCCCTTCATGATGACATCCAAGCTCACCAACAACCCATCATGCAATGCGTTGAGGACATCGAACAGCTCCTCAAGACCTTGGGAGACAGCGTGGGGCCCACCGAGACCCGTCGCTTCCGCGATGGTCAGGAGGAACTACGAGGGCGCTATGACGCCGTGCTGACGACGTCGTCCGACCGCCTCAAGACGCTGACACAGGCGATTGAAGACATGCAGAAACATGAGGTGCGTGACAACTCTGTAATTTGTACGAAAATGCTACATCATTTAGGTGCTCCCTGGCACATATATCCCTAAGTTAATTTCTTATCCCTTGTGTCAGATTTATAACAGGTTCTGACAATCACAAGCATTGAAAAGGGTTTCAGGGACGAACAAATAAGACAAGAGCTTACTAGCTCAGTTGGTAGAGCACCGGTCTAGCAATCCAGAGGTATTGGGTTGGAACCCGGGGGAAGCATAATTTCCTTTGCTCATTTTCATTTAAACTCTGTTTTGTAATGTGGACTAAATGTCTTGCTGGAAATTACTAAATCTTTGCTTCTCAATGCTTTTTAGGTGGACTTCACCGAGTTTTTGGACTGGCTCCAGGATGCGGAACGCAGGATGGATACTTCCGAACGCAGTGTGGCCATTGAGCTGGCCCCTCTTAGAGAGCAGCAGACTGACCACACAGAGTTTGGTGAAGAGGTCAACGACCAGAAAGGAGATCTCAAGTTCCTCAACAAGGCCGGACAGACCTTTATCGACATGGCCAAGGTAAATTCCTGAGGATTGTTTTAAGAAAATTTTAGAGCAAATGTAATATTCTGAAAATGTCTTTGCAATAGTTTTAGCAATCTGGAGGTGTCTTTAGATCAGTTTTCTCTTTATTTGAAATTAGATTGTTTTATACAGATATTTTTCGAGATATTTTGCTTATGATTTTTCATTATTTTTTCTTCGTTTCATTCGGATATACATTTATATCTCTTTATCTATGTCAAACAGTATGGTTTTCATGATTTTTTTTCTTGTCACATCTCAGGTTTATCGACAGAAGCTTGCTGACTTCCGCGGCAGCCTGCCACGCCAGCAAAGCCGTGCCTTCCAGGAGGCGACGGACGCCAACCTCATCCGGGGCCAGTTGTCCGAGGCAAATGGTCGCTTCGACAAGCTCAAGCAGCGCTACTCGAAGCAACTACGCCTCCTCAACGAGCTCGTCGCTAAGCACCAGACGTACGACGATAGCGTGAGGGGCGTGACGACTTGGCTGACGGGTGCAGAGACGACGCTGGGTAAGATGAAGAGCGAGCCAGCGGGCGCCACCAAGGAGTCCATCCTGAGGCAGATTGAGAAGGCAGAGGTGAGTACTGCATATCTTACATTTAAGATGGAAAAATGCGCTAAAGGAATGCATTATTATTATTACAATTATCATTCATTTCTATTCGGTTTTTGATTGGGAAGGCAATGATTAGTTAGAATTTAAAAGCATTGATTTCAGGACCTACATTTGTACTTGGAAATTGCATGAATAGTGTAAGAATTATGTTCCGTTTAGTATAGAACATTGGATTTTCATTGTGTAGTCAGCGGTGTACCAGACCTAAAGCAGAAATAAAAACCATGTTGCTATCATAAAGTAAAAGTGTTTGCTCTATTAAAGAGAGACTCATGTTTCTGAGTTTTATTTAGCTTAAGTATATTATTATTGTGATGAAATGATTATTCTGTCCCTTATTTAAGGATTTATATTGTGAAATGCCTGTCTGAATGGAGAGACTCATGCAGGAAATGTGGATCCAGTGGATCCAGACATTGAAAGACATTCAAACTTTCTAGACTTGATTCAATGCCCTCACTCTAATCCATGCCCCCTTCCTGGTATGAATATTAGTCTTTGGAGGTCTGACATATGTGATAAAAATTTACATCAGGATGTGGTGCCAATGCTAGTGATGTAGAGAACATGAAGGCAAACAGTAAAATGAAATTAAATTCAATTAATGAAATGAAATGAAATGACATGGATTTATTGTCAATAATAATTAGTTAAATATTGACAATTTACAATATATATATTCATAGTACAGATTAATGATAATGTACATCTTGAAATTAATAATACAATAGAAGAATTGACAAAAGGGGCTCACAAAATAGCACAATGCTAATCGAGGTTAGCCCCTGAAGAACATGCATGAAGGCAAACGGTGACAAGCTTTTCACTATTCACAGCCAGCATTTAAACCACGTCATGTTCAAAATGCATGATTTGGATACCCAATTTAAGAAGCAATATTTTTTTTAAGCAAAATAAGATCAAGGCTGTGTATTTAAAAGGCAATTAAATATTTATGAATTCTGTGTTTACTTTCAGACCTTCCACCAGGATGTGGTGGCCCATGCCAGTGATGTGGAGAACGTCAAGGCCAATGGTGATGAGCTGATCAGCACACAACCAGCGGTCAAACCAAACGTTCAACGGACAACTGGTTAGTAAACCCAGACCCTTTATCTCTTTCTTTGCCAGTCTGTTTCACAACAATTTAGTTTGAGCCGTGATTTGTGTTCACAATGCTCAGAACACTTTACCGTTTTTCATTTACACATTTGTGATGACTCGAAAAAGTAGTGCATTGTGCAATTAATTGGTAATTCATTTTAAAAATGAATTACAAGGAAGAATTGCTGTGTTCAAACACTTTCCCAAGAATGATTTAATAGTGATGTTCTTCTTTCCAAACAATGTTTTCTTTCTTTTAACCTAGGTGGCATCCTACAGCGCCATCAAACCTTTCTAACCAGTGTGAACCCTACCCCCTTAACAAACCACTGTTGGTCTATGCAAAATAATCAGGGAGTCTTTCACACGACCTCCACTCTAACCCAAACCACTGTCTTCATTCTAACTCTCATCTGCTTGTTTGTAGTGGGAGAACTTTTCCAAAGTTAACATATTAAATTATGAATGAAGTTCCCCTTAAATTTGTTTAACACAAAATGATAATAAGTTTCTCCTATCAATTGGAATGGATTTTGAAATATTTGCTTGATTGACTGGATGTCAGGTTGGCCCACTCTTATGCAATGTCTTGCTGCATGTTGTTTGTTGCAATTTGTAGAGTAATTATTGTTATTATTACATGTTAATTGGGCACTTGTCTTTATCATGAATTATATTGTAATCATCAAGAGTTGACACCTTAAGAAGAAATGATCACTTTGCACATAAAGTTATGATGCTTTAGAAGAATTTAGTGATACAAGTAGATCATTCTTTTGCAACAATAGTTGTCATTACTTGTTCTTGCATTTGTTTGTGATCCCACGCCACTTTCATCTACTGTACATGTTACATAGTTAATTGCCACATTCATGCATGTTATGTCACAAATCACAATTTCATCTTGAAGCCCTAGAATCGAAGCCTTTGACAGTGACTGTTACACAATGCTTTTCATGGGCGGATTTGACCTACCTGTGCAGAATTAAACTAGAACCTGATGAAGGGTAACAACTGTGCAAATTTCCAAATCGATTTACAATTTGTTATTGAAATAGATCAAATTGATTTTAATTGAGCCAAACCAAACCAAAACCAAACCAAAACCAAATTTAATCAAATCTGAAAACCCAAACTCCCCAACTCCACTAGGTGACATTGTCCGGCGGTACAATGCCCTAGAGATCTGGGTCAACGACTTTCTGGAGAAGCTCCAAGTTGATGAATTTTTAATTGAAATACCTAAATCAAGTTAATTTTAATTAAGCCGAGGCAAAACTAAAACCAAATTGAATCAAATCTAAAAACCCAAACTCCACCACTCCACTAGGTGACATTGTCCAGCGGTACGACGCACTGGAGATCGGGGTCAACGACTACCTGGAGAAGCTCCAGGTGGCCCTCTCCCAGACCCAGGGGGTGATGGAGAACCTGGACATGCTGACCGCCTGGCTGGACACCACAGAGAGGGAGCAGCATCGCCTGGAGTCGGGCACAGTTACCCCCGCTCGCAGGGAGCCAGTCCTGGAGCAGATGGAGAACAACAAGGTATGCAATGACAATCACAATCATAATAGACAATTGACAGTTGATATTCATCTTTATTTTCTCCTTTTCTCTCGTTTACATTAACAATAAGGAAATATTAAAATAAAGCATCAGAGATAAATTGATGATGATGATGATGAAGTTAATGATAATGATGATGGTACTGTAGATGATGATGCTTATGATGATGGATATGATGATGATGGATGGTAATGATGATGGATGGAGAAAAGCTCATAATAGATCAGGAGTATTAGTAAACATTTAGGAAAATAGATTGGCTTGGGATTCAAAAGTTTTGAAGGAGGTAATGGTTTTTAGCCGTTTTGATGTTTGTTACTCTAATATATGGTATGAACCTAATTTCTTGAATGTATATTAAATGTTATGTCGGTTTAAAATTGTGAATTAATGATAATATATGTATGTTTTCTAAAGATTAAAACCAAGTTTAGAAAGTTAACAAGTCTTGAGTTCCACATTCACAAGTTCACTTGTTCCACCCTATTCACCCTTTGATGTATAAAATTATCTCCTCTTTTGAAATGTTCTGTATCCGTCTTGCACTACTCAGACCAAACAGGACCAGAAAGTAAGTTTCTTTTTGTGTGTGGACATTTTTCAAGTGTTTATGACTTGCTTTTTACCCCACCAAATATTCAAGAATGCCATTGTCGTCGACCTAGCCTTGTATGTTATTATTAGAGATGTCATTCACAGTGTGTACAGTGAAATCTGCCTGTGGAAAGCCCTTGTCACATATCACCAAATAGCGTTAACAGACGCCCGACGGAGAGCAAAATTTTCAATCCGTTTGTCACTGTTTGTCTCTGCGAATGCGTTCCTTGTCAGACGATGTCCGTTGTTTAATTCGGCAGAAAGTTTTGTGCCTCCAGCAATGTGATAACTTTTGATTTTGCAAATGTTTAATTTATCGGGCATCTGTTTACGCTATCTGCTCAAAACACCATAAAGGAATGGAAGTAAACTTATATTGCACATTGTTTAAGTTAAAGGGATACAGTTTATAGATTCTCATCTCAAGTCTCCTTGATTCTTCAGGAGATTTTCTGAAAATGTGATCTTTTTACATTCTGACAAATAGATTTTTAAAAATATCCCTGGTTGATGTTTGAAACCTCCCTGAATTAGAAATGTGAATGTCGGCAGTACTGATATTTTAGGTAGTGAAGTGGTTCCACAGGCAGGTTTAACTGTTCTTTTCTTTTTCAACAAGTAATGTTGTTTTTACATATTGTTGTAGTACACACTCTTGCTTCATCTTCCTATTAAATAAATATCAATTACATATACTGTATATATGTATATGTACATATCAATAGGATTCACGATAGTAGCTCAATATCACACATATCTAAGTCAGATAACTCTCAAAATTAGGCATTGTATTTCAACTGTACATGTACAATGTATTTTGTTTTTACATTTTCATTGATATTGGATACATCTATTTAGAGTTGTGACATCTAGAAGTTATCATGGACATTAGGTATACATTATGTACAAGTCATTATTAAGGCAAATTCCATGTATACATGCCCATGTCATGTACATGTAGATAATGCATTTAAGATGTGTACTTCATACATTGAAGGTACCAATTGATGCATTTTATCTGTTCAACAAAACGACATACTCCCATTTTCACTCCCTTAAATATTAGATTCAATCTAGTGCATGACAACATTTGTATCCCTATATATATATATATGCATCAAACCCTTTCCCAAGACTTACCATACAAAATGAAGAAATTCACATTCTGTATTATACAAACCTACACTTTGCCCATTGTACTTTAAGGTTGCAAGTTTGAAGAACATGTAACAAATAAAAACAAGTATACATTTAAGTAAAAATACATTTAGATATTATAAGTGTTTTAGGATTCATATTTGAATGACATTTTGTGGATCGGTTTCTGGCTGGAAATTTGTATTATACGTTGGTTGATTCTTTTATGACTTTTTTTAGACTACATGTATATGGGTTGTCCAATTCGGTACTTGTGTTCTCTTGCTTTGGCGTAGGTCTGTAAATCATCTTGTTTGTTCAGGCCTCAGGGGGGAACCCCCCCCCCCCCCCAAAAAAAAAAACTTTCCACAGGTATATGCCAGTGTTTTTGCATGATTGTCTTTTGATCTCTTTTCAATTTTGCATGAATGATAAAGGTGTTACATTCTCAATTCTCTGATTCCTTTTTTGTCAAATTTACATTTCTTGTAGATATAAAGAGTAATTTTGCAGGTTATTTCCATTTTTCTTTATTTCAATGTTTCCATGTTGATATTACTTTGTGCTTTTTAAGCTCACTGTGGACGCTATGTACATGTACATGTGTATATTTTTTTATTGTAAACAAATAGCAGTGTCTTTATTCTTGAGTTCAGTATTCAGAAGTCATTATTAAAGTGCATGTAGAATTACAAAATTTGGTGAGTGTCTTGGAAATTTTTGGCAGTTGTAATTTTTTTTCTTCATTTTATTGGAATATATTGTGGCCACTTTTTGTTAATACATTGTATTGGTGATGACATAATCATCTAAATTTCAAAAGAATAATTTGTGAATAACGTGGCTTTCCAAACCAGGTGATTGAGGATGACATCGCAAACCACCGCACCGCCTTCGACTCGGTCAACACCGCCGCCAAGAAACTCATGACGACGGTACCGCCCCAGGAGGCTCGTCTGATCCAAGAGAAGCTAAACGCCGTCAACAATCGCTACGGCGACGTATCGTCTGCCACGCGCGACCACGGCGAGGGTCTGCTCTCCCTCAGCAAGAGGCTCTCTGACTTTGAGAAGGAGGTTGATGACTTCGAGGACTGGCTCTTGCCCGACGTGGCGACGCTGGAGTCGGAGGCACTGATGAACCAGGATACGGCCAATACTACCAACACCCTCAAGGTATGTGATGTTGATATTTTTTGTTACAAGAGAGTGATATTATTGTGTCAATTCCCCATGCCAAAGGAAAAGGTTGAATTTGCAGTGTACTGCCCTATATTTAAATGATGGAAAACAGTACCAAATCACGGTTTGGGCTATCATGTTAAAAAAAAAAAAAATGTAGTAAATATAATCCATTTACTTTCATATTCATACTCTTATTAACCCAA
This sequence comes from Echinarachnius parma, assembly GCA_037951105.1. Lineage (NCBI taxonomy): Eukaryota > Metazoa > Echinodermata > Echinoidea > Clypeasteroida > Echinarachniidae > Echinarachnius > Echinarachnius parma. The sequence goes on from JBAMJV010001453.1 coordinate 206,814, forward strand.
TCACTCAGGGCACCTGGTCCTGCATATAAATGTTTAAAGACTCAATAGGAAATGCAATATATTGTAGGTAAAGGGTTAACATTCAATTGATGTTGCTAATTACAGGACATCATTCGCCGCAATGACTCCCACAAGCAGCAGTACACACGCATCCACCAACTCGGCGATGGTCTGCTCTCTGACGCTAAGGTCAATGATTCGTCTTGGGTCACGTCAGTACTCAACAGCCTGGACAAGAACTACTTGGACTTCGAGGAGGCTCTGAAAAAGAGGTAAATAAAATAACTCTATTTGCTCTTTGATATGTTCAATTGTCATTTACCTATTTAGGACTCGTAACAATGGTAATGAAAGTCATTTAGACAGTTTGGTTCCCTATAATATCAAATACTTAGGGTCAAGAGAACAAATTGGTTAGGTATCGTTTGAGATGCTGTTCAAAATGATACCATTTGTTGGTACCTTTACAGTGTGTGGACGTACATACTTGCTACAAATCAATTAGACAAATTGAACAAGTTAAAAAGATAACTCATTTGCCTTTTTTTAACCCCCCTTTTTGTCTTCATCATAACAGGAACAAAGATCTGGAGCGCAAGCGTGATGCGGAGAAGAAGTACGGTGATCGTCACCGCGACACGACCCAGTGGCTGACCGGTATGGAACGCAAGACCACGCAGCTGCCCGTCACTGGCAAGGATCTGCAAACTGTGCAGAGACAACTCCAGGAGCTTAAGGTAAGGTTATGGTCCATGTCGGGACTCGTGCCTATCCGGATAAGTGATTTAGCCAGATAAGCAAATCATGCTGAAACACAGCATTTTTATGATAATCAGTTAATTTATACATGTGATAATATGTGTGTATTTGTTGGTTTCAATTCATGTAAAAAAGTCGAAACTCAAATCTGCCTACTTGTTGTGGGTCTCAGGTTGGGCATTCCTAATTAGTATTCAGAGAGTTTTTGTATATTTTCCACTCTTGACCTAAAATCTGTGTTTATGTTTCGACTTTGCAGCCAATCCAGGAAGAGGTCAAGGGTTACAAACCAAACATCGACACATGCAACAAACTCGGCCGCACGTACGACTCTGTGGTCCGAGAAACTGACCAACCGATCGTCACTCCACAACACATCAGGTCACTGGAAGCTGGCACACCAAAGGCTGGACAGGCCAAGCAGCCTTTGTCACAAGATTTGGATCGCAGTGGAATCTTTGAAGATGGTGAGTTCTGGTTAATTTTTTGTGACACAGCATTATGTATAGTAAGTCTACAAATACCATACTAAAGTGACATAGAATGTGTTAAATTAGCAGTACCACCACCCCCCCCCCCCCCTTTAGTATGATTTCAACCTTCCATACCAAGACAATATGTCTTAGCAGATGCGTGGTAGTATGTGGATACATCATAAAATATAGGTAGATCTGGAAGTACATCGTTAGGAGAACTGAAGGTGTTGAGAAAGAAAATTAATACTGTAAGGAGCAATTGGAAGGAAAACGTAGTAGAGGTTATCCACCAATATTTTGGACAGACGATGAGAGTGTCTGGAGAAGGAATGAAGGGTGCAACACAATTGGCAGAAGATAGAGTTGTATCGCATGTTCTTGTGAAGACCACCACAGTGCTCTGCAGCGCCACCTGAGAGTTTACTCCAAGTATTAATTATGTGAACTTATTATTTATTTAGAAGAGACACCAACAGAGAGGCAAGTGGAAGAAGTCAACCATCGCTATGACGACCTCCTAAACAACCTCCAGTTCCGAGTGGATGATCTGAACCTGACCAGACAGTACATTGAGCGAGACCAGAAAGTCGGTGAGCAACTAGACTGGGTGACAGCGACGGAGACAAAGCTTGCAAGATCTGAGCCTCGCATCCCAGCCACCGATATTGAGCCTCTGGAGAAGGAGATTGCAAGTCTTGAGGTATGGGAACATTTTACAAGTATAAATCTACTCATTTTTGCTGACTTATTGCTGTCTTGTACTTCATGCAATTGGATATGAAATCATTGAAAGCATCATTGTCAGAAAATTACATTTCACCTTCCGGTGACAAATGTCAAATTACCCTTTGATGACATCAACCACATCAGTCTGTTAGCATGTATCAAGGGCTTCCAAACCTTAGAGCAGTTTGATTTCCAAGATCTCTAACGTTGTTAATTTCTTGCCATCATTTATTTACTGCTTAAACTGGCCTAATGTGCCGTCATGGCTGCTTGATGGTTGGTGATGTAAGGTCCCTGGTGAGTTGAAATTGCACACTTTGTGTTGGCTTGAATGTTCAAGAAGCGGATGTCGCCTCCGTTTGTAACCGTTATTAATAATTCCTCAAGTGATTGTTGATTTTCTTTATATTTATTTTCCTATCCACCAGAGCGTCATTTCAGACATCACTGCCCACAAAGTTCCTGTTGATGATGTCAGCCTTCGAAGCGAACAGTTCATCGCGGACAACAAGGAAAACCTTCCGTACGACCGTCAAGACGACCTGAACAGACGAAACAGCGCCCTCAGGGATGGCTATGCCAGACTGAACGCCACCTCGCAGGACTGGCTCCAGGACGCGAGGGATGAGCTCAATAGGCTGAGGCAGGAACAGGACCAAGTGGTGAGTACTAGGGCTACAGCTTTTCATCTTAATTTTCGTTTGCTGGTAGATAAAATTGCTATTCCGTAGAGTTCGTGCTGGCATTCTTATCTTTAACTACATGTACATTACCTGAATGAGCTCAGTAGGCTAAGGCAGGAACAGGACCAAGTGGTGAGTACCAGGTCTAAAGTGTTTTGTTTTGTTCATTCCATTTGTTTGCTTATAGATAATTATATTCCTGTGGCTCATGGCCCACCAAGTTTCCACAGTCAGCCTAAACTTCAATGCCATCCATCCTTACATGAATAAATTTTTTTTTAAATAGTAGATTCACAGTTTTCAACTGTGTTACTCAACTTTCAGGAATACATGGAATGTTTGTATTATTATTGGTAATCTTCTGAGAATGGAAACATTTGTTACAAAAAGTACTTTCATTTTATTGGTAATTCTTCATTCGTCATAAGATGACAGATGAATGCAAGGAAAGTATCAAAGAGCTGCACAACTATGTATGTATGATATTTGTAAATTACATGTTATGGATCATCTCACCAATATTTCTCTTTTGAATTACTAAGTTATTGATTTTATTTCTATCACAGCTGTCCCTTGCGGACCGTCTGGACCGTGCGCAGGTGTCCTTCTCAGAACTACTGGACTGGGTGTCTGAGGCCGAGCGTAGACTTGGGTCCGAACAGCCCATGTCTGAAACACCAAAGGTCCTGGCCACACAATCCAAAGACCACAAGGTAATTTGTCATGCATGGAGATCGTAGAACCTGTTTAAACCTGACAAACATTGTAACTAGACCAGTTTGTGCATACTGCATTATAACAATGAGCCAGTGTTTATTTTGCAATTTGCGAAAGGTGTTTGCAAGATTGCACCATAGATCTGATTTCCAAATCCAAACAAGGAAAATTATTAAGGCAGGTAGCAGCCAGAAAGCAAATGGTCCTTGTGTACAGCGGACTACATAATCAATCAGTCAAGCAATCAATGACTCCTTTAATCTATCATCTAATGATCTTGTGTTCAGCAATGTTTTTTAGAGATGTGAAATAAAATTGAAATTAAAAAAATTGACAAATTTACTAGTTCCTCCATTATGACAGACCTCACCACAATGTTGGACATCACCACCAAGCTTAATTGGTTCCCTTCTAGGTTTAGTAGTTCCCATAGAGTTTATTCATGGACTACCAGTTTTCTTTAAGCAATTGTTTGATAGCTGAGGAAGGAAAGGCTCTATCAATGCACCTATTCTATTTTTTCTCAGGTGCTTTATGAAGACATTCTAGCACACCTACTATTGAACTGGCTCAACAGTTCAGTTTGATGACTGCGCCAAAACAACAGATCAAACAAGGTTGACAAATCGCCCTACTGAAATAAATGAACAATAAACTTTATCAGTTTATCTATTATAAATCAAATCGGTCCATCAATCAATCATTTTACCTTGTTCGTTTAGGTGCTGCATGAAGACATCGTAGTCCACCAACAACCGGTGGTGGAGGTCATGCAGAATGCTCAACAGATCATTGACCAGTTCGGTGACCGACTCAAACCAACTGACCGTACAAAGCTGCAAGATCTCTCCACTGAGCTGAAGAAGCGATACGACACTGCTTACGTCCAGTCGCAGACTCGGGAGAATCGATTGACCGCCATTACTCCGGAGCTGGAGAAGGTATTAGATGATTGATTTCTGTACTATTATCAGGGTTTATGTTGTATCATTATTAATTTGACACAATATGAATTGAGTTGATTTTTTGTAAATGTAGGTATCATCACTATTATCATTCATCACCATCACATCACTATCATTGTCATTGACACATAAAGAACAAAGTACAAGACAAACTATTTGTTATTAGCATGATTTCACTATTACCATAATTCTTTTTATCTAGGTGCTTGTTGATGGACAAGAGGTTGAACAGTGGCTCGGTGATAAAGACCGCCAGCTACAGTCTGCGCAAAAAGATGTTGGACGCGACCTGGACACGCTGAAGCATCAATACGAGAAGCAGAACAGCTTCAACGAGGAGGTGCTGACCGAGGGAGCTGACATCCGCTTCCTGAACATGAACGTCAAGAGAAACACAGATGTGGAGAAGGTATGAATCACTTATTTTTCTTAATCTCACAATATTAGTACTACCAATAGAATCCTGGAACAGGTTTCGCCTTTCTGATTATAAGATTCTGATTATTTATGATTAACATTTTTGAATTTGAAAGTCTCCCTGGGGGACATGTATCATGGAATGCTCACGCATTTCATCAACCCTGGACACATAAGTACACACATGTTCGTCAACAAAGTTACTTAATCCCTTTAAATGTCATTGTTCTCTGCAGGATTACCGCCAGGAGCTTTCCAACTTCCGCCAGACTGCGCTCCCGCGCAAGTTCAATGACTCGTTCCGCGAGGAAGCCGAGCCCACCGTCCTCCGGGACATGGTTTCTCGGACCAACGATCAGTACGGCAACCTGAAGGCATCGTCATCCGACCTGACGCAACATCTGAGGGTCCTCGTCGAGCACCACCAGTTCTTCGACAACGCCATTGAGGGAGTTGTCCCGTGGCTGGAGGGCGCGGAGACGACCCTGACGAAGCTGGTGAAAGAACCGATCAGCGCCGATCCCAACGCCATCGAGAAGCAGATTGAGAGACTACAGGTATGAGGCTTTGTTTATTTGTAATCAGTGGTTGTTACATGTATAATGATCAATATTAACCCTTAAAATCTCTTTTACCTGGACGATTTTGTAAATTTCATAGCGTTAGAACATGATAAACCATGAGGTAACCATAAGTAATCGGTTCAAATTCCTGGTCAATCATGATAATTAACTCCTAAAAATACAATAATTTAATGTAATTATCGAATGATAATTACTTTTCAAATACAGATTGTCATCATTGTATTTGTTTTATTCATTGTACATGTACATGTGCTCATAGTTTCTTAAAGCGTTTAAACATGATTGTTAAGATTATATTTGTATCAATAATTTTATCAACTTTAACATTTTGACAAAACATCAGGAGAACACAGTGAGTACATGCATGGGATCTATTTTTGTGTGGAAGCCTTTGTTTTTATGTTTTTAAAAGTCCATTTCAGATTTACTTGCTTGTCATTATTTTCAGATATCTTTTTAACTGCAGTGTAATACTATGTACATTTGTACCCTAGATTTTGTAATGTTAGTATATCGTATTTGTTATTATTTGCAATTTTCTGTTTATTGCAATTAGAGCAGATTAATGGTACCATTGTTTCTTTTCAATGCAGTGATTTCATTTTGCTCTACATTATAAAATTAATAATTGTTTAATTTGGAAAGATTAATATTTTTTGAAAATTCTTAATTTACTGTGAATATCGAATTGTTTGAACAGTGTGATTTCCTGTTGTATTATGCTTTTATTTGCTATTCTGTTTTTATTTGCTTTCAGTAGCTTCCGTGTTGGCTGAATAATTTCTCAGCATTGTTGTTTACCTGTTTATCATAGTATATTTTGATGATTAAATATCTCTTTGCATCACAACAGTAAACTATGATGAACATGCAATTACTGTATGTTAATTACAACTTCATTACTTGCCTGGGACTGCAGTGTATGTGAATACATGAACTTGACATTCTTAATACTATTCTAAAGGGCATTGTATTGCATCCTCTCTTTTGTTTTGCTTGTGTAATGATATTCAGAAGAACGTCAGCTTTATTTTGATGTCACAAACTAAGGCAGATATGAACTTATTCAAACATAGGGAAAACTGAACATTAACAAAATGTAGTATAAATGGACAGATCTTGTCCTTTGAGTTTGTGTCAGGTTTATATAGCTTATGACTAGCACAAACATTGAAAAGGACTTCTGGCAAGAGCTTTCTAGCTCAGTTGGTATAGAGCACTGGTCTAGCAATTTAGAGGTATTGAGTTTGATCCCAGGGATGCCCAATTTTCTTTGCTCATTCTCATTTAGATGAAAATATTGTTGCAATCTTTGTTCTCATAGATATAGTAGAATACTCATTATTACTTCATATAATGCCAGATGTATATTTGTATGATTTATTTTTTTGTTTTATTTTCAGAACCTGAGGAATGATGTTGTACAGCACCTGAGCAATGTCGAGAAGGTTGGTGACACAGCCGAAGACCTCGCTTCAGTGCATCCAGATGTAGAACGGGACATCTCAAGAAAATCTGGTAAGATTTTGATTAATTTTGTGCTTATTTATCAGGATTGATATACATGTACAACTTTTATAATTGATATAAATACTTCTAGAGAGTAAGACAAATCTGTGTTTGTGTATTAATTCTCTCCATTCTGATGTTTTAATTTTTTCTAGATGACATCAACACTCGCTACCAGGCCCTTGAAGGTCAGATTGACGATCGTCTCGGTCTGCTCCGCCGATCCCTCAGCGAGTCGCAGGGCGTACAGGAGAACCTAGACATGCTGCTACGCTGGCTGGACAAGGCAGAAAGGGACTCCTACAACATGGAGAAGGGAACCTTGATCAGTCTGCAGAAAGAACCTCTCCTTGAGAACACAGAGTCTCAGCAGGTATGTTTAGAATTTCAGTCACAATGGTCTAGTTTCTTAGTTTTCCCGGACAAGCCCCCATCTTTTGTTACATCCAGAAAACAATTTTCTATTTTGTGGGGTTCTTTTAATAAACTAGTCATTTTTAAATCATGTAAAATATGCATTGTAGAATCATATTTTGTTTCTACAAATGCTATACTACAACTGTGAAGTCAAAGATCATATTAACCTATTCAGGACTAAACTGATTTTGTTGTAACATGCGGTCTCCATAGACTCCAGCCCAATTATTGCCAGGATCAGTCTTGATCTGTTTAAAAGATTGTGAAGAAGTTTTCTATTCAATTTCCTTTCCGTTCCTTTACTATCAGATCCTCCAGAAGGACGTTGCTTCCCACAAGCCTGACATCGATGCCATCAATGTGGCGGCCACTCAGCTGATCAAGACCAGTGAGCCCCAGGAGGCGCGCTTGATCAGCGAGAAGCTACGAGAGGTCAACGAACGGTACGGCAAGGTCGGAGACGTGACCTCGCGACACGGCGACCTTCTCCGAGGCCTGGTCGACCGGGTGGATGACTTCGAGAGTCGGGTGGATCGTCTGGAAGACTGGGAACTGCCGGTGATCCAGACCCTCAATGCCAAGGCTCTGGGACAGATGGACACACCACAACTGACCAACAAGCTCAAGGTATACAAGATTGATAAATTAATTTATTCATGTATTTATTTGTTTATTTATTTACATATTGATTTATTTATTTGTTCATTCATTTATTTATCTATTTATTTACTTATGCATTGATTTATTTATTTGTTTATTCATTTATTTATTCATTTATGTATCATGCATTATTGTTATCATTACATTTATTTACCATCACAGGACATCAAGCAACAGATGGATGGTCAACGTCCGGCCTTGAAGCAGGTCAGACAGATTGGAGAACAACTGATCAAAGAACCCAAGGCAAATGACACATCACACATCAAGAGCATCCTGTCAACTGTCAATCTCAACTGGGCGACGCTGGAAGATAGCCTGGGTCAACGGTAAGTTTGAGCAATTTATTTTAGTAATTTCAATTGTTAATATAAAAGATCAAGTAAATCTCAACAAATGATTCACTATTATAAGTGAATTTAATTTACTGCTAAATTAGAAGTTTTCGGGTCATAACGTAATCATAAAATATCTTTGACTTTGTCTTCATACTTGTCTTTGACCTTGTCTTTAACTTCATCTTTGACCTTATCTTTGACCTTGTGCTGCAGCATGAAGCAAGTGGATGACCTGCAGGCGGCCAACCAGAAGTATGAAGGACAGCACAAGGACGTGACCTTCTGGCTGGGCAACATGGAGAGGCGAGTAGACCAGGCCAAGCCTTACGTCAAGGACAAGGCTGCCCTGCAGGCCAAACTCAAAGAACTCAAGGTATGTGTATATTGTAATCTCTATCTTCTCTAAATTGGCAACATAATTGAAAGAAACTGAAGGTAAATGTAAACTGCCTTTGTTTTGTAATTTGGCAACACCTTCGGTATACCAAACTAACAAAAGTCAAGGTACGCTGTTTTATCTTTTTTCTATTGACAAATTATAAATAACTGCATTTGTTTAGTAAATTATCATCCGCTCCAGTGACAACTTAGAAATATGATGTGCAAACCCACTCTTATTCACAATAACGTATGACAACATATTATCATGTAAAAATCCAGTACTGTTTGCATTCAAGTGTTTCTTATGCCTGTGTCTTTGATTTATGTAGCCACTCTTGGAAGAGGTGGATAACTACGAGCCCAAGATCACTGGAGTCAACCGCACCGGTGACAGCCTAGATGCCGTCAAGAGGGACGTGGCGCAACCCGTGCAGTGCAAGCCCATCTACAGATCTACCCAACCCAGCATAGAAGCTCTCCCAGCCTCTCGGGTGGAGTCAGAACCACATGTTGATGGTAAGAGAACAATGTACATTTGGATTTTGTGTTTTATTTGAAATCGATAAGTGATAGCGAATAGAGATCAAGTAATCAAGCCAAATGAAAGGTAGAGTTCTGTGATAAAAGATCGAAAGGTTGCAGTGCATTGCAACAAATTTACAGGAAACAAAGAAAGCTGGATGACATCAACCATTGCTGTCTGGATGATTCTCATGTTGCAGGTTGCAGAATTTATCTGATTTTCTATTCTAATGCAGCCAAAACAGCCATAATTTTAGAATTTACACTTTGGCCCCCTTCAGATGACACTCCAGTTCAGCGGGAACTGGATGACGTCAACCATCGCTATGCTGACCTGCGCAAGCATCTTGTGGACTGTCTGGATGATCTTCAGGTGGCAGAGCGTTGCCACGAGGAGACGGACAACGCTAAGAACATACTTGACTGGGTGGAGGCTACCAACACCAAGCTGGACCAGGCCAAGCCTAGAGCCACGGAGATCGAGCCTCTGAGAGAGGAGATCAAAGCTTTCAAGGTAGGAAGCCAATATGTCTTAACCCATTATGGACAGCTAGATTTTGGTATAACAGATATTCATCATAGACCCAAGCTCGAATATATTCAGGACCAGTTAAAATATTTTCTTTCATTTAGAAAGCGCTCTTCATTTAAGGGATATATTTGCAAGCATTAACTGAAATCACAACTTGGTAGTGTCAAATTTTGTAAAACAACAACTCAGAGAACTTGTAAAGACTGTACAAGGGTCTGTCCTAATGGAGAAACTGGTGATGTCAAATATCTCCCCTTTCTAAGTAATTTGCCATGAAATACTCTTTCTCGGCTTAACTTCACAAAATGAAGACCAAGAAGGACAGTGTTAATGACAGTTGCAAGGGTGCTAATGGTAACCTTGTTACATTAAGTATAAAGGCGAGATTATATTTCTTTTACTCTCTTACTCTCTTCTTTTCTTATTCATTTCGGACCCTCCAAGCCGAGGTGCAGGACAATCAAGGGGAATACCACGGACGGCTCTTTCCTAATGGAGAAACTTGTCTAACTTTTCTTAGTAATTTCTAATGAAACGTCTGGACCTGCTAGGGTTAGTTATCCAATAATGCCAGTTTCTTTTTTTCGTACATTCACCTTTCAGACCCTGCAAGTCGAGGTACAGGCTAAGCAACCTCAAGTCAGCGACGCAGTCAGCTCTGCCGAGCACTTAAAGCGGGAGTTCCGCGACAGGCTGTCGGACGAGCAGAAGGAGCCGCTTGATGAGAAGGTTGACAAGCTCAAGCAGCAGTACGACCACACTTACAACGACGCCAATGATTGGCTCCGCGATGCCACAAAGAACCTGGAAGATCTGGAGAAGGAAGAGGAAGAGAAGGTTGGTTGGATTTGGTTTTGGTTTTGGTTTAACAAGTATGCTTTAACTACGAATAGCTTAGTCTATCTGTATTGACTTTGAAATGTCACCAGTGGACAAATGCATTATTAAACACAAATAAATTTACTCTTTTTTTATGTTTTTAACTTTCAACAGTATTTTTTTTTTAAAGGAGGCAAAATTAGGTGCAAATAAGTTTACATTTAACAATTGATTCAGCTCTTTTTTCTTAATCTTATCATAGACAATTGAGTTTCCTTCTGAAGAAGCATATTTCATATCCGCTTTTAATATATATTTAACTGAAATATTACTTTTAATTGTCTTTCTTTAGAAACATATCGATACCCTCCTGAGAGAGAAGCTGACCAACATGATTGACCTCCTGGACTGGGTCAGCCAAGCAGAGCAAGGGCTCGGGTCAGAACAGCCCCAGAGTGACCAGTCTACAAAACTAGAAGACCAACTGGACAGTCACAAGGTGAGATGATGATTCTGGTTAGGCCTGGGATTACTACTCAAATCTCTGAATAACTGAACAGCTGCCAGCATTCAAATAAATGTGACTCTTTTTTTTACTGTTTGAATATTTGCCTGATGGTGAATACTAATGTGGGATTCTGGATTCTGTTTTCCTACCCGTTGCACACTCTTAATAAGGAGGCAGACCAGAATACAACATTTCTATACATTTTGTTGGCATAGAATAATGAGTCTGTAGTTTCATGGTCGGTCTTTATATAGGGGTAAAATTGGGATTAAATTTTATATCGGGACTTGATACATATTGCTATGGAGACCTGACAGTCTCTTGTAGAATGTACAAAATTGTTTACAAATATGTTTTTTTAAATGAATATCTATCAGTCATTATTTTTTTTAATAAAGAGGTATCCTGAATTAGTGGAGGACCTAAGTTTTCAATCCTGGCATTATCTTCGAGATTCTGCTAGGATGGAAAGCTTCGCCCCTCAATAGTCTCAAGTAGATAAACCGTTTTCAGTAGTCTCTTTCTTCAAATATATTTCATCTTTCTTTTAACATCTTTTTTTATTATCTTCACAGGGTCTCCATGATGACGTGGTGACTCGTCAGCAGCCAGTCGCTCGCAGCACTCAGGACGTGGCGCAATTCTTGCAGCAGTATGGCGACAAAATTGCACCGGAAAGCATGGCCAAGCTTCAAAGCGGCAGCCAAGACCTTCAGTCGCGCTTCGACGTTGTGCTCAACGAGTCGTACATTCGCACCAACACCTTGGCTCCTGCACTTGAAGAGGTGACTTATTATAAGGGATAACTTTTCTATAGATTTTTATGTAAAATTACAAGAAAGAGAATGTTTAACATTTAAATTTTAGACTGTTGACATTACTAAAAAATTTAAAAATAGGAAAAAAAAGGGTTATCACAGCAATTTACAAATTGCGTAGGGATTCTTTGGACATGATGACCTAACACGTAAAGCAAATTTGTTAGACAATCACATCCATAATGGAAAGATTCTCTGGAAGAAAGTATGATCCTAAATCAATCCTCAAATGGTAACATGCTGTTTAAACAATTTTATATTTTCTTTATGTGCAGTCAAGATAAAAAAAAATAAACAATATAAATTCTAATTTCTCTCATAGGTGAGGAAGCTAGAACAAGAGACTGAAGAGCTTGAAGAATTCCTCGGGAAAACGGAGGGCCACGTCGACGACCTCGCAACCAACGTCGGACATGACTACGCCACGCTCAAGCAGCAGCTCGAAGTCCACCGTGCCATCACGGAGGACATCAACGACCAGAAGGGAGACCGCAAGTTCATCAACAAGACAGGAGCTGCGTTCCAGGACCAGGCAACTGTAAGAATTGTTGTCTTTTCAATTTTTGCTTCAGTGTCATCTATAAATACATGCAGATAGACAATGAATATCAGTGTTGTTCAACATTTTATTTCCTTCAAAGGGCTTATTTTGGTATATGGACACAAAACATTTTCATTAATCATACAGTGAGTACAAACAAAAAATGATCATAGCAAAATAATGTAATGTAATGTTTAATATTAAATTAACTGCCCAAAATGATGTTATAAAAAAGTTAATTCTGCACTAACGAAAGTGTCATATTAATAATTAATATATTGCTAACTTTCTTAACATTTCTAACCCTTTCCACAGAATATGGGAGAGCTTTCAACGGTATACAATTGTTTTTGATTGCTTTTCGTGTGTGTTCAATGTACATTTATTGTTCCCTGTCATACATGTATTGTGTGTGCATGAACGACCAATTTCAATGACCCCATTAAGGTTGAAAATATTAAATTAAATAAGTAATTATTATTCCAGTATAAGGGGCTTTCACGCTTGTTTATTTATTGAAATTTGGATTGCCATCCAAATATGAATATTTTGTAATGCCCATTCACTCAATTGGAAAAAAAACTTTCAATTATCAGACAGTGCGCAACAAATTATCCTACTAATTCCTGAAAAAGTGCAAGACATGCGATCCTATCCAGATCATATTCTAAACACAAAAATATAGATTTTTCATTAAGGCACACAGGAAAAAATATAAATGTACATAACAATTCAAAAATGTATCATTAAATCATATATTAACAGCCCTCTTGATGATGAGTTTGACTTGTAAACAAGCATGAATTGTATGTAGTGATTTTTATTTTACTGTGTGCTTTCCATACTGTACTTTGTGAATAATTATGTAATGTATATGTACAATGTATGTGGACAGGTCTGAGTATGGTCATAACTAAGGTACTGTAAATATAGAATGTGATTATTACAGTCCGGATTCTGATTGTTTGAACATTTGGAAATTGCAGTTAAAAAGATTTCAAAAACTGAAATTTGACTTCCTAGTGCAATTGAAAATGTAAGGGATAAAATGCTTATTTTTAGCTTTTTGTCACTGATGAGCATATACTGTTATGTATTCTTTGCTAAGAAAGCATGGACGGTTGTTGTACTTGTATGTGGAGCTTGTTCTGTTCCCTATTTGGACCATGTGAGTTTGAACCCTGCTGTTGGTTCAGTAGAATAGAGCTAATTTCTGTGTTTTCTGTGTTTATGCATGTACAAGCATACATGTTCGGACCATACTTTCGAGTTTTTCTGACTGGCGGCAATATGACCCCAAAGTTTCTACTGGAATGTTATACCCTTGCTTACTCCATTTTCAGTTGAATTATTGGTGAACATTTTTGATTACCTGTTGCTTCTCTTTATTGTTTATTAATGTCTTTCAGTTTAATTTTAGAAACAGTCATTTACTGAACAAACTTGACTTAATTTGCCAAATAATAATTAAGTTTAAAACAAAAACATTTGATTTTTGTAATTCAAATACATTTTTCAAAAAAAAGAAGAAATGTATATGCAGTACATCTGCCACAATGTTGCATTATAATCAAAATATTTAAATAAGTTAAGAAATGTCAAAGTGCATTAACTTGTTGTTTACGGGAATCGGGTAGGCTATGTACAAAGTCTATGGGGATTTCAGAATCTCAAAAGTAACGGGTTAAAAATGAAAAAAAAATGTAATGTTCATACCATGGAATATCATTCCCATTTTTACAACAGGCTTACCGGCAGAACCTAGCTGACTTCCGCACCAATGTCCTGCCGCGCACGTTCACCCGCAACTTCCAGGAGAACCCGGAACCGGATGCGATGCGCAGCGAAATCTCCTCGATCAACGACCGGATGGACACGCTTAAGACCTCATCGGACACTCTTGGCGCCCGACTGCAAGATCTCGTTGCCAAGCACGACAAGCATAACTCGGCCGTTGATGGTTTCAACGACTGGTGCGGTGACGCGGAGAAGAAACTGAGCGCTCTAGAGAGGGAGCCTGTCGGCAGCGAACCTGTCTTCATCAAGAAACAGATCGACAGAGTCAAGGTTATTATAAAACCAATCACTGCGGGGGAAGGGTGTACCATGTTTAAGACTATGGGACTATATTTGGACTATATTTAAGGTCAATACATTCTCTCAGATTTTGCAAGTAGATTGAGTTTGCACTATGATGGTGATAATGTAATGAAGATGGTGATCATTTTAATGATCAACAGTGATGATACAATGAACCCAAATGACACACAATCAGAATCAGTCTGAGGTCTACTTGTTGGGTCTTTGAGGTTAGTTGATGTTATGATTAATGATGATGACAATGTTAGTGATGGTGATGATGAAAGTGATGATGATAATGTTTATTATGATAGTGTAACAATGTTACTATTTTATGTCAGTTTCCTAGACATATTTCGATATTTGCATGATTTATTGTAATTTGTGGAATCCTTGCATCTTTTTCTCATCCAGGACTTCAATGACGACGTCATCTCTCACGGTCGTGACCTGGAGAAGGTGAGGTCCACTGGGAGTGATCTTGTTGATGCTCAGCCTGAGGTACAATCCACTGTCGACTTCACAACAGGTAAATCATTGAAACTTCCCTAATGTTTCATTTTGAACAAAAATCATGATCCTTACTGAGTGATAAATAAAAAATACAAACATTTTGGAGAGAAAGGTTGTTTACATAAATTGATGATAATTATGAAAGAAATAATATTATTCACTTTTACAATTAACAAGTGGCTAACTTGCCTTTATGACAAAAAATGAATGCAAATGTGGTTCATGTACTTTTGTTTTATATTTTCTGCAGATGAGAGTGATGCCAGATACCGAGCCCTGCTTGCCAGCGTTGCGGACCTTTCAACCAAGCTGAATGGCGCCCTCGCGGTGTCCCAGGGACTCCAGGGTTCGCTGGACACCTTGATGCAGTGGCTGGATCAGGCCGAGAGAGATGTGACCAAGATGGACCGCGGAACGATCATCGTCGCCAAGAAGGAACCCCTGCAGGAGAATGTGGAAGAGCAAATGGTTGGTTGCAAAATGATCATGAACCAAAGAAAAACAGCTATTTTTTAATTATTTTGTTTGCCTAAAAAATAAGATAAAATCAGTAGTGATACAGATATGGCCATACATGTAGGCAGCAGACAGGACATCATTGTGAAATTAGTGGTGCATTTTCATAGACTTACAGTATGTTAATGCTCCCATGCTAAGCCTTTTTTATAACCTTGGTCTTTAAATAAGCCTTTCCTCTTAGAATCAAACTTGCATAAATTGCACTTGTTTCTTTTTTATGTCACTATTGAAAATAAAGTCGGGATAATATCAACATTACAAATGATATTTGTCACTCAAAAGAGGGTAATGCACTATCGTGTTCTTGATCAAGCTTATTCATTAACATGTTC
The DNA here is from genome assembly GCA_037951105.1 of Echinarachnius parma. Taxonomy (NCBI): domain Eukaryota; kingdom Metazoa; phylum Echinodermata; class Echinoidea; order Clypeasteroida; family Echinarachniidae; genus Echinarachnius; species Echinarachnius parma. Next base: position 222,629 of record JBAMJV010001453.1, read on the forward strand.
CTGTTTTAAATTCTTAGTTAATGTTGCACTTGTCAGGTAATCAACACCGACATCGTCGCTCACCAGCCTGCGGTCGAGTCCGTGATCAAGGCCGCGGACGAAGTCCTGCTCAACAGCGAACCAGAGGAGGCGCGAAACATCCAAGCCAAGGTCGACAGCATCCGCAAGCGCTACGACGTGGTCGCCACAACGACAGACAAGCACGGCGAAGATCTGCGTACGCTCAACACGAAGCTGTCAGACTTTGAGCGGGAGGTAGACAGACTGGAGGACGTTGTGCTGCCCTCGCTCGACACCCTGGAGGCCAAGGACCTGATGCGCACCGACATGAACCAGCTCAGCCGGAAACTCAATGTGAGTATTACCGTCAAACTTGTTGTTGTGGCCATCTGTCTATAGCATAGCAGCCACCCTACCTATAGTGGTCAATAAAAGCTAAAAGTGATCCCTTGCCATATAAAATAATGTTACGGAACCTCACTATAAAGGTCACCTGTCTTCAGTGGCCACCTTTCTTGCTTCCCACAAATTTGACTGTATTTATAGTCCTTGGAATGTGTATTTGTTATATCTTTCTATGAGATATCTTCATGAAGTACTGTCTGACATATCAAGGTATATTTCATAATATATGATTACAAGTATTATATATTTTCTTATTATATTCATTGATTTTCATCAGGTTTAATCACAACTATCATAAAAATGTTTAAAATGTTTTTGATTTTGTTGCAATTAAACCCTTCATGAATTTATTTTCTTTCTTTCTGGTCCAGGACTTGAACACCCAGATTGAGGCCAACAGGCAACAGCACAGACTGGTCCATGAGCTGGGAGAAGAGATTGTGAAACAGACCAAGGCTAAGGATACCAGCTACGTCAATGCCGTCCTGGCCAATGTGGACAAGAACTGGAAGGATCTGCAGGACTTGAATGAGCTCAGGTTAGTAAAGACCATTCTCAGATTCTGATTCTATACAAAGCAACATTGAGAAGTGTTTTAAGTAGACTAGGTTTGTTGAAGTCACAGCTAACTTTGAATCAACTTATATGTAAATCATGTTGATGATTGGAAAGCAAGAATTACCAGAAAATTTCTTATGATTAAAGAGAGAAAATATTTTGAAATTTACGTTTGACCCTTACAGGACGAGAGGGCTTAGCTAAAAGCAGCAGACCACTAACAAATTTAATGCCTGCTAAAGAGAAACCATTAATCACCTGGAATGAATTTAATTGAACTTTGTTCCTTCTATTTTACTGACCTTACTTATCTTCTGACCTTTGACCTTAACAGAAAGAGGCAGCTTAGCTAGAAGCAGCAGGCCACCAACAAGTACAACACCAGCTAAGACACACTACATCAAAAAAGATGAAATGTTTATTTATTCTAACTAGTTTCATTATCTCCTAACCTTTTGACCTTTGACCCTTGACCTCAACAGGAAGAGGCAGCTTAGCCAGAAGCAGCAGGCCACCAACAAGTACAACACTGGCTACAGGGACACCAACAGCTGGGTGACCACCAAGGAGAGGACACTCAGCCAGCTGCAGCCCATCGCCATGGATACCAAGATGCTATCCAGGCAGGAGAAAGAACTCAAGGTAAGAAATTATTGTCTTCTATGTCATATTTCTAATAATGTATTTAAGTATATAAAATGCAATTACATATTAACTTTACCACACTTTGGACTTCCTTTTGTTTATTTTTGGGGCTGAGCCCGATACTTATGTGAACAAAATACTCATAGTTATAACTTTGGCTATCAGAGTAAAATTTGATGAAAATTTAGCCATGATCAACACCTTGCATATAAGGAGTCGCTTTTCCATATATACTTAAGTCTATGGAAAATATGTATTATATAATACTGAAATCAAGCCATATTCAATTGTCAAATATCATTAAAAAAAAATCTTCCTACCAACTACTGTATATCATAAGTTTGTTATATCATATCCAATAGACTTTAAAATGTCACCTTTATACTCTATCTTATCATAGCCTTTCCAGCTTGAGGTGTCGGTCTACAAGCCCAACATCGAGGAACTCAACAAGGTCGGCAACGGACTTGACACGTTGCTACGGGAACTGGAAGCTCCCGTCAAGACCACGCCCCACTACAAGTCCCTGCAGCTCAGCACTGGACTCTCTGGTGACCAGATTGTGCAACAACAGATCAAGGAGACTCTGGAACAAAGTGTCTACCGCGATGATACTGGTACGTCCTGAACCTTTTTATGCCTCCGCAACGAAGTAGCCGGAGGCATTATGTTTTCGGGTTGTCCGTCCGTCCGTACGTCCGTACGTACGTTCTCGTGATCGCGTTATCTCAAGAACCGATTGACAGATTTTCACCAAACTTGGGTCATGTATGTATCTTGGGGTGCCGATGATCTGATTAGATTTTGGGGTCATGAGGTCAAAGGTCAAAGGTCACAGAGCTCATTATATATGCAAAAACAGCTTGTGATCGCGTTATCTCTAGAACGGATTGACGGATTCTGACCAAACTTGGTACATGTATGTATCTTGGGGGGCCGATGATCTGATTAGATTTTGGGGTCATGAGGTCAAAGGTCAAAGGTCACTGAGCTCATTATATATGCAAAAATAGTTTGTGATCGCGTTATCTCAAGAACCGATTGACGGATTTTCACCAAACTTAGGTCATGTATGTATCTTGGAGGGCCGATGATCTGATTAGATATTGGGGTCATGAGGTCAAAGGTCAAAGGTCACAGAGCTCATTATATATGCAAAAACAGCTCGTGATCGCGTTATCTCAAGAACGGATTGACGGATTCTGACCAAACTTGGTACATGTATGTATCTTGAGGGGCCGATGATCTGATTAGATTTTGGGGTCATGAGGTCAAAGGTCAAAGGTCACAGAGCTCATTATATATGCAAAAATAGCTTGTGATCGCGTTATCTCAAGAACCGATTGACGGATTTTCACCAAACTTAGGTCATGTATGTATCTTGGGGGGCCGATGATCTGATCAGATTTTGGGGTCATGTGGTCAAAGGTCAAAGGTCACAGAGCTCATTATATATGCAAAAACAGCTCGTGATCGCGTTATCTCAAGAACGGATTGACGGATTCTGACCAAACTTGGTACATGTATGTATCTTGAGGGGCCGATGATCTGATTAGATTTTGGGGTCATGAGGTCAAAGGTCAAAGGTCACAGAGCTCATTATATATGCAAAAATAGCTTGTGATCGCGTTATCTCAAGAACGGATTGACGGATTCTGACCAAGCTTGGTTCATGTATGTATCTTGGGGGGCCGATGATCTGATTAGATTTTGGGGTCATGAGGTCAAAGGTCAAAGGTCACTGAGCTCATTATATATGCAAAAATAGTTTGTGATCGCGTTATCTCAAGAACCGATTGACGGATTTTCACCAAACTTAGGTCATGTATGTATCTTGGGAGGCCGATGATCTGATTAGATTTTGGGGTCATGTGGTCAAAGGTCAAAGGTCACAGAGCTCATTATATATGCAAAAACAGCTCGTGATCGCGTTATCTCAAGAACGGATTGACGGATTCTGACCAAACTTGGTACATGTATGTATCTTGAGGGGCCGATGATCTGATTAGATTTTGGGGTCATGAGGTCAAAGGTCAAAGGTCACAGAGCTCATTATATATGCAAAAATAGCTTGTGATCGCGTTATCTCAAGAACGGATTGACGGATTCTGACCAAGCTTGGTTCATGTATGTATCTTGGGGGGCCGATGATCTGATTAGATTTTGGGGTCATGAGGTCAAAGGTCAAAGGTCACTGAGCTCATTATATATGCAAAAATAGTTTGTGATCGCGTTATCTCAAGAACCGATTGACGGATTTTCACCAAACTTAGGTCATGTATGTATCTTGGAGGGCCGATGATCTGATTAGATTTTGGGGTCATGAGGTCAAAGGTCAAAGGTCACAGAGCTCATTATATATGCAAAAATAGCTTGTGATCGCGTTATCTCAAGAACGGATTGACGGATTCTGACCAAGCTTGGTACATGTATGTATCTTGGGGGGCCGATGATCTGATTAGATTTTGGGGTCATGAGGTCAAAGGTCAAAGGTCACTGAGCTCATTATATATGCAAAAATAGTTTGTGATCGCGTTATCTCAAGAACCGATTGACGGATTTTCACCAAACTTAGGTCATGTATGTATCTTGGAGGGCCGATGATCTGATCAGATTTTGGGGTCATGAGGTCAAAGGTCAAAGGTCACAGAGCTCATATATGCAAAAACAGCTCGTGATCGCGTTATCTCAAGAACGGATTGACGGATTCTGACCAAACTTGGTACATGTATGTATCTTGAGGGGCCGATGATCTGATTAGATTTTGGGGTCATGAGGTCAAAGGTCAAAGGTCACAGAGCTCATTATATATGCAAAAATTGCTTGTGATCGCGTTATCTCAAGAACGGATTGACGGATTCTGACCAAGCTTGGTACATGTATGTATCTTGGGGGGCCGATGATCTGATTAGATTTTGGGGTCATGTGGTCAAAGGTCAAAGGTCACAGAGCTCATTATATATGCAAAAATAGCTTGTGATCGCGTTATCTCAAGAACGGATTGACGGATTCTGACCAAGCTTGGTACATGTATGTATCTTGGGGGGCCGATGATCTGATTAGATTTTGGGGTCATGTGGTCAAAGGTCAAAGGTCACAGACCTCATTATATATGCAAAAATAGCTTGTGATCATCAAAATTGAGTTGACAGAATCAATTCACTGTACATGTTGATTTGGGCTTGATATAAATCGCGTAATGGCGGAGGCATCATTTTCGACTGCGCGCAGTCGAAGATCCATCTAGTCAATTCTAGATTTGTCAGGGCTCACTTGGGTTCTATGGTTACTATGAATCCGAGCTTTGATCACGTTATGCTGCTGCTCTTCAATTGTGGATTTATATGTATTGTGCATACCGACTAGTCTCATTTCAAACAAATTATATATGTGCAACATTTATGTTTTTAATATTTATGTATCAGTCCAATAATTTTGAATAAAAATCGAGCAACTCCTTCATCAAATCATTTGGAACTACTGTTTCCTTCAGCCAAGGTTTAAACAAACCTTTCCAACTTCATCTCTTTAATATCCAACAGAGAGTGACATTCAGCGCCAGTTGGGCGACATCAACCGTCGCTATGACAACCTGAAGCTAAAGGTCAAGGATCGTCAGGACGACATTGATCTTGCCCGACTCTTCCTCGATCGTCTCGGTGACGTCAACCATCGTCTGGACTGGTGCGCTAGTGCCGACAGCAAGCTGATGAAACTCAAGCCCAGCAGCCGAGACTTGGACCAACTCAAACGGGAGAATGACAAATTCAATGTAAGTCTAGGACTTTTAGCTCAACAATATTTGCGAGTATTAATCAGTACTTATATACTAAGTCTGTAAGGTTTGAAGGGAGAAAATGATGGAAGTTCATACATGTAGGAAAGCTTGAAGCACCCGTAAGCCAATAAGCTGGCCAACAGCATTTAATATTTGTTATCTTAATTTCTGCTATAATAATACAGATATTGGCGATGAATTGTACATGTACATAAAGATTTATCTCATTTGTTATGATCTTCCCGCTTGCAGGACTTCAGTGGCAGCATCCGCACCAACAAGCCGGCCATCTTGGAAACAATTGTCATGGCTGAGCAGTTTAGCAACGACAATCAGGACCGCCTCGTGCCTGAGCAGCAGTCGGAAATCCAGCACAAGATCGATGAACTCCGCAAGTACTTTGACACCGTCGAAGACAAGACGGCAAAGATCGGAGCCGACACTAAGGCCAACATCGAAAAGATTGAGAAGGAACTCAAAGAAGAGGTACAGTATGGAAACATTGTGATCGTGTTGAGGTTGTTTTTAGTTGCCATTGATCATAACAGAACAGATAATTTTACTATTGTGTTAGAATACTGCACAAAGAATAATAAACATGAGATCAATAAGCAGGACAGACTTACTTGAGTTTGTACATGTAAGTTCTCTTTTTTCTCTGATCAACAACCAGCTTCATCTAGCTTCATCATTTATTTTCTAATTAGACTGCATTAATGATTATGCGCATCAACTTAGAATTTGATCAAATGAAAGATGATAAAAAGGATTCTGGGATTAAAAGTTGTTTAAACTTTCTTTACATTTTAACCCGTTCACTTCAAGATTCTAAAATCCCCATAGACTTTGAAAATAGCCCACATAGCCCATTCTATTTTGTTAGTTGATAATTTATATGTTATTTGTTATTCTTTTACTTGTACGTATTATGTATGAAAACACTTTATTTATTTATTTATTATTATTTTTTTTTTTTTGGGGGGGGGGGGGTCATTTTCCTGTATGTTAGAATTTTCTTGAATTGTTTGAGATTCATTTGATGTTTGAAATGATTTGCTCAAAGTAAATAATGTCTTTCTTGTTTCTCTCCAACAGAGGCGCTTGACAAAGCTGTACAATGACGCCCTATCAACCGGCACTGATCTGCTGGACTGGGTGTCAGACATTGAACTACATCTGGGATCTGAGCAACCAATCGAGGAAGAGAGCCAGCCTTTGGGTCAGCAGGTCGCACAACACAAGGTAAATAAATCATTAGTGTTTTCTAGGGTTAAAACTGTCTAGGGAACTGTGTTTCTGTGCTAATTGACTGGGTGGTTGGGTATTGAAAGACGTCTGGGATCCAAACCGATCAAAGAAGAGAGCAAGCCTTTGGGTCAGCAGGTCGCACAACACAAGGTGAATAAGTCATTAATGTTTTCTAGGGTTACAATTGTTTAGGGAACTGTTTAAATGTGTTTTGAGCTGATTGACTGGGTGTCAGACATTGAAATACATGTACAGCTGGTCTCAAAACACAAGGTGAATAAATAATCAGTGTTTTCTAGGAATAAATTGTCTAAGGAGTTGTTTTCATGTATTTCTGATCTCCTTGACTGAGTGTCAAATATTGAGAAACATCTGGGATCTGAGCAACCAATCGAGGAAGAGAGCAAGCCTTTGGGTCAGCAAGTCTCACAACACAAGGTATCAATTTCATTTGATTTCATTTATTGTCCACGTTCGGCTTTTACACATTGCAGTTGGAAAAAACCGGTGCAATGACAAACAAATACATGTTTTACACAGTTTTATTAAAAACAGAAATGCAATTTATAAATTGTAGTGAGTCAACTCATATTGTCTATTGTCTAATAATTTCCACCAAATTTGTTGTTTCCGTTTCCAGCTCCTTCATGACGAGATCCTGGGCAGACAGCAGCCCGTCATGGAGACCGTTCACACGGCGACGCAACTCGTCGACCAGTTCAGCGACCGTCTCACCGACGCCGATGCCTTCAAACTGAAAACGCTCGCCGACGACCTCAAGACGCGCTTCGACGGTGCCGTCGTCCAGTCCTACACCAGGACCACGAAGCTTGGCTCCTCCGCTGAGGACCTTGATCGTTACGACGGCGACATCGGGGAGTTCGACGACTGGTTGACGAACGCGGAGCGAAACGTTGATACCAGGAAGCGCGCTGTGCCAAAGACGTTGCAGGATCTGGAGAGGAGTCTGACGGAGATGAAGGCGTTTGAGAAGGAAGTGGTGACCCAGGGAGCGGACCTCAAGTACATCACCAAGACGGGACACAAGTTCCTGGACAACGGAAAGGTGAGATCCTTTTTCCTTCAGATGAACTGTTCTATTGATTAGATTGTAAATTTCTACTTTCAAAGTAAAATTAATTTCAATTTTTGTTCAGTTTCTTTTGCTATTTTATTTCTGTTTCCAAAAAAATATTACAAATCAATTTGAATTATTTACAAACAAAAAATAAGGTATACATATTGGAAACATAATTAGCAGCATGAAGTGGGCAGAAGTAATGTACATATATCAAGGGAGTCCATGAGTTTATTGTGTATTTAGTCAAGATGTTTACTTGTATATCATTTATGATCATTTAGTTATTATCTTTGCTGGGCCATTTATGTAACTAAATGTGAATGATTTTCATTTTAACAAAAGGTGTACAAAGAGGAACTGGCCGACTTCCGCAAGTCCGCACTCCCGCGCGACTTCAACTTGAACTTCCCCGAGGACCCCGAGACCAACACCATCCGCGGTCAGCTCACCAAGAGCAACTCTCGCTACGACGCTCTCAAAACCAAGACCAGCGATCTGACCGCTGAGCTGTCTGACCTCGTCGACTGTCATCGTCGCTACGACAACAACGTGACGACCACCGACGGTTGGCTGAAGGACACCAAGTCCAACTTGGACAACTTGCTGCAGGAACCGATCGCGTCGGAGCCAGCCAACATCCAGAGGCAGATTGATGCCCTCAAGGTAAGAAAACAAATTTACAACAAAATTGCTAATTTTGACTGGGTGTTTGAAAAGTTTAATATTTAAGTATTTCTTAATTTACTTCAGAATGTGAGTTTTTTTAATTCTAGTCCCAAAATAAAATGCATGCACATGTGCATGGTATATTTTTAACTTCATTTAACAAAATTCAGCTTGATGTGCGATACCATTTTGTGACGTAAGTGAAAATAAAATTGTCCCAAATTAGCCCAAGTTGTTAACAAACAGGACCCTCGTGTATGAATATTATATGTTCCTGTTGGAAGCAAATCAAAGGGGACCTGAGCTTTCGATACTAAGGAAATATCTCTCAAAGGCAACATGTCAAACGACAGGTTATCTTTATCTAATCATTAAATTATCTTCAATGGGTTAAATGTTCTCTTTTCTTATCTTTCTGCACAGACCGTTCATGATGACGTTGTCCTTCACGGCCGTGATGTGGACGGAGTAAAGAGCTCAGGGGAGGAACTGATTGACCGACAGCCAACAACCAAACCAGAGGTCAACGAGTCAACTGGTCAGTAGTGGTCATTTAATTCTTATTACTAATATCTTTCCAAGCTTTTTAGTGACAAAAGTAAGTTGCATTGTTTGAAGATATTCTGTGATATTCACCAGATCCAGATGAAATTACTTTTTAGAAGATGCTAGAAAAATTTAGACTTTTGTGAAGTGAATTAACTGGGGGAAAAATGTACAATAATTAAATACTGATTGTAGCTGATGCTATTAGCTCTGGTCTACTCTGGTTAAATCTGTTTCTCTCTGGTTTGAGGTGGAGGGAGGGCTTGCAAACAGGATGTACAGTACATTGATTTGTTAAGTTAGAATGATTGGCCATTGAAGGAAGCTAATGCTAGTTCTTTTTGGATAACTCTGGTTGACTCCATTTCAATCTGGTTCATTCTGGTTCTAGGTGATGTCGTGAGGCGGTACCACGAGCTGGAGGGAGAGCTTGCAGACAGGATGAGGCAGCTCCGCAAGGCGCTCGCCGACTCCCAGTCCGTCCAAGACTCCCTGGATGCCCTCCTGCGATGGCTGGATGACAAGGACAAGACGCTGATGAGGATGATGAAGGGTACAGTCATCGTCGTCAAGAAGGAACCCCTGGTCGAGAACCTCCAAGAATACAGGGTGAGAAGATGATGATTATAATGTTATTGTTTAATAGAGACTTTGATGTTGACGTTAATGATGACGATGACAAAGATAATAATAGTGATGGGTTATGATGGTGATGAGGATGATGATGCTTTGGATTTGTCTTTGTTATATTTATTATTCTATCAACGATTTCCTTTGCAATAATGATAAAAGAGGTGTCTTTATGATGACTTTAAATACATGTACATGAAGTACTGTAACAGGCAACAATTGTAGGATAATGATTTGAGCATTGTGAATAAGTTTATCTATTCAGACCCCAATTCTATGACGCTTCCCCTTCTCTTTTCCTCTCTTATAGCTCCTTGAGAAGGAAATTGAGAACCACCGACCGACAATTGACTCCGTCTTCCGCTCGGCCAACACCGCCCTGCGAACCTTCGCCCCCGAGGACCGTGCCAAATACCAGGACAAGATGAAGCGGTTCGACGAGGGCTTCGGGAAACTAACCAAATCCCTCAAGGATCACGGGGAGACGCTTCAGGGTCTGTCCGGGAACCTGGTGGACCTGGAAGGCAAGCTGGATGATCTTGAGGAATGGCTGATGCCGGTCCTGGAGACGCTAGAGTCTGCAGACTTCAACGACAGAGATATTCCGGAGGTCGAGAGAGCACTTGAGGTAAGAGATGAGTATTGTGATGATATAGATGGTATAGCCAAATAATTGATCAATAGATCTATATGGTGAGGGTTATAATGACCTAATATGTAGGAAACTGTCACAATATCCATCTGCGTGATACTGTTTACTTCTATGCATTGAAGATGCTTTCTGAGATATTATGTTTGCATGTCTGACATCTTCACCGATTTTGACCACACTGCACCATCTAATTTGTTTTAAATATGTTTTTGTTTGTTTTAAAGGACATTCTTAAGGATGTTGATGCTCATAGACCAGAGTGCCAGTCCATCCACGATCTGGGCGAGGAGCTCATCAAACACCCTAAGGCTGGGGACACCTCTTTCGTCTCCGCCGTCCTATCCAACCTGGACCAGAACTGGACGAGTCTCGAGGATGTCTTGGCCAAACGGTAAGCCATCTCCATGAAACATTTTAGCCAAATTTTCTATAATAATAAAAATGATAATGATAATAATGATCATAATAATAAATATATTAATAATAATGATGATGATGATGATGATTATTATTATTATTATTAGAATCACCCTTTTATTTTTCTGTCTTCCCCATGTAGAGTCCAACAACTTGAGGACCGACAGGTGGCCACCCGGCGCTACCAGGGCCGGGCTCAGGACGTCGACCGCTGGCTGGGAACCATGGAGGACAAGCTGGGTAAACTGGACCTTGAAGTACAGGACATTCAGGCTGTTGACTTACAGATACAGCAACTCAAAGTAAGTTTGTCCATAATGCAGCTCCGAAGTACATGTACATTACTTCTATATTATCAAATAGCAGTAGATTGATTTGAGGCAAGTTCCACCATTTTATTGAAATGTGAACGAGATTTTCTGTGGATCATATGACTCACCCTACAGAGAATAAAACATTGTTTTAAAGAAAAAATTAAGGTGAATACCATCCACATTATTGTGGCGAACAAACAAGTTCCAACAAACCTTCTTTTTCTTTCTTCATATAGCCCCTCCAGCGAGAGATAGGAGACTACCGTCCCAAGATCGTCGACGTCAACAAAGTTGGCTCCGCCCTTGACAACCTGATCCGTGATGTCATGCAACCGATGGACGGCAGACGTCACTATTGGTCATCGCAGATCGGAGCCACGCTACAGACAGAATGGACACCGCAGAAACCAAAAACGAGAGCGGCGAGGGACGAGCAGGATTCTTCAGGTAGGATTTTGAGTGTCAAGTCGAAAGCTATTATTTAAAATTCACAAGATATTGAAGACTTATTTGTAGCCAAATTCATTTAGCTTTTGATACTAAGATCTTTATTATGATTTAGAGATAAGGCCAGGATAGGATTTGTTGTCTGACAAACTGAACCAGGCATTGGCCAACATTTTAGGAGACCTTTGGGACAATGATGAGTCATTTAACCCGTTTAGGACGGACTGATTTTGCTGTAACATGCAATCTTCATAGTCCTGAACAGGTTAAGGGAATGTCTGTTCATTAGTGCCTTTTTTATTTTCTTCATAATTTCATTGAGAATCCTTCCATTCTTTTGCAGAAGATACCGAGGTTGAAAGAGAGCTTGAAGCAATCAACAAACGGTATGACGAGCTGAACCGACAGCTAAACGATGCCCTGGAAGACCTCCGCATCGTGCGCCTCTGCGCAGACAAAGTGGAGTCGCTGCAGGGCATGCAGGACTGGGTGGTCAAGATTGATGCCAAACTGGCCGACACCAAACCAACCAGCAAGGAGCTGGGACCACTGGCCAGGGAGATGGATGCATTCAGGGTACGTAAACAAAAACATCATTCTAATCGTATACATTTGCAGCAAGTGTACAGTTTTACAATTTTGCAATTAATATGCTTCTATGACTTATGCTCCTATTTTTACAAATTGGTTGAAAAACAGAAAAAATAGAAATGATTACAAAAGAAAGGGCTTAACTTAAGGTATCTATGCAAAGAGAACTATAATGTCTCAATAAACTTTCTTGCCATAAAAGTCCATATGATTATTACCTACTGTATTAGAGAGTTAAATGCCAGAGAGTTAAATGCCAAGTAAAAAATTAACAGCAAAATAGACATCATTCATCAATCGACATGACAATTTATTACACACAATCAATGTTTGTATGTTTTAATTCCTTCTAGCCTGTCCACTCCGAGGTCGCTGATCACCGTCCCGTCATACTAGAGGTCGTGCACAACGCCGAGCAGTTCTTGCGCGACCACCGAGACCGCCTTCATCCAAACCTGCAGAACAAGCTGAAGGGACTGACCAACAATCTGCGGTCGTCCTACGAACAGGCGAGCGTCAAGTCCTCGGACTGGCTCACAGAGGCCTCGGAGGTCTTGGATCTGCTCAAGAATGAGGAGGCTGAACAGGTGAGATCCAGTTTGTACCGGTTTGATTTAGTTGCTTTTGGGCTGAGCAAGAGTAAAACTGGTTGAAATTGAGTAATTTTGTGCAGAAGAAGTTAAAAGGACTGACGAACAGGCGTCCGTCAAGTCCTCGGACTGATTGATAGAGGTCTTAGATCTGCTCAAGAATGAAGAGGGTGAACAGGTAAGATCCAGTTTGTACCAGTTAGATCCAGTTCTTATAGGTTAGATCTGGTTTGTGTATGGTCTTACAAACTGGCTCAAAGAGGCTTCGGTCGTCTTTGACCTGCTCAAGAATAAAGAACCTGAACATGTATGAACCAGTTATAACTGGTTTGATCCAAATTGTACTATTAATTCAATTTGGCCAATTAGCCTCTGAAGAAGATTCTGCTAGGATAAACAAATTTAGGCCCCATATTGATTCTCATTTTAATACACAGGCAATATTTTTGCAGATGAGCAGATTTCTGCAGTATTTTGCATCATAAACTTGTTTTAGTTAACAAGTTTTTTTCTGCAGAACAAGACTGATTTATAAGGAAATACTTGGCATATTTGTTTGATGAAATATTTTATATCGTGTTTGTGTAGGGTGTGGTGGAAGAACTGTTGGAAGCCACTGTACAGGCCCTTGATGAAGAGCTCAACTGGATACCACTAATGGAGAAGAGAATTGGTTCGCAACAGCCGCTCTTGGAGGAATCTAGGCCACTAGCACAACAAGAACTTGAACAAAAGGTGAGACATACGTATCAACGTGAACTTATGCATCTTTTAAAAATCATGAGAGCCTTCCGTTTGCCAAAAATTTGACAAATGGACTATAAAGTCTACATGCCTTTATACACAATGTTGGTTCATATTTCTATTGGTTTTCATACAGTGTACATTGTAGTATAAGGTTTTTGCAAAATCTACTTTCATGTCCTTTTTTAAGGTTTGTTCAAGATCAAAATCCATGTCACTAGGCCCTGCAACAGACCTTCATGTACATGTAGTCCCTTATCACGTAGCACACCTAGATTCTATTAGACCAAACGACTAGACCAAGCTCAACAGGACATATCTGTTTCCTTCCGTAGTTTCCCTGGAAAGGCCATTCATGATAAGATTCAGAATCACAATACTCCAGTCAAGGCCTTGCAATAGACCCAGGCCCTTATCAGACAACACACCCATAGTCTTAGACCACATTAAGCTATCCTTTTTTGTTTCAATATCTGATACATTAATTACGCTTTCATTCCCCATATTTCTTCTGTAGGCCATTCATGATGAGATCCAGAACCACAAGACCCCGGTTCTCCAGGCCTTGCAAGAGACCCAGGCCCTGATCCGACAGCACACCCAGAGTCTGAGACCAGAAGACCAGACCAAACTCAGCGAGAAGCAGACCGACCTACGCAACCGATACGACGCCATCACCACCGAGTCACTGAACCGCACTAACAAGGTAGGATACTGCAATGTATTTTATAAGTTTGTATATGTCATTTTGGTTCTGAACATACATGTTTGATTTGAATATGAGCAGGGCTCAACACTAGCGCGTGCCATATTGCCCTATATCGTCTAGTTTAGTTGCCAGATTGGGAAAATAGATCATTCTTCACCTACAAGAGAAAAATGTTATTCCCTACGTGTTAATCTCATCTAGATGTACGCGGGCTAGTAAATTTATGTTGGGGCAAGTAAAGTTTTGAAGATACAGAAACAAAATAGTGCTAAGACTTGATATAAGTCTGTGAAGAGGTAATCTGGTCTAGTGGTCAGAACTCCGATCTTCGCACTAATCGGCCCGGGTTTGAATCTTGGCCGCGTCTATCAGAAGGTGACGATAAAGGGCGGTCCCAGATGTAAATAATCATAATTGATTGAATGCGTCTGCAAAACCAAATAACCAACCAACTCTAATATCGCTAAGAATTAAAATGATGAAAATTTGTATTTCTTTCATTTTCAGTTGCGGTTCGCCAACGAGGATCTCCCGATACTCGAGAGCGAGGTGCGTGACTTTGAAACGTGGCTGGACGGAGCGGAGCGCACACTCGACACGACGCTACGCGGCAGTCAGACTGAACCAGAGGCGATCAGGAAGCAGTACAACTCCATGCGCGGCTTCAACGAGGATGTCATCGCGCACGCTGCGGACATCAAGTTCGTCATGAAGGGAGGCCAGAAGTACTTGGAATCATCAAAGGTAAGACACAAATTTATAATATATTTCTGCCCAAAGTTCAAAAGGTAGATATAAATTATTACACAAAAAAGGCATTTATACATGTACACTACAGTGTGAACATTTATCTCTCTTAAATTGCTGAACATAAACTGACTAATTTGAGCTTAACGTGTTTACTGGCATTGTAAATGAAGGATCTTAAGTAAACTACGAGTAAACAAAGTATTGTTAATAGAATGGGTATTACAATCATGTGTATGGATATGGAAATTTGGAGATAGGAAATGTTCATTCATTTGCAAGATCACGATGTTATCATTTGTATAATCCCACATTAACATGTAATAATACACGAGTCAAATTAACTTTCTATCACTTTAATATGGATTATATTTCGACAGGTATACGCCCAAGATCTAGCCGTGTTCCGTGATGCTTCGCTTCCACGCCAGTTCAACCGCACTTTCAGCGAGAATCCACCAAGCAATATCCTCCGCGACAAACTCACTGACGTCTCTGGCCGTTATGACAAACTCAAAGGTAATTTACTGTTATTTTTACTTGTTGGAATGTAATCAAAATAACACCCATACAATAAGAAACTGTGAACTTGCATTTTTATCAAATTGTTTAAATGAAAAGTTATGGTACATAATTTTGTTTTAACTGTACAATTACTGCTTGCTACATATACTACTTTTAATCTGGTGTTGCGCAACTTACACGCCCAACACGCTGCATTTTTAAATCAAAATGAAACAACTACTGCTTGTTACTACTTATTATCTGCTGTCCATACCTCTTTATACTGATAATGATAATAAATAATAGTGACTACTTATATACACTCGCGGCACATCATGACTATTATTACCCCGGGTCATTGTATACACACAGCTATTAATCCCTAATCTCTATTTTATCTTGATCCATGAAGGTCGCGCAACAGACACGACCAACACGCTGCGTGACGTTGTCGAGAAGCAGCAACGTTTCCAGGACGTTGCAGACACGCTCGGAATCTGGGTGACCGATGCGGAGGGCTCCCTCAAGGTCCTACAGAAGGAAGCGATCGGCGCTGACCCGGCAACCGTGCAGAAACAGATCGACAGACTCAAGGTGGGAAATGCTTGAAAAGAATATTAATTAAAAGCTTTCTTTATAAATAAACATTAGCAGAAAAGGAATGGAAACAATTTGATTGATATGAATTATTGTTTTTAAGGACATTAGAACGGAAAGTGTTATTGTTTAATTATGAAAAGCATATTTTTGACAGCCTGTACAAACATCATCAGCGAAAGCAGCTTGAGAAACATCATGCTTTTAGTGGCAATCAGCAATGTTGTATTAGAAACTAATAAATGTGACGAATTGAACTGATCTAAACAAAACCTTTGTGTATGATATATGCTTAACCCCTTGCCTACGGGAACCAGGTGTGCTGTGTACCAAGTCTATAAGGGATTACAGAATCTCGAAGAGAACACGTTAATTTTGCATGTTGATTGTTTTCTGTTTTCTATGTTATACAGTCATATTATTTTTTGATAATCTATTGTACTTTTAGGTTGTGCGTGATGAGACCGCCTTCCATCTCAAAGATCTTGAGAGAACAAAGGAGGCAGGGAGAAACCTGGCTGACTCCAAGCCAGAACTACAGCCTCAGATCAACAAGAACATTGGTACGTCTTATAACATTTGAATTTTCATTTTGATCGAATACCTACTGATAATGCATTATTATTATGTTCTTGAATAACTAATTTTGGTACAAAGTACATTTTCTTTTTACCCCGACCTGGCATCCATTTGGGCAAAATAGACTTACAGTTAGTTAAAAAGATATTGATCTTAAAAAAAGCTATAGTACTAAACTTAAATAAATTAGAAGTACAGGTAGTGTTTAAATTGTTTTAAAAAGTTTGCATGGTCTTGGTTCATACTTCTCATAGACAATCTGACAGAGCATTATAGTGATCTTGATGGACAGACGAACCCTAGTGTAGTGTCTCCATGCGTGACAATCTTTAAAAGACATACATGTAGCTCTTTGATAAAATTTAAGTCCTATATTTGAAGGATTAGAAGGAGTGTAAAGGATTTAACAAACATTGCACGTTTTGTTTCTTAATCCTTGCAGACACTCTCACAAAGCGTTACAGTGACCTCGATGGACAGATCAAGGATCGCAGCCAACAGCTCCAGAATGCCCTCACCCAGTCCCAGGGTGTCCAGGACTCCCTGGACTCCCTGCTACGATGGCTGGATGAGAGCGAGAGGGGTGTGCACCGCATGGAGAAGGGAACCATCCTGGTTGTCAAGAGAGACCCTCTGGTCGACAACATCCAAGAACAGAAGGTTAGTGATGATGATGATGAGTATGAGGAGGAGAATGGTGATGATGATGATGATGATGATGATGTTGTTGTTGTTGTTGTTGATGACTCCCTGCTGCGCTGGCTGGATGAGAGCGAGAGGGGTGTGCACCACATTGAGAAGGGAACCATCTTGGTAGTCAAGAGAGACCCCCTTGTGGACAACATCCAAGAACAAAAGGTTTGTTGATGGCGATGATGATGAATGATGGTGATGATTATGATGGTGGTGGTGATGATGATGGTGGTGGTGGTGATGATGATGATGATGATGATGATGATGATGATGATTTTGATGATGATGATGATGATGATGATGGTGATGATAATGAGGATGATGGTGATGATAATGAGGATTATGACCCTTGTTTTGACATCCATCTTCATAAGATATGAACTTATCGGTCCATCTTTTACCAAAGTAAGTTCTAAGTTGTAAGGCAGTTAATATCAAGACTGGTATCATTTCTCCCTCAGGTGATAGAGGATGACATCACAGCTCACAAGCCAGCAGTAGAGAACGTGAACAGGTCTGCCACCACACTGATCCAGAGCAGTGAACCCAAGGTTGCCAAGGTGCTACAAAGCAAACTCAACAACCTCAACACACGCTTTGACAAGGTAAGGCTAATGCTTTTTTGCATTATCATTTTAGAGGTACTTGCTCAAGACATAGTGACATCTAAAGTTCCCGCACATTGTGCAATCGTTATATCAATTGTCCAATACATGTTCATGCTGAAAAATAGATGCGCAAAATTGGATGTCGCACAAACTTGCCTGTATCCTGCGCATACAATTGATTCTGCATGATTCCTTTTTTGTCGGCAAAATAAACTTGTAAGTCAGCTTTTGGTGATTGATAAATTCGTCTGTACTTTTCTATAAGAGAGAGATAGTATTATAATTAAGTATTACTGAATTAGAGGAGAATGACATATTGGAAAGCATTTTAGAGACAGGGTTTTAATATTCTCCTCATTTATATGTTTTCAGGTTACCACGGCAACAACCAATCACGGCAAGACGCTGACCAGCATGCTGGACAAGCTGAACGAGTTTGAGAAGGAGGTGGACCAGGTAGAGGACTTCCTGCTGCCGACCACTGACCGCCTCGAGCACAGAGACTTTGGCCGCCAGGAGATTCCTGAGGCTGATAAACAAATCAAGGTTAGTACATGTACATCAATAAGCTCTTCAGCCAGGAAATATCATTTGATACATTTTAGTCTAAATGCCATTGGCTTTAATACATTTAGGACTGATGTACTTATTGTGATAGTTATTTTCTTTGTACTATTATTCTGTTTGTTTTACATGTGTATGTACCATTATCCTATTTTCAATCAACCCTACAACGTACTAGTCCTAGCCATATGCATGTAGATACATGAATTTAAAGCTATGATTTCAGTTATATTTAACTGTGACGTTTGACCTTACAAGAAGCCAGCTTAGCAACCAGAAATCCTTGCACAAGAGGGTTCACAAGCACAGTGTGACTCTGCTCCATGACCATACGGTGGGAAACGCTTCCTATGATAATATCACAGAGATCACTTGTGACCTTTAACTGTTGACCACCGATCTTTACAATATTTTTTGTTTTTTGTTATCACAGGACTATAAGAGCCAGGTTAGCAACCAGAAAGCCAACCACAAGAGGGTTCACCAACTCGGCGAGGCCCTGCTCCGTGACCCCAAGGCCGGAAACACTTCCTATGTCACCGACGTCATCGCCAACAACGACCAGAACTGGAGGACCATGGAGGAGGTCCTTGCTAAGAGGTAAAATGTTTAGCCTGTCATTGTGTTTTAGAGATTCGTTATTTGTGTGATAACTAAATTCTTTTTTTTTTAATATGAGTAAAAGTTTAGTACTTCAGTTTGAAGGCACTGCAAATAACACGCCTTGGTTTTAAGCAGGGCTCTCATTTTTCCATCAGTCAGAATGTTCTTTATTTTGTAAAATGTCTCTTTCTATTTTGGGGGTTTGTATTGTACGCATTTCTTCACTTTGTATTTTATTAGTTGTTGGAAATACAATAAATGAAGAAGAGTTATGTTAAATCAAGTTGTTTGAATGTTGATGTTGTTACAATGTATGTGTACATCTACATGTATATGTGCATCCAGACGTCATTAACATGTTTTTATGATCGCTACCACAATTTGTCTTTAGGCCAAATAAAATGCATCCCCTATTTGCCCTATCATGTTTTCCCATTTGTAAGTTGAGTTATAACCTTCTTCCGCAATGCAGGGCCAAGCAGATAGACCAGGAGCAGAAGGCTGCTAAGAAGTACGGTCAGAGCAACAAGGACGTAATTCACTGGCTGGACACTATGGAGCACAAGGTCGGCCAGTTGCAACCGGTTTCTAGCGACGCAGCAACACTACAGACGCAGGTTGAACAGAGCACGGTAAGAAGTAGTTAATTGTGAGCTCATTTTCGGGACAAGTCCCTGGGGGGGTCACTCTCATACAAAAGTGCTACCCACCCGTGTCCATCAACCTCTGAAATGGACCCCTAACATCAAAAACTTGTGCGCCTGAAAAAGTACCCTTTTCTGTTCTTTTCCCTAATGAGTGCTGGAAACCACCCCTTTTTTAAGGAAAACGTCAACGACGCCGTATAGCTGATAACTTGTGCACCTGAAAAAGGTACCCTCTTTCTGTTTTTTTCCG
The DNA here is from genome assembly GCA_037951105.1 of Echinarachnius parma. Lineage (NCBI taxonomy): Eukaryota > Metazoa > Echinodermata > Echinoidea > Clypeasteroida > Echinarachniidae > Echinarachnius > Echinarachnius parma. The sequence goes on from JBAMJV010001453.1 coordinate 242,442, forward strand.
CTAATGAATGCTGAAAACCACCTCTTTTTTAAGGAAAACGTTGATGATGCTGTTTTGCTGAAAATGATACCCTTTCAATGCTTTTTTTGGACGCGGGTGCATAGCCAGTCATGTTGGGAGTGACCCCCCCCCACCGGGACAAATCCTGAATGGCTTAACCTTATCATGTTGAAGCGTAGCACAAGCCTCTCCACCCAATGTTACAATTAAGTCGATCAAGAATTTTGTATTTGATTTTTTGATTTTATTATTCAATGTCAATATGTACATTTGTACATGTACATTGTATATGATTATTTGAAATGTTATGATGTAAAGCCCATTGAGACACTGTATAATGCGCTATATAAGCACCATTTATTATTTGTTTTATTATTCATATTATTTTTCGATTTTAACAAACTCTTGGAATGAATCATACAATTATAACCCTTTCAGTTTAAATTATAACCCTTTCCAGCCCCCCTTCCACACATGTGTTTATGTTGGTATATATTCTGTGTTTTTTCTGTAGTAACTGTCATTTGTGCCCTGACAAAGATTCTGCTAGGATCGAAAGCTAGGCTGTATACGACTCTCATTTTACCACATTGGCGATTTTTTAGTAGACAAGCAGTTTTCAGCAGTATTTTCCATATTCCTTTCAGTTTAACTTATATATTTTTTGTATTTGTTCATCTTTTAAGCTGTACAGCATGTTTTTTGCAACTCAATCCTTTAAAAAATTATCTTTAATGTAACTCCCAATATTTCAAACCAACAGCCCCTGAAGGCGGACGTGATGGCCTACAAACCCAAGATCATCGACGTCAACAAGTTTGGCCACATCCTTGACCGCCTCATCCGTGAGGGTGACTCGACGGTCAGCCTCAGGCCACGCTACCGGTCACTTCAGCTGGGAACGATGAAGGCAGATGACCTGCCTCAGCAGAGACGTCCGGTCGATACCACCGACCTTGGAGACTATCAAGATGGTAAGGATATTAATTTGTAGATGATATTTTGAATTGGTCATTGGAACATATTAACCCATTCATTACGGGAATCTGGTGAACCCAAGTATTAACTCTATAGAAAATCCAATTGTAGTAGGCAAGGGGTTAAAAGGTACCACCAGGCAGAGATTTAGCTCTCTTACATCAAAGACATATCTTAAACGAACATACAAAACAAGTCTTGTGTTCCTGAAAGTATTTCTACATCGCCAGAGAATCATTTTTAATATCACCTATCAATCATTCTGTCAGCGCAGTTCCGATTACGATATTACTTAACGATCCTCTTATCGGAAGGAACTGCGATATATCGCAGCAAGCAGAGAAAATCTCGAAAATCTCTTGTGTGCAGCGAATAAAAAATCAACTTGGCGTTCAGAAACATCATCTATCCCGTATACATGTAGCGCTATACAAGCATTGTACTATTGCATGCATTCAGAGTAACCTACATTGTATTATGCATGGTGCGGTGCATACCGCTGGGCATTGTGTGTAACCATGACTCCAACAATGCCGTTGTAGTGTGTACATCAAAGTGCGAGCACACACGGGCGTATTGCCTGCATGCCATACGATACTAACTATCGCATGGGCTATGCGATAAATCGCACATACTACCATATAACGTACGCGTATTGATTGAGCGGTCGTGCAAACAAAAGTCGCGCGCTGCGAACCACTAAATAGCCGTGGTTCCGTAGGTCGTAGTAATTAATTGCATTGTTCTCAAATTACAGAAACATATCAGACCCCATTAGAGTATCATTGGTATTCAATTAAAGTACCAAAACAACTAAGGATTGGTTTTATCATGCCCGGCGGTACCCTTTAAGACAGGTATACCAGTCACTTCAGCTGTGAACTAATGTATGATACACTTATCTTGGAGACAACTACAAAAAAAGAAAAGGATATTGATCTATAGATGCCCCATGTATTTCATTACATTGTTTTATTACCCATGAGATTAATAATTCATTGATGAATTGATTGTTCTGTTGTTTGATTGATTGATTTATTCATTGATTGATTGCATAACAAATTTATATTTTGTATATCATCAGATGTTTTTCAACATTAAACTTTATTTTGGTTCAATATCTATCCTCAATAGAAGACAGCAAGATCAACCGTGAACTGGTCGAGATCAACCGTCGCTACGATGCGCTGCGAGCCACGCTAACGGACCGTGATGAAGACCTAGACCTCAACTCTAGGCTCGCCGAGAAGTCCAAGAATGTCGGGGAGCTCATGGAATGGGTCACCGCCACAGACGCAAAGGTCGTTAATGCGGCACCGCGAGGAGCTGATGTGGGACAACTCTCCACCGATCTTGACAACTACAAAGTAAGTCAAGTCAAGTCACAACTTTTTTATTGACAAGTTATATTATTATTGTTGTTGTTGTGAAAATGTTGCTGTTATGCTTACATGTTTGCAACCTGCTTGTGTACATAAAGTTTGCTACCTTGAGTTGTTACAATGTAATGATATGGAAACAAACATGTTTTTGATTTATATACATTGTACACTTTTAAGCATGATTGAAATTGACCCATGAAATTAAATGTTGTACCTGCCTCAAAAATAAATTCTATCATATTCATTTCTATTTTAGAAACGGAAACCTTATTTGATTATTCATTATGATTTATAAGTACCCTTCTATTGTTTGTTTTTATTTTGTTTCATGCAACGCACTTATTATTTCTTCAGAAGATGGAAGAAGAGATGAAAGTAAGAATTTGAAGATGGTTTACTTTTGCCTGTGTGTTTTTATATTCTTTCACCTTTCCATTTCAACTTGCACAATTTGTACATTTTGATATGAAAACACATTTAGTGACGTAGTAATCAGTCTTAATTATTTATCTTACAAAGTTATTCTGTCAGTTAGTATTGTGTTGTCAGGTATGAGTACTGTGTAGGTATTGTATAGGTATTGTATTATTATTGTATTGTCAGGTTTATTCCATAACAAGCAAATAATTATGTGCATGTACATGTACATTGTTCATGTCATCAGTTTGTTTTGTAATACACAGGGAAACTACATCCTAATGTGCCCTTTTTATTGAAGTTCATATAGAGTTCTATCCCATTTAGCCTGCCATACAGAATTGCATTGCTCTTTTGATACACATATATGCTCACTCGTCAACTCACAATATAAACCCAATACTTTGGTCTTGATTATAATAAAGTGCAATAATCAAAGTTATTTTTAGACTTATATTGGTGCATTCACTTTTAGATTTTTAAAGTATCATGACAGTTTCAACAATCATGAACAATTTTCCTTCATCTTTAATACTAGTAGCCTTTACTATGTGTGGCACGTACTGTATTAAGTAGTTCAGTCTGTAATGTGGTTATCAAGTTTTACTCTGCATTCACAACATGGAGTCATCTAGTGTTTGCTTTGTTCGCATGGAATTATACAATTTATTCCCAATTGCAGTATGTAATGTAGTTGTTTTTACAACAAATATTCTATAAAGCTATGTTGGTCAATTACTCATTTGGTCAAAACGTTAGGATATTAATAGTTTTCAAATGCATTTATTTGTTCTTTGATGTTAACATCAACGGCAACAAGGCTGCAATTTTGAATGCCATGAACTCAACGATCAATTAGTTCAAAGTCTATGGGGATTTCAGAATCTGTAAGGGAACGGGTTTAGCATGACCATGGAGACATCAATAGTAACAAGGTAGCCTTGGAAATGTTTAGTTATCTAAGTCAAAACTTATTGCAAAATTTCAAATTCATTTATCTTTTTGTTTTATTTATACATTACAGCATGTCCATGGAGACATCGACAGCAACAAGGCGGCCATCTTGGATGCCATCCACTCCACCGACCAGTTCCTGCGTGAGAAGCGGGGCAAACTCTCTCCGGAGAAGGTCGTTGAACTCCAGGACCGACTGAAGGACCTCAGGCAGCAGTACGACACCCTCTCCAAGAAGTCTGACGACGTCTTCAAGACCACCGAGAGCCAACTGGCCCGCATGCGCAACGAAGAGGATGAAAAGGTATGTAACAAGTATTATCTAAATTTTATTTGCTAAGAACTGAGGTAGCTTCATTCATGTAGTGTCTTTCACCACCGAGGCAATGTGTTAAGCAAGGCTCCACACCAACTATCTGTGCTACTGGCTGTTTAAGTACAATTTATTACCGGTCTAATATTCTCATTCTATCATTGTCCATTTGAAAGTCTAATCAGGCCACTAAAATATTACTTTTACATAAAATATGTCCTTAAAATTTACGGGCCCCGGGCCAGCAGGCCAGTTGTACATGTACATTAGTGTTAACCCCATAGTCAACTTTGGGTCAATTCAGGAACATTGTTTATGCCACCTCATCAAGTTAGACGGAGACATTATGTTTTCGGATTGTCAGTCCATCTGTATGTTCTTTTCAAGTTTGTTCATACACGTATGTACCTACGTACCTTCCTCGTGATCGCAGTAACTCAAGAACGTGTTGATGGATTTTTTTTCATTATGCTTTTCTTTGTCTCTTGTCCCTTAGATCAAACTGAGAGAACAGTATGGGGAGGTCAAGGACCAGCTGCGTAACCTTGGCGACTGGCTGACCAACGCAGAGCACCAGCTTGGATCAGAGCAGCCCATCCAGGAGCAGATCAGACCGCTGACGGAGCAGAACAACAAACACAAGGTATGGGACTACAAATCTATATTAGTATCTCAATTGCTCTTCTATAGCATCATTTAGTTTATAGTACATGTATTTAAAAGGATGTACTGAATGCAAAATTACGAAACCAGAAGACATGACAAGATTTCAGGAAAATTAAAGTAAGCCATATTATTCTTTATCCTAATTTATGTAAGGTAAGATTATTTAGATTAGACTGGAAAGAGAACAGAAGAATTTAAATCATCTACTCACTCTATTAAAAGCTTCAGTATGTGGATGTACTTTTTCCAAATGAAAAATAAAGAAAATTCCTTTAACCAGAAAATGTGACTGCTAGCTTGAAATAATATTTTGAAGCCAATATCTAGATGATAATGCAGCATTTTACATTCAGTTTAATTTCTTTTTATCCTTCAGGTCTTGCATGAAGACATTGCCATACACCAAGGTCCAGTCCTGGAGACAATCCAAGAGGGCAACCAGCTTCTCAAGCAGAAGAGCGATCGCCTCACTGAAGACGAAACCACCGCCCTCCGAGGCGCGATGGACGACCTCAAGACGCGCTACGAAAACGCCTACGTGCAGTCGACGACACGCAGCGACAAGCTTCGCGTGTCGCTTGACGACCTCGGCAAACTCGATCCAGACATGTCAGAGATCGAAAATTGGCTGCGTGATGCGGAGCAGAGGCTTGAGAAGTCGACCAAGAAGATTGAGGTGGACGAGGGCGCCCTTCGAAATCAGCAGGACGAGCAGAAGGCACTCGCTGATGACGTGATCACGCACCGGGCTGACATCAAGTTCATCAACATGACGGGACAAGCGTTTGTCGATAATGCCAAGGTAAATCACAAGGCTTGATAGCGATCATTTTTGGAGTTCGTAACAATACCTGTTTGTATTTTTTTTGCTGTAAGTCTTGCTGTTGAAGAAGTACCATCATTAATGAGGCCTTGTGACTCAATTGTTAGAGCACTGGTCTAGCAATGCTGCATTTTTAGCTTTGATTCCTGGCAAGGCCCAAATTTCTTTTCTAATTTTTTTCATTTATTTCATTATTTCTGGTTAGCTTCCTACATATTTAAATGTATTTTTTTTTTCATCATGACTTCAATAGCTCTACAAGGAGGATCTCGGTGACTACCGGTCCTCCGCACTCCCGAGGCAGTTCGGTCAGACCTTCAGCCAGGCACCAGAGTCGAACGTGATCCGCGACAAGCTCGGCAACATCAACACCCGGTACGAGCGTCTCAAGGCACGGAGCCTGGAGCACCGAGACCAACTGAATGAAGTGGTTACCAAGCAACAGAGGTAAAAGATCATGATGATTATGATGGTGATGATGATGACGATTATATTGATGATGATTGAGATGAAGATTATCCTGCTGCCACTGATTATGATGATGATGATAAGCAAGACAAAATTTATATGAATAATCAAATACATGGCAATGATGATGAAACACAATAAAAGTATTACTATTAATCAAGATTATGATAATGATTGTAATGATGACTTACATGTATATCAACAATGCCGAACATGACAATCTTGTAAAAATGTTGTAAAACTACAGAAATATGACATATCATAATACAAATTTTAAAAGCAATTGCCAAATTTTGACTTTGTTAAACATCTACAGGTACAGCGAGGCAGTCAGCCCCACCCTTCCATGGCTAGACCAGATCTTTGCCAACCTTAGTGACGTCACAAGGGAGCCAGTTGCAACGGAGCCTGAGGCAGTGCAGAGGCAGATCGACCAGCTCAAGGTACGGAACATATCCCTTACATGAATGTAATAGTAGCAATAAGAATAATCATGGAAAAATTATCATGCGAATAATAACAAATAATACTAGTTAGTATAATAATAATGATAATAGTAATAATGATTATGAATAATTAACATAGATAAACTATACTGAGTGTCTTTCAGCTAAATAAGAATTAATAATAAGAACATTAAAATTCAAATTGAAAATAAGAGGAAGAAGACTTGACTAAAAAATCACTTATCTTCAAATCTCACAAACAGGCACTTAATGATGAAGTCGTGCAGCACAACAAGGACGTTGAGGCAGCCCGCGAGGCCGGTCGTGAGCTCTCGGATGCCCACGAGGGTACAAAGCCGCATGTCCAGAAGCAGACAAGGGATATCGGCGACCGCTACGCCCAGCTCGAAGCCATGCTCACGCAGCGCAGCAACCTGCTACAGACTGCGCTGACCGATTCACAGACTGTCCAAGATGGACTGGACTCACTTCTTCGCTGGCTGCAGGACACAGAGTCCACGTTGCAGAGACTTGAAGATGGGACACCAATCTCTCTGAGGAAGGAACCACTCGCTGATGTGCTGCAGCAATATAGGGTTAGTTCCTCAATACCATACGGTCAACATTTTATCATATTTCACTCCATTTTCCCCTTCAGAAATAACTACATATGTGACCTTACACCACAAAACGACCGTTATAGCGCTGTGGTAGTTTCTCTTTTATTAGCTAAAATAGTCAAATTTGGTTCAAAATGTGAGATTTATAATTTTGGTATTTCCTGAATAAGCATATTTTAATCTAGCTTCTGTAACATTTTGAGCGTCGGAAATCATGTTAAAATATATTTTTTCATCTAATTAATGTGATCTTATTACAGCGCTTAAATGGAAACTGATCTTTTAAATGGCCCGTTTCTCCCTTATTTTAAAAATGCTTCAGCCATATTCCAAATCTTTGTTGTTCATTTTGAGAGGGTTTGCTTAGTCCAACTATGACGAATGATGTACCATTTTAAAGTTAATGACTTCTATATTAATGTTGTATGAAAAGCAGCATAATAATTTGTCCCGACTTATTGGTCGTTTTGTGGTGTAAGGTCACATATTCATACATCCTCTTGAAATAAATAGAAACAAATTTGCCAAGCATGTTCAATTTAGAAACATCTAATGTAAGGACATAATCAAAGTGTTAATTCCCAATTATGACTATGATATTAACAGTCATTGTAATGAAATATCTTTGAATGTGCCACTTGATAAATTATGCAACGTAATTGTTATCATCATTATCATCAGTCTCAAATCTTTCCTCCTTCAGAAACTCCAATCTGACATTGACAACCACAAACCGAGTGTGGAGGGCGTCAACAAGTCCGCTACAAAGCTTCTCTCGACGACCAAAGACTCTGGCGTCGCGAGAGCCCTCCAGTCCAAGCTCGACAGTCTAAACACACGCTACGAAAGGTTGTCAGCGCCGACACGCGCGAGCTGCGACTTCCTCCAGCGTCTCACGGACAAGCTAGGACGTGTCCAGGACGAAGTGGACAACCTAGAGGACTGGATGATCCCTGCGTTGGATACCCTCAAGGCGCCTGATCTGGGACGCAACGATCTCACTGAGATGGCTACCATCCTACAGGTCAGTCTAGTACCCATCTTCCAGTCATTGCATAAACTTTGTTTCTTGAAATTGACGGGAGTGTTTACTAACTTTGCTCTCATTTGTATCCCCTTTACAATGTATATTCCCTGTGTTTTTATTGTTCTTTGAAATTTATGTCCACATCCTTGAAATCAAACCTGTGTATAGTAACCACCAAGGGAAACAAAAAAAGTGTCCACTGTAGACAGGTGACTTCTATAGACAGGTTCCATAACATGTTTTTATGCCTCCGCCAACGAAGTGGCCGGAGGCATTATGTTTTCGGGTTGTCCGTCCGTCCGTCCGTACGTACGTCCCGTTTTCGTTCTCGCGATATCTCAAGAACCGGTTGACGGATCAATTTCAAACTTGGTTTGAGTGTACATATTGGGCTGACGATGATCTGATTAGATTTTAGGGGTCATGAGGTCAAAGGTCAAGGTCACAGGACTCAATATATATGCAAAAATGCCTCGTTCTCGCGATATCTCAAGAACCGGTTGATGAATCAATTTCAAACTTGTTATGAGTGTACATATTGGGGCGGCAATGATCTGATTAGATTTTGGGGTTCGTGAGGTCAAAGGTCAAGGTCACAGGGCTCAATTTGCAAAAATGTCTCGTTCTATATATCTCAAGAACTGGTTGACGGATCAATTTTAAACTTGGTATGAGTGTACATATTGGGGTGGCAATGATCTGATTAGATTTGTGGGGTCATGAGGTCAAGGGTCAAGGTCACAGGACTCAATATATATGTGAAAATGGCTTGTAATAGCAAAATCTCAAGAACTAAATGTCAGATTTCAATCAAACTTGGTACCTGAATGTTTCTTAGGGAGCCAATGTAGCCATCAAAGGTTGGGGTCATATGGTCAAGGTCACAGGACTCAAAATATATGAAAAATATAACAAATATATTAATTCAGTGCATATCAATTTAGGCTGGATATTCAAATCGCGTGATAGCGGAGGCATAATTTTCGACTGCGCGCAGTCGAAGATCCATCTAGTTTTCTCTGCAAGGGATTACAGGTGGCCGTTAAGGCAGATTTGGTTGTAATTATGAAATATTTCCTTCTAGTTTCTAGAACTGAAATCTAGGGATGGAAGGCTGCTTGCTGCAAAGTATTCAGCTTTTCCATCAAAGTATTTTTTCCACTATTTCATTATATTATTCTTGTCTTCACTACGAACAGAACACCCGCACTCAGGCAGACAGGAACAAGACCCCCTACACAGACATCCACCAATTGGCTGATGAACTGTTGAAGGAACGCAGAGTCAGTGACCCAGCTGCTCTCAACCTCATCCTGCAAAATCTGGATGACAACTGGCAGGACCTCCAGGACCTACTGGACTTCAGGTAAGACCAAGTGATTAGACCAAGTCTTAGGCAATAAAAAGTCAGTCTACTGTATATTCATACATTTTAAACTTGATGTGAGGTGTTGACCTTTGTTTTGGACTGAATGAGTAGAGAATTTACATGCCATCAAGTTATGTTGTCTGGACTATCCGGTGCTGTTGATATCTTATGTTTCAAGTATCAGACTCTCTTTGTGTCTGATACTTGAGATCTGATGTGAGGTATTGGTCTTTGTTTGGGTTTTAGTATGACTATCGTGTGTATGGCATGGTTACAACTAAATGATTGCTATTTGACATTTTATCTGAACTTAACTCTAATCAGGAATCGTCAGTTGAAGGAGCATTGCGCAGCACAGCAGGCCTACAACAATGGTCTAAAGGACGTCAGCTCCTGGCTCATCTCCACAAAGAGACGCTTCAACTAGTTCAAACTGGTCCGGATCCTTCTTTTCTCTTTTTTTCTTCAGTTTCCTGACAAGCAGGCTTCAGATTCTTTACGGAAAGATGATAGAAGACAATAATTTGTTTGCAATGATTACTATTTGAAATTTTATCCGACCTTTGTTTCATTCAGAAATCGTCAGTTGGAGGATCGTCGCGCAGCCCAGCAGGCCTACAACAACGGTCTGAAGGACGTCAGCTCCTGGCTCATCTCCACAGAGAGACGCTTCAACCAGTTCAAACCGGTTGCCAAGGAGCTGGGAGACATCAAGTCTCAGTATGATGAACTCAAGGTAAAAACTGGAACCATTTAAGTCGAGTGATATCATTCAATTGGTTGTATCCCAGCTGAATATCATAGTTCTGGAAATAAGTTATCTTGGTGTTTTGTACTTACTTTACAACAAATGACTCTCTTACAAGTCAGGCTTTATGGTCTTACATTGTCTTTATTAATTCAAAATCCTGATCGTTGTCTGATACGTAGATCACCACTGTATCAAACTCGCTTGCCAATAGATAGTGCTAGACATCGTGACTCCAAAATTAAACATATGTTGATTATGTACAACAAGATGCAAAATTCATTTGCAAACATATCAGCAGATTCACGGGTAGACAACAAGCAATACAGCAAATACAATTGTAAAAAATTGAAGCCCGTTCTTTCTTTTATGTTGCAAATGCTTAAAAAACAATAATAAAGAGAAATAAATGTTTTAATTATCAAATCGTAGCCACTGAGGAAAGAAGTCAACGAATACCGACCCAACGTAGATGATGTCAATGAACAGGGCACCCGACTGGACACCATGTTGCGTGACGTCCAGATCGGGCCAATGAGGTCTCACCGCCGATCAGCGCAGATGGTCACATCAACTCCAAAGCCACAGAGCGGGGGCTCGAGACTTAGGAGGCCTTTTGAGGATGCTGACATCAGTGGTCTCATGGAAGGTGAGAGATGAAGATGAGGAGGATGATGATGATGATTAGGATAAAGATGACGATGAAGAGGAGACGGAGGAGGAGGATAATGATAATGATGAGGAAGATGCTTATGAGGATAATAATGACGATGATGATCAGGAGGATCATGATGATGAGAAGGCGGAGGAGGATGATGTTGACAAGGATAAATTAGTGATGATGCGGATGATGATAATGATTTTGATGATGATGATGAGGATGATGGTGATGCAATTGATGATGATTGTGATGGTGATGAGGATGATGAGTATGCGGATGATGTTAATTTTGATAATGATGAGAGTGACAATGCTAATGTTACAAAATTATGTTGATGATTGTTGCAATGCAAATGAGAAGACAACGATTATGATGATGAGGAAGATAAGTCTAAACTGATATAAAATTCTCTTACAAAGAATTTGGACCAAATATTAACTCTTCCATCATCAAAATCTTGAATCCTATTTCCAACCATAGAAGAGTCAGAGATCCAGCGCCAGCTATCCGATGTCAACAACCGCTACAATGCCCTCGACATCAAGATCGACGAGCGTGACGACGAACTCGACACCGCACTTGCCCTGACGGAGCGAAGCAAGCCTGTGGACGACATGCTGGATTGGGTACAGGTCACCGAGAATCAGCTGGCCCACAGCTCCCCCATGGCGATGCTCCAAGTTGGGGAGGAAGACCTCGACTCACTCATGCAGGAGTTTGATAAGATTCAGGTCAGTAAGAGGGTTTATTTATTTATTTATTAGTTTATTGATGGATTGAGGATTGATAAAAGGAGTTGGCTATGCCAGAGCTCAACAACGGCAACACTGTGATTGGGGAGGAAGTCCTTGATTCACTCATGCAGGAGTTTGATAAAATTAAGTTCAGTTGGATAGTTGATTGATTGATAATACTATTGGTGAATTGATGATTGATTGGATATGCCTGAGCTCTTCCACAGCGAAGCTTCAAGGAGGGGAGGAAGATCTTTTTGTTGATAATGAGGTCTGTCATAATGGAGAAACTGGTGAATATAGCAAATATTGATGAATCAGATTAGACGTGGAAGATTGATTGTTTGATTGATTGATTGATTGATTTTGATTGATGGATGGATTGATTGATTTTGATTGATGGATGGATTGATTGATTGATTGACTGATTGATTGGATGATCTTATGTTGATTGATTAATTAACTTTAGTCATTCATTAGTTGATTAATTGATCGATTGATTAAGTGGTTTGTTTTGATTAAATGAGTAATTGCTTCATTCAATCAAACATTGGATTCATTCATCCATTAAATTATTGGCCTTGATTTCCTTTTTTTTCTAGGCTGTGGAGGAGTCCATTCAACAGAGCCAGGCTCCAGTGGCCCATGCAGCTATGGGAGCTGAGCAGCTGATCAAGGACAAGGGCAAGAAGCTAAGACCAGAGCAGAACCAGGGCCTGCAGTCCAAGAACCAAGACCTGAAGATTCGCTACGATGACCTGGCGTCCAGCGTCAAGCAGAAGAAGCAGGACCTGGAACAGACCATCAACAGGGTCAAGACTGAGAAGGAGCAGACCGTATGTCTTTAGTCCCATTACCTCTTTTGCACCCTTAAAATATATACTTACTTAACCCATTCCTTACGGGAACCTGGCGGGCCTGTATTGATTGCAAACTGTAATATGGAAAAGGTTAAGCTTTCCACAGCATCACTGCGTTGTGTGAAGTGTGATGGCTTCTGTTTCACATAGGCTTGTCACATCTTCTAATCTTCTGTCAGTCTAAAAGAGTGTGATATCTTTAAAAACCAATTATTTGTTAAATTAGTACATTGTTTGAATGGCACTGTTCTCTAGTCTTAAATTATACTTTAAAACGAGAAAAATTAACCAAATTACAGATGGTAATATTTTTAAAAGCTACTTGAAATTAAAAACTCTTTTCAGAAATATCAGACAATCAGATTTATTCCCTTGCGTTTTCTATAAAGAAAACGAAATTGCTTGTACACATCCTCACAGGAAAACGGTAATCGGAAGGCAAATGTTCACCAGATTTTATTCTTAATCTAACTTGTATCACTTATTTTATCTGACAGTCTGCACTCAGTGGACGCTTGGACGATACGAGGAACCAACTCGATGACCTGCGTGACTGGATGGCCAAGACAGAGCAGAAGCTTGGAGTGCAGCAGCCAATCAGCGACCAAGTCAAACCACTGGACACACAACTGCACAGACACAATGTAAGTAGATGGTGTTGATGTGATAGTGATGATTATCATGATCATGAGAAGGAGGAGGAGGGTGATGATGATAATAATTATGATGAGGATGATGATGTTGATAATCATGAACATTATGAAGGTGAGGGTAGAAAGAGGAGTTTTGGGAAGGTGATGTTCATTTTTATGATGAATTTAATTGTATTTTATTTAGTTAAAAGTTTATCTTTAAAAAAAGTACATTACAAAAGCATAAAAGGAATAATTAAAACTTGTACATGTATTTGCCTCCATTAATAGTAATGATTTTAATTATGATGATGATGATTATTTTGACATTGGTGGTAGTGATGATATTGATAAAAGTCAAACCTGCATGTTGTTTTTTTGCAACAGTCTATCCTTGAGGATATCGCCGACCATGAGCCACAAATCAGTGAAGCTTTGAACAACGTTACCATCCTGCTCCGCGAGTTCGACGGCAAACTTTCGCCAGAGGACGCCAAAAACCTCCAGCGTGACCGGGATGACCTCAAGAAGCGGTTTGATGCGGCCAATGTCCAATCGCTGTCCCGGCGCGACAAGCTCACCGCGGCGCTCGACGACCTCGACCGTTACCGTGAAGAGTTTGGCGAGTTCGCGGACTGGCTTGGTGATGCGGAGGCGCACCATGAGAAACTTGCACGCAACGACGGTGGTCATGACCTGAAGGCCCTCCAGAGGCAGATTGAGGAGGAGAGGGAACTGATGGAGGACATCAGCGACCATAAGGGAGACCTCAAGTTCATCAACAGGGCTGGACAGAAGATCATTGACAACTCAAAGGTAGGCAGTGCTACAGTCTTCTTCTCCCACTTTGAGTACAGGCGGCTGTTGACATATTATTGTACTTGCGCTTGGGGCTTAACTTAGCCTTAATTGTGGCACCTCCTGCTGAAATTTATCCAAGGAGGTGCTTTTGACAAGTTTCCATGGCAGGGAATTCCATAGTGTTATTGCATAGGGAAAAATTAATTTAGGGGATTTGGAACTTGTTTGAGTTCCCATGCCTAGAAGGAACAATAGCTGGTGTAAAGTAGCTATCTGGAATATCTAACACATGTAGCTTGGAGTCCACACATATCATTCTAATGAATATAATTTTATTCCTGATATCAACAATTTACTTACAGTGTACATGAATCTTAGTTTCAAGAAAATTAACTTATCAATTTTAATGCTTGTTCCCTGCTGTTGTGTATTTCAGACGTTCAAGACTCTGCTCTCTGACTACCGCTCGTCGGCTCTGCCCGCCCAGTTCAACCGCACCTTCGTAGAGACTCCGGACACCAACGTGATTCGGGACGAGCTCGCTGATGCGTATGACCGCTACGCAAAGCTACGCACGCAGGCCCGCGACCACTACAAATCACTCAAGGTAATGCATTGTTTGGATAGAATTCAATAAACCGTAAATTATGGAAATGATGGAAACATTGTAGGTTTTAAACAATGATTTCTGCTATTGACTAACATTCATCTGGTGAGCACGGATTTCCAACCAGTCAGTTCAGCTAAGGATGTGAAATGGCTGGGTTATGGAATTTCCCAAATGACAAGTCCGGATTTGTTTTTCTAACATTATTCTTGCAGTGGATAAATCAGAATTTCCACCATCATTGCAAAAATATTGAAATACTTTCATTTTCTTTCATAATCTTTTAATTTTTTTTAGGAGCTCGTCGAGAAGCAGAGAAAGTGGGATAATTCCTGCGAGGACGTGCTACCCTGGATCTCCGAGGCCCACACCAAGCTGTCGGACGTGATGCGGGAACCCATAGCAACGGAGCCCGAGAACATCCAGGCTCAGATGGAGAAACTCAAGGTACTTGAACTTTCTTGCTTTTGGTAAATTGTTTAATGCTAGTAAATATTTCAAGTGAGACAGAAAATCAACTGCAATTTTGCATTTAAACACAAATCCATTGCATTAAAGATGCTTTTGATTTCAAGCGCAAGATGTTTTTTATATCAAACAGGTAAGTTTTGTTTGATCTGTGAGCTATTGCGAAGTTGCATTTGTAATTGAAAGCTTCTTTGCATTTGTTTCTCGTAATGAAGTGGACAGTTCTGTTGAATTGCAAAGTTTAATAAAAAATTGCAATTGGAATGCAAATCAAAGGGTTTTTTTAAGCTAAATCAAACTATATTAGATTCTAAAACATATAAATATTTGATACATGCAAATTAAAACTCTTCTTTTCTTATGATCTTTTCCTTCACATTTTTCAGGACCTTCATGACCAGATAGTCCTGCACACCAAGGACGTAGAGAAGCTGAAGGATTATGGGAAGAATTTGGCTGCTTCCGAAGACGCAGTCAAGGATGATGTGCTCCGCACAGTCCGTGAGTACACATTTGCAATTTTACCTGGGTACCAGCGAATGCAAACATGAAATGTATGTTCCTTCAAACAAATATGATTGAATTGGTAAAGGGTGTTTATTAATTCGGTCTCACTAAGATTTATATTTGAAGTTTAAATGGTCATAAGGTACATTGCTGTCTAACTGGAAAAAAAATGAAAGAAAGTAAAGGAATACTACTCTAATTGTATGCCTGGCAATAACATATTTCTCTTCTTTGGTAGTCATCATCAGATATTTTGGATGTGCATGTATCTGACAAGTACAATTTACAACGACATGGAGCACCAGCTTGCCAAAGGCAGCAGCCATTTACTTAGCATATATATGGTGGTCTCAAAAGTGGCAAAGGAATTCATTCTTACATTCTTTAATATTCGTTGTATTTTGCAGAGGATGTCTCCGAAAAATACAACGACATGGAGCGCCAGCTTGCGGAGCGCAGCAACCAGTTGCAAGGCATTCTGGGACAGTCTCACTCCGTGCAGGAGAGCATCGACTCGCTGCTCCGCTGGTTGGAGCAGGCGGAGAAGAGCTCCAGCCGGGTCATCAATGCACCCATCATCGTGCGCAAGGAGGCGCTGCTGGAACTCATACAGGACCACAAGGTATGTGCTATGGTGGCCTCAAAGGTTCATATTATTTTGTGTTCTAAAAAAAAAAATGATTTTTTTTTTTTTTTTTTTTTTTTTTTTTTTTTTTTTTTTTTTTTTTTTTTTTTTTCTTTATGATAATGATTATTAATAGTAAGTACTGTTTATCAATGTTAGCCTCTTCAGTGCTTTTGCTTCTTCTCTATTTTATTTTTCATTGCACCTACTTTTTTAAGGTTTGTTGTTTGTTTTTTTAGTTCTTGAAGATGCGTTCAATCAATAATTATTTTTTACATCTTGAACTGCTGTTTATCAGCATCCTCTGAGGAGTGCAACCTACATGTAGGGTATTGAACCCGAGTCGATCTGTTCAAAGAGCAGAGCTCTAACCACTAGACCAGAACTGTACACATCTCTTACTCTTTTAAAATTCTTTTTGTAGTGTTGCTACAGGGTATCTGGTACTTTATACTTTTATTTTACGACAGCACTCAACATTTCTCCATTTATTTTCATCTTGCTTTTGTCTTTAATGTGCACTATTTCATTCAAATATTTCTTTATCATGTACAAGAGCAAAGTAAAGCGAAGTATTAATTCTTTACACTTGTTAACCCCTTGACTACGGGAACCAGGTGGGTTGTGTACAAAGTCTATGGGGATTTCAGAAACTCAAAGGGAACAGGTTAATGTCTTTGGGACATTTGTACTTCTTAGTAGATAATGTTTCTTATGCACTTAGGTTTTCTTTTATATGATTTGATATATTGGAACTTTTTTCTTCCTCTTTACTATTTGCGTAATCTATTCTCTCAAAAAAATAGCGACAGGGTTACAGAGCATTGGAAACTTTGCAAAACACATCTTTCTATTTGGTGAGACAGGATATATTGGTTAAAATGACACTATTAATACATTTATATGATACTCTTTTAACTTGTATATTCAAACTCTGTATTTAGAGGTGTGTCACTACTACAGTATCTGATAAATGTATCATCATTTTATATGTGCATCATAATCATTGTATTGGCACTTACAGTGTACAGTAGGTGATCATGAATTATATTTCAATGATCGTGTTCCCGTTATGTGGTAGACTAACATTTAAACTACTGTACATTTTATATTTTATATACTTAGTATTGAATTATGTTACAAAATAACTATCCGTAGGTTTGGGCATGACTCACTACCCCCAATCCCCCCCCCCCCCCCCCCCCTCATGGGATTGAATATTAAACAAAATACACTATACATGTATGTTAAATATTTGGTACGCTCCTCTCCCCTCCCCACCCCTTAAGAATCCCTCCACTCCTTGATGACCCAATCTGGGTTTTTGTCACCCTTCCTTAACCCCTGGTGGGTTGTGTACAAAGTCTATGGATATTTCAGAATCTCGAAGGGAATGGGTTAATACTGAACCTACATGTATTACCAACTAGATTTTGTAGAATATATTAATTACCTTGAATTATATACACAATCAAAATAAAACTATAGAGCCCACAATCTTAACTGTCAATAATAAAGCATTGTGTGAATTACCTATTGATCCACAACGTGTACAACCACACTGTTCGACAGAGCATTCACCTTAATTGTAACTTAAAGGAAAGAAAGCATAGAGAATCTTTATCACACTGCCATGTTGCTTCTGCATTCTGTTAACCTGTATACTCTTAAATGTATGTATCCCCATAGATAATATGTGCACATAAACATGTATCACTATTAGAAAGTGCTCCCCTATAGGCTACACAATGAGTAAATCAATAAAAGAAATGAATAGGTGTAGCGCTATTAGAAAGTGCACCCCTTATAAAACTACAATGAGTAAATCAATAGAAGAAATGAATAGGGGTCCATGGATAATACTCACCAGGTCACTTTCTTATCAATGGATGACTTACTCAGTTAGGACGATGCAATGAATAGACTTAGAATTAGTCTAAAGAATGTCCGAAAGGGCTTAGACTAAAGAAAGTCCAAAATCAATTAATCAACTGGGCATGAGAAAGTCTGGCTTTGTACACATATGATCGTACTGCGTGTACCGTATACAAAAGTCTTAAACCATATTATGTATATTCAAAATCGTTGAGCAGCGAAGACGATACCATGAACACATTTGCAATTATTAAACTCAAATATGGATGGTTTATATAGTCTGGACTACATTATCTGTAAAGTCCTCAGTTAAATGCCAGTAACGGTGGTTATATAATGAGCTTTGGAGCGGCCAGAAAGGTCTTTAGTTATACCAACTTGGGCAATGTGTATATAAGGTTCCCATCTGCAAAGAGGTGCAATGGGAACCTGGTATATCAGGCCCCCGGAGAAAATAAATTAGACAAGGTATGTTGCTAGTATTTTCTAGTATTTTCTAGTGATGAGCTGATTTCAAGTAATTTTGCTTAAACATTTTGTTTTAATATGACGTAAAATGTTTAATGTTATTCTGCAGTATATGATGTACAATACATGAATCTTTAGTTACTGGAATGTATAGTGTATATTTGTTTACGAGTATTTACAAGTGTTTAAATATGTAAATCCTTTTAACCAATCCCCTACTAAATCACTTCACAATAGTACGCAATCAATTTACTTGTACCCAGTTCCTGTACCCAACTAGTTATCCTGAAATATCGTCCACAGTAAATAACATCATTAAAATTTGTATTAAATAGTAATTAAATAGTTATTTTACAGGATGAACCTGTATTGACCTACTGTACATATAGAGACTAACCATGAATTACTTTATCCAAAAATATAACTAATGTATTTGTAAATCAACAATGGAACCAAAGTAGTGTGTGAAACATAAAAAACAACTTACAAAGAAAAACCAGAAATTGATGCTCTCTAGCTCCTTCAAGAAATTAAAAACCAGTATGTATCTATTAAAAAAGAAGTACAATATACAATAACGTTTCAGAGAGCGTTTGCTCCAAGCCCTTTTATTGTCCTCTGAAAATGCTGACTCTCGCCTCGATTTATTCATTTTTCTACACAAATATGTCCTGTGTTCGTTAATAATATACATGTACTTGCCTTTATGTATTATGTGATGTTTATGTAACAGACTGATAATAATATTGTATTGCTTCATTCTCATGTCACCAACAGTATGTCCAAACCGACATCGATGCCCACAAGTCCACCTTCGATGCCCTCAATGACCGTGCCGAGACGCTCATCGCCAGCAGCGATGCCCAGATGGCTCGCAACGTCCGATCTCGGCTGGACGATCTCAACGGCCGCTACACCAAGGTCGCATCCAGCATGCGTAACCATGGCGACTACCTGCAGAAGATGCTTGTGAAGGTAAATGCGAACAATTTGTTTCTGATTTAGATACATGTACAGTGTATGGAAATCGAGATGGACTCCAGCAAAAATCTAATGTACTTTTTTTGGACATTTTATACTAACTTGAATCAATATCTGTTTATATTTTAAATTGAATAAACTGCAATCGTGGGGTGATGATTTCAAGGACTGGTTTCTACCAGTTAATAAAACATTTGAATCAAAGGAGCTCTGGGGTTTATTTCAATTAAGCTCTCTTGTACTATTTTAAATTGAATTAGATCACATTTTAGAACTGTTTCTAACTTGAATTAAAATATTTCTCTTGCAGATGAACCAGCTGCATTCGCAGGTGGATGACTTTGAGGACTGGCTTCTGCCAATGATCCAGAGGCTGGAGTCAAAGGAACTTGTGCGGATGGACCTCCTGGAAATGGGCACCAAACTCATGGTGAGTATGAAAACCTTCAGTTGACCCCTCGAGGTTTTAAGTTTGACCGTTAATTAGTTGGGCTTAGAACTATCGGAGAGAAATGTATTTACAGAGACATAAACAAAGACTGGCCCCAAGTCTCATCAATGGCACATCATAGTATCAGAAGGACATGCAGTAGTAATGGTTTCCAATTATCCTTTAATGGGATTGTCAGGATACCCTTTATCTGGATGTCTTAAGCAGAGGAATTTGCATTTATATTGACAAGAAATAATTAACATATTTCTGGTGGTGCATGACAACCATCAGTAGGCTAGTCAAATTCCACAGGTAAGAAATGGTACAAGTATTATATTGCCCATGACCAATCACCAGTTTAAACATTGTCCTTCCAATAGCAGAATCATCACGCTTAAATTACATTGTTTTTCTTTGTAGGAGTACCAGAGGGATGTCGATGACCACCGCTACACCTACCAGGACATCAAGCGGCTCGGCCAGGAGATCACCAGAGATCCAAAGACCTCGGATACCTCCCGCATCACCGACACCGTCGCCAACCTCACCAAAAACTGGGATGTGCTTGAGGCTCTGCTGAAGAGAAGGTACGTAATTAGGACGAATTAATTACATGTTCATGTATGTTTCAGAACTGAATATGTTCTAGTAAATCTTCCAGTTAGCCCTTCTAGACACCCATTCATTTATCTCTTAGAACTAAAGAGTCATTGGTAGACCTAGATACCCTATGCATCACCAACCTCATGAAGAATTGGGATGTGCTTGAGGCTCTCCTCAAGAGGAGGTACGTTATTAGGACCAGTTAGTCCTTCTAGATACCCTTGGAATTATCGTTTAGAACTATAGATGTTCTAGCTAAGAGTCATTGGTTTCAGGCTGTCAAGGACCTCTGATACCCTGTGTATTACAGACACTGTCATCAACCTCACCAAGAACTGGAATATGCTGGAGGCTCTACTGAAAAGGACTTGTCTTTTCTCATGGATGGAAAGTCTGTACAATTCCTGCCCGGACTGCAATGCCTGTGATGCCTCTTTGTCCATCTTCAGGTGCTTCCTCCTCCTCTTCCTCTGCTTGCAGGTCGTCATCCTCGTCATTCTCATCGTCCGCATCATTCTCGTCATCTTCATCCTCATTCCGTGGCTCCTCCTCCTCATTCCGTGGCTCCTCCTCTTCATTGTACTGCTTTGCCAGGTTGTAGAGCACACAACACCCAGTGATTATCTTGCAGGCTCTTGGGGGGCGGATCTGCATCCCGTGGCCTAGCAGGCAACGGAACTTATTCTTGATTTGGCCGTTGACCTGCTCTATGACTACCCTTGTAGGACAAGGGGGCAGTACAAGGAGGCAGTAAGGTTCACCTCCATTGGGAGCATAACTGCCTAGTGCTTATCTTGTTATTGAAAATACTATTCCTACAATTCTTATTCCTACTACTTCTTTAAGAGAGAAATAAAATCAGATATGGTTTGGAATGAAAGTCAGTCTGACCACTGCATTGTGAAAGCTCATACTCCTTGAGTAGATTATCATGTTAACTTGAGACTCTTTTTAACAAGGTCATATTCTTTCTGGAGTGAAAAAAAAAATAGTTAAGAATATCTCTTCTCTCCTTTTCTCGCCCCAGGAACACCCAGCTGCAGCAGAGGCAGGAGACCCAGGACAAGTTCAGCGGTCTGCTCAAGGCCTCCCAGGAGTGGCTTGACCGCATTGAGGACAAGGTTGACCGGCTGCCGCTGGTCGCCATCGAGCCTCAGACCATCACACAGCAAATTGACACATACAAGGTATGATGAGGGTGATAATGGTAGAGATGAAGATGGAGATGATGGTGGTGGTGGTGGTGATGATGGTAGTTGTGGTGTTAGTGATGGTTGTGATGATGAGGATGATGAGGATGGTGGTGATGATAATGATGATGATGATGATGATGATGATGATGATGATGATGATGATGATGATGGTGATGGTGATGGTGATGGTGATGGTGAAGATGGTAATAATGATGATGATTGTGATGGTGAAAATTATGATGATTGTGATTGATGATGTGGGTTACTATCTTGACATCAGAGCTTTTAGTATAAGATGGAAACGTTTTATTTTCTGTTTTACAACAGCCCCTCCAGACCGAGTATGACAACTTCAACAACAAGATGGAGGAACTCAATCACATCGGTCTTTCGTTGGAGAATTTGTCTGCGGATCCTGACCTACCAACAGCCAAGGGATCGCCTCTCAAACGTTCCAAGTAAGTATTTATACAGATAATCTATAAACCCATTTACTATGTCTTTGTGTGTCTTTCTTTTTTCAAAGCCATGTGTGTTTTTACCATTTTCTTAAATTTTATTTTGTTTTGCTTTTGTCTATTTTGGTATTGTTTTTATTGCTAATTGGAGATTGGTAATATCAATTAAAGGACATCTTTTTCATGTTCAATGTGTTTTTATACAATTACATGTATATGATAAAAACAGAGGCTTTTTGATAATGGACTAATGAGTTATTTTGATGTTACAGGGTGTTCCTGATGTCAAGAGCAGGATCCGACAGGGGGAGCCTGGATACTAGGAGCACTGGATCCCGCAGGAGCTCCTTCGGCTCGGAGCTGGACCAGAGCTCATTCATGTTGGATGATGGTGAGGATACATGTTTAATCAAAATTATTGTCTACATGTACAGTACATGTATATCCCACTCCAAACTAACAATAAATTAAAATTAATTTGAGAAATCTGAAATGAGGTAAAGTAGAAGGAAAGCCACACGAGACAGAGCATACACTGTACAATAGACTAATATTTTATCCATTGGCTCCATGAACCGGGTGGGTCTTGTATTTATTACCTCTATGTGGATTGCACTATCTAGAATGGAAACAGTTTTAAAATATGGGGTATTTTTTTATGCTAAGTAGAGCTTGCAAGGATTGCAGGCTCCTATATTGCATGAACAAAAGCTATGTTTGCCTTGTCATTGGATAATTAATTATTTGTATGAGCAAATAAATGTTACATATTGTGTTAGCAACTTTTTCTGGAAAGTAATAAAGTTTACTCTTTACTGCAGGTCTAATAAAGCTTTCTGATGTAAATAAACTTATGTTTCAAACTACATGTACATTATTAATGCATGGTAATTATAATGTTTGACTTGATTGCAGGTCTGACCGAGACCCAGCGCAACCTGGCCGAGGTCAACGACCGCTACCAGACCCTGGGCGACAAGCTGGCCGACCGCAAGTTCGACCTGGACGATTCCCTGGAGAAGGGCAAGATCTTCCGCAGCGAACTGACCGGCATGACCAGCTGGGTGGACCAGATGGAGGCCAAGCTGAAGGAACCGATCCCCAGCGGGATGTCGTCGGCCGAGGCTGAAAAGAGACTACAAGATCACAAGGTAAACACAAGAACCAAACATATACAAGAACCACAAGTGGGGAGGTGTTCTGGTCTAGTGGTCATAGCTCTACGACTTGCACTAATAGGCTTGGGTTCAAAATCTAGACTGCATATTGGTGATGAGAAAGAGCGATCCCAGATGTAAATAAGCATAATTGATTGAACGGGTCTGTACAAAATATCAAGGTGTTAAGTAAGATTTCAGACCCTGGTCAACTAGAATGCAGGGTCATACTTATAATTTTCACACAAACTTTTACTCTCTTTCACTTTATCAGAGATCTATTTGGGGGTTGAGGTCCCTTTAACCTCTCATTGTTAGTGCAGTTCCATTACAATTGTTTGTATACTGTAAAATAATTTAAGTAATGTTAGGAGCAATAGTTCCCGGACAAGCCCCCAAATGTTACAGACTGGCTCTTTTCATACTCCCTGACTCCCAGACATTTTTCCCATCAATAAAATGCATAAAGAGTGGGTAAAAAGATGAATAGAGTGCAAAGCAATCTTTGTATCATCATCGTCTCTCATTTTAATTCATTGGATTCTTGCTTGTTTCAAACAAAGCTGTCCACATCCCGCACGTGACATCTCTCTGAGGTTTGTGAGCTGATCTGGGAATGGATCACAGGAACTAGCAGACAGAAACAAAGAAAATAGCCTAAAGCAATGTTTTATCATTATCTCCTTTCAATTTAATTCCTAAGATCCTTGCTGGTGAGATAACCGACCACGCCCCACATGTGACATCCCTCCGGGGTCTGTGCGATGACCTGACTGGTGACCGCAGGAACCAGCCCGGGGCAGACATCATCATGGGACAAGTGGACACTGCAGGTTAGTCTCGCTTCATAACTCAATGAATTATTGTTATATGTCATACACATACTTTTCAAAGAATAAGAATAATGATAATAATGGGGGCTACGTACATGTATGTACAGATCATGTTTCTTCTTTCGCAGCTTATTGTTCACCCTATCAAAATTAATTTCTTATTCCTATATATTTACTATGAAGAAGATTGGTCATGCTATCTGAAATTGAAGGCATTAAAACTTGCTTTATCTCATTACAAGATATCTAGTGATTGACAACTAGTGTATTTTTTTATAGAGCTGTATAATATTTTAAAATATGCTTAATGATGCTTATAAAATGATTATGGTTATTTTATCATAATGTTGGTCTCAAAAGCTGTTCAATGGGGCACAGTGCTTGCATTTTCAAATAATTGATTTGCAATATTAAAAAAAGATTTATGACTTAGAATAGGTGATGTAATAATTACTTTTATGTGACTTAGAATAAAACATTGAAAGATCTGCATGTGATGTTCTTTTACTCATAACAAAGTACTAAACTTTGTTATGGTTTGCATCAATTTATTCTTTAAAAAATTTACACGGAAATCACAACTTTAGCAATTCAGATTGTAAAAATGCTGTTATGTTAATTTGTATTCAAAGTAAATCATTTTACATGCAGAAATAGTATTTTTACATTATGAATTCAAATTAAATATTGATTGAATTGTGATTGTGATTGTGATTGAATGGGGTGAGTTCATCATCAACACACACCTAGACCATCTCAGGTAAGTTGTGTTGATTGTGAATGTGAAGTTGAGACTTCCAGAGGGAGGTGGATCATCTGGAAGAAGAGCTGTGAGGGGATCCATTCAGGTTAGTCTTTATTAATGCTGTATGCTGTTATGATCTCTCCAGAAAGTGCTTTCAAACTTGTAACATGTTGCAAGTATATAGTTGTCATAAACATATATATGCACCAGAAGTTTATTCATGATACACTACAAAAAACACTAAATACAGAGCTCTAATATTAAAAGAGTTAGAATTTTATCTTAATTCATGTTAAAACTCCTATGGGGTATTCAGAAGGATTAAACTACCAAGTACCAATTAAAGTCTTAAAGATATTAAGGAGTTAGAAGGATGAATAATTCCTCTTTTTAGGAGCGGCATAAACTTAGCAATTACCTTAAATCCAGCGTAGCCTATTTATCAGACACAAAAGTATGTCCACAAACATTTTAATGTTAATAGTATCACATAATTCAGATAACACTTCATCCAAAATTTAAAAATACAATATTATACAATATATACAATTTTAACAAATTAAACAAAATAATTATAGTTTCATGGTCAAATATGTTTATCGTAGCATCAATACTAAGAATACAAATCTTCATACAAAATACATAGGGAAAGGAGTTAGTAATTATGTACTGGAATGACTTTCATGTCCCGAGCGGCTTACTGCTACATTGAGTATTTCGTTTGACTCTGTCTTTAACAATTATTTACCTAATGAGCTTATCCCACTGACATTTGCGTGCTGTCTGTGGTTATATTAACTCATTATTCAATTTGAGGTGAACTCATTAAGTAATTAATTAGGGGTTGTTTGCTCAAGACTGGACCTTGTATCACACTGGCAGGAAGCGCTGTGAGGCTGGTCATGTTTAAAGGGATCTAGTAGATACAAGTAACTTTGTCTAAGTGGACAAAACATATTTAGATCTCGTGCAGTTCCCACATACTTTGTTGTATTCATATTACCAAGGCAATAGAAGCATAGAACAGGTCTTGATTTTATGAATTTCTCTTTTGATATAAAGATATGTATGATTGTAATATTGAATTCGAAAGTCTCCCTGGGACTGTTTTAAACTGTGTAGAAAGATCCATTTAACATGGAATTTTCACACATCACTCAGTGGAGATACCAGATAAAAGAAATACACATTTTATTGACCTGTTGTAATAGTTGTCCTTATTTCAACATAGTTACTTATACATGTATATCCCTATTAAAGGGAGACACAAACAATTGGCTTTAAGACCCACATGACCACTTCCGTCCAAATACATGTAATGTACCGGAAGAAAGATTGGACCATGTATCGCTAGAAGAAAGGGCTGCAAGGCCTGCCATTTTCAAGTGAGACACAGAAAATTGGCTTTAAAACCCACATGACCGATTCCAAATACTTTTTAATTTACATAGAGAAAGATTGGGCAATGTTTGGCTAGAAGGAATGGCTATAATTAAGACTTGTCATGTTAAATGAAAAGGAAACAAGTTCAATTGGCTTTAGGATGACCACTTCTGAATACATGTAATGTTCATAAAGAAAGATTAGACCATGTAAAGGTATCACTATTATAAATGGCTGCAAGAAAGAGAGACACACACAAATATATGTTTAGAGTTTGAGATTGGCATGACCACTTCTGAGATATACATGTATGTCACAAGACTGTTTATAAATGTACATTAATGAAATGTTGGTTCATATAACCATATGGAATTGGATGTGACATTCAACATCTGCCTAAAGAATTTGTTGTGAAAAAGATTGGTTTTTTCTCAACAATATTGATCTTTTCTCTAAAAAAAAGAATGTGTGATGAAAAATTGCCTGTCACCTACACCATTAGATGTCTGCATAAATCCATACCAAATTAGTTGTGACATTTAAAATGAGCCCCCGCTATTCCTACCATCTGCATTATACATTAATATGTGTTTTCAAAACATGTTTTTAAAAGCAAAGGTGTGATTTTGTTTTTGTCTCTGGAGGCTGCACTGTCATCGTGTGGCGGATATGGAAATGTATTCTGTGCTTATCTTAATCACGCATTTGGTGTACGTCTAATACATCTAAATTCATTTCAGGTGTTAAAGGCAACACAAGTTCTAAATGTATTTGAATGCAGTGTTGTATTTTATAGAATGATTTATATGATTCATAGAGCTGATTTGATGTTGTTATAACACCCATCTTCCAAAGAAACACATCCTGAGATACTGAACCTCACAACTTGCAAGAAATCAATTTATGAAATCAAATTTACTGATTTGTATAAAAACTGATACTAAATTAAATTATAAAATCCTATTGTTATACATGTATATCTGCCTACAATTATACAACTGTATGAAATGTACACAACTGAAATGCTTCAAAATCTAGATCTTCTCTTTATTAACACATGAATTTGTGAGGAGTATGGGATTTGTCATTTTCCTACGCAATTTTTTCTTTCTTTGCTTAACCTGAAAAGAATCTGAAAGAATTTACTCGTAAAATTGTGACATGTTGATATAGAGTACATTAACCCTCGAATAATGGCCATTGGGGTGAAGGATTATTATATTATTAGCTCATCCAGATATTGTAATCCAAAATGAAAACACAGAAAAAGGAAGTTAATTCATAAACGTACAGGGTGTGGGTATTTACAAATGTATTTATAAATTACAAATGTGTGGGAAATCACAGAATATCTCACACAAAATAGACAATGAAACCAGACCAAAATACGCTAATGAAAATATTTTTGTTCTACAGAAATAATATTTGTTTGACAAGAGAATTCACACATGATTCAATCACCATAAACGATCATAATAACATAATAATGCTGTTTGGGCAAATAGCAACAAGGGTGCGTTCAACCTTAAAACAACAATTGTGGTATATTCTCAGATATTGACAAATTTGTTCAATCAGATATGTGTATCTTTTATAATCCGAAATAAAAACACAGAAAAGTAAGTTAATCTGTAAAGATATGAAAAGAACTTACATTTATACAGTATCAACATTTCCTAGAGTGATTGTACTGAGCCAAATGAAAGAAAAATAATACATCAAAAGGAAGTAAGTATGTACAAATTTGTAAGGATTATTTTTGATCTGATTCAGTATAATGGCTATTTTGTGTACTTTTTTAAATTCAATTCAGGTTGTATTTATTTTATCAGTTGGATATGATATTTGAAGCCACCTGTAGGAATTTTACACATGTCATTCATGCAAATTACAAAAATTATTTGTAATGTAAAAGGAAAATTTATATTCACATTTCAGGCAATATGCATGAAAATGTTGATCATCTACATGTACATTTACTTTAAAGTGGTAAAAACATAATAACAAGCAGTTTGTTGACCTTATTTCTTGCAATTAATATGCTGCCCTTTGATTCTTACAAAACAAAGGAAGTACAAGTTCAAATAGGAATATAGATTCAAATAACAAACAGTTTCTTGAGAATCGCTAAATTTGAGCTAAAATAATAATTTTGTTCTACAAAATAGTGTAATTAAAACTTAGTAACAAGGAATATGTTGATTGTTGATTGTATTGACCTTTTTCATCAGTATGTTATTCATACCTTCTTTCTTGCAATTAATATGCTGGCCTTTGATTCTAAACTAAGGAAGCAGAGATTCAAATAACAAACGGTTTCTTGAGAATCGGGAAACGTAACAAACCGACGCTTCATTCTCTCAGCCCACATGGAAGGAAGCACTTGTGAAGTGTTGCATGGTTACCTAGCAACCGACAAACACACAACAATGAAAGGAGCACATTAAATACTCCATAATTAAGTTTCACTTCCTAAAA
This sequence comes from Echinarachnius parma, assembly GCA_037951105.1. Lineage (NCBI taxonomy): Eukaryota > Metazoa > Echinodermata > Echinoidea > Clypeasteroida > Echinarachniidae > Echinarachnius > Echinarachnius parma. Next base: position 271,155 of record JBAMJV010001453.1, read on the forward strand.
ATAGCGTTGTTAGTCAATTACACTCGGTCCAAGCCTGGCTAGACACTTTAATCGCAACATAAGTTGATTCCCATTAATTTTGATGGACATGATAATTGAGACAATCTCCTATCTTTTTTAACCCAATCATTGCCTATGGGCACCTGGTGAACTTGGTATTAACTCTGTGGGAATTGCAAAATCTAGTAAGGAATGGGTTCAAAGACAGTCATAAGTAATCCTGTTGAATAAGGAACATGATTTGTATCACATACATTGTACATGTAAGCAGGAGCTGTATATAATTATACTCATTAGTTTATTTTTAAATCAATAATTGGAGCTGTGTTATACATACTAGTTTATTTTTATATCGTATGTCGTTTTGATCATTTGCTTTTACTTTTGATGAACAATCAAAAGGGAAAGTATGTTTATATTTATAATGTCTCCTTGGTAGTGTGTGGATCAGTATAAAAAACAATATAACACCACAACTGGAATAATAGTTAAAGAAATTAAACAACTCAACTGAAATGACAGTCAAAATAATATAACATCACAACTGAAGTTATTTTCAAGCTCTGACTAATCTACTTGAAAGGTCTTGCAAGATGCAGATCTTTGCTCGTAAACATGTTTGTTTTCTTTTGCAAACTGTTAGCTGCATTAATTTATTTGCTTGCTTAAACATGTATGTCATCGTATGTCAGGGGAAATGTTATATTTCATCAACCATGGTGGTTTTAGCGGTTAAAGTGGTGCAGATGAGATTTCTTTTTTTAAATACCATTGTTGGCAACATGCCACCTCATGTAAATGTAGTGACTTTGAAGGTGAGCAAAATAACTTGGCTACCAAATTTGTTTTGCAATCTTGAGCGAAACTGCAGAAGGTGATTCTGCCAAGCCAAATGTCTGTCGGAAGTTGTAAACTTCCTCTGGGAAGAGTTCTTCCATTCCGTCTACCAATCTTTTTAAAGTTTTGGTAGAAATTGAATCCCCATGGTGTACATTTTGTAGCTACATGACGCAATTGACAGAGAACTAAAATAGCACATTTTTAATATTGGGTTTACAGGGTTGAAATTTAAAGTTTGCTGTAACTTTTTTTCTTTTTTGCAAGAGTGAAACTGCAGTAGGAGATCCAAGCCAGGAGTTTGCCGGAAGTTGTAAACTTCCTTTGGGAAGAGTTCTTCCATATCGTCCACTACTCTGTTTCAAGTTTGGTAGAAATTTAATTCCCATGATATACATTTTGTAGTCATATGATGCAATGGGCAGAGAACTAAAATAGCACATTTTTCAGTGTTGGGTTTACAAAGTTGAAATTTAAAGTTTGCTGAAACTTTTTTTTGCAAGAGCGAAACTGCAGTAGGAGATCCAAGCCAGGAGTTTGCCGGAAGTTGTACACTTCCTTTGGGAAGAGTTCTTGCCGGAAGTTGTACACTTCCTTTGGGAAGAGTTCTTCCATATCGTCCACTATTCTGTTTCAAGTTTTGCAGTTCTAAGTTGAATCCCCATGAAATACATTTTGTAGTCATAAATAAAATAGCAATTTTTTCAGCATTGGCTATACAAAGGTGAAATCTAAAGTTTGCTGTCACTTTTTTTGTTTTTGCAAGAGCGAAACTGCAGACATGTTTGCTGGAAATAGTAGTATTCCTGTAGACAGAGTTCTTCTATACCGTCCACTGATATATTACAAATTTGGTAGAAGTTGGAAACCCAATTGTAAGATTCATCCAAACGATATGAGAAAATTATAAAAAAAAGAAGTTAGATAACTGGCTACCTGTAAAGTCTGTGGACACGGAAGCTGTGTTCTTCCGTTAGTGTCTAATAAAGCTTTCTGTCTTTATAGTGAAATAACTATTTAAGAAAATAGAGCAAAGGCAATTAGCAAGACAAGACCACAACACCTTGTCTGATGGAAAATCGCTCAGTTTTGTCTTGCTTGTATATTTTGTAGATGCCATTGAGTTAACCTGTTGCTTATGGGAACCGGGTGGGCTATGTATAAAGTCTATGGGCATTTCATAATCTCGAAGGGAACGGGTTAATACATGGTAATAATGTTAATAATGATAATAGGTTTGCTTTTTATAGCGCCTAATAGGATACAATACACTGGGTTCTGTGGGCAACCGGGATATGGACAGGATATTACGTCAAGGTATCTTATATCTTGAAAAAACAAATTTGCAGACTAATTTAGAGTAAGGAAGGAAAGGATTTTTTTGGTGTACAAAACGATCAAACACAAATAATCCAAGCATATGGCAGTGTTTGGGGGTCATTTCATTAGGGGGGGGGGGCAAATGCACCAGCCTCAGTCTCACCCGTCCCATCCCCCCCCCCCCACCCCTCTGCTAGCTACATGACCGCCTTCGCCTGTAAAGGAGAGAGAGAGTTTGAGTAAGAGGCTTTCAAACTACTGACAAATTTTGAATCTATGACCCAAACCTGTGTATACTGTTTCATGCCTTTTCACACTTGAGAAAATAGAGCGAACAATGGCTGGCATATTGTTCACACGTTTCCTTTGTCCGCGCAACTTGCTGTATTGAGAGTAAATATCACCTACTGCGTTTAAAAAAAAAACAGAAAAGAAGAAAAATGTAGGTTGGAAAAATTACTAGCAGAAGGAAAATGTAGGTGAAGAAAAAATGCACACTATATAAAAATAGATATTTCTTGAAAGGTGAAAAGAAGAAAAAAATTATTTTATCACGAAGTTGGCTTGAAATAATATTAAAAAGGTGAGGAAAATTCTTGACAATTGTTAACAAAGTCAATAATAGCATTAATTGTCCGTCACGTCAAAAGGATGGAATCTTTTAGGCAAATTTTGTAACCTTTCTTTCCCTCTTTTTTTTTCCTCTCTCGTTTTTTACTGTTTGAGTATTAAAAAGTGTAGAGTTTTGTCGACAGAATGAATCATACTGTCAACAGTAGGGTGAGGGGAAAAAAGGGAAATACAACAGGGCCTTTCTGTAGAAATGTCCTACTTAGTCTAGTGGATTGCGTTCTTGTCTTTCAATGTGAGGGTCGCAGGATCAAGACTCAAGTCCCACTATGGGGGTTTGTTGTTCAAATGACATTTGTTTAGATTTACCAGTAGCACATTTCATACAACACTTGCAATTGTTGTAATTGTCCAATTATTGTAACTACCATGGCAACAGCTGTAATGCGCCATGCTGATTGGCTGTGGACCAAATAGTTACAATAATTGGACACTTACAACAATTGCAAGTGTTTTATGAAATGGGCTAGCTGTAATGCTCCTTGCTGATTGGCTGTGGACCAAATAGTTACAATAATTGGACACTTGGACAATTGGACACTTACAACAATTGCATGTGTTTTATGAAATGGGCTACTGTAGCACAACATTTTGGGAATAATATGATTTCTGAAAAAAGCCAATCCATCACCTAAGTTTTGCAGTGCATAGGTTTTTCTTCTGCGCTTGAGCAACCTAATTTGTAGCCTGTGACAAATTGTTGTACTTACAAGATGGAGTGAAGTGAAGGATTGATATTTTATAGGGGGTGGAAATAAAAACCTCTCCGAGTCCACCGAACAGAACTATCAACAATACAGTTTGACCCGAACTTGGCTCCTTAAATAAGGTAAAAATGTAGGTCAGTGAGTATTGTAAGGCAATTTTGTTGACCCTTGATCCCTAACCACACAATGTTGGTCACTGGAGATGTTGATTTGAGATTTTAGGTGGGGGGGGGGGGGAACTTCATGAATTTTGGAGAAGAGAGATGCAGAGAATGAATAAAAACAATTGTTGAAATATATTCCTTTTTATGTACAGTATTAGTGATACAGGTACATGTACATGTATATTTTTTTAGAAATTATTATAAATATTTGATTTACATTTTCATTAGTATGAGATGCAAACACAATTGTATCATCTGAATTCTACGTATTTGTATTTTTTTTTTTATTTATTTTTTTTTTTGGGGGGGGGGGGGGTGGGTAGTAGAAAATTTGAGAAGTTTTGGAGAATGCTCGTCAGATTTTGTTTCTCTCTCTTTCTTTGTGGGTTTCCATGGAGAAAAATATGATGTGTGGGATGATGAAAACAAAATAACAATCACATTATTGTTCCTCTCTGCGGGCTTCTCCCAACTGAATCAGAATGTAAACATGCCACCTCCCCCGCTTCCTTGAATGGAGCCTGCCACAAAAACTTTGTTTTCTTATCTACCCCAGAAAAGTTTAGTACTGTAGTCTAAAAAAGAAGACCCCAAATAATATATATAATTTATAGAGTACCATTTACATGTGTATTCTAATTCAGAGGCACATTATTTTCATTGGTCATCAGGTACAGTTCAAATGCACAAATGTTTTGTGCACCATCTCAACTCCTTAGGGAGCATACTAGCCTGAGCTGCTCTACATTGTACCGAGCGAGAAAATAATTTTAAAAATGAATTAACTTGCTATGGTAGGCCCATATGAATGACTAAGAAGTCACACTTATGTGTAAATGTACATGTTAACAATGTGAGGAAATTTATTTTGACCAGTTGAAAGTACTTTTACAACTGCACCGATAAAATCAAATGGACCTTCTAGTGACATTTTACTATCAAAACAAGCCAAAGGAACGGTGTAAAAAAATGTTATATTTGTTCAGGATATATGTGACGGAGACAAAAGAATCATGTACGAGTTGTGAGCAAACACTGTCTAGACTAGACCAACATTGCATCAATTATGATAGTCACATCGTAAAGAGTTCAACACTCTTTTAATGTAAAATTGTAATGTAGTATGATAAAGCAGGTCTAGATATGAGACTACCACACAATCAGTGAAGCTCGACACCCCACCCCCCACTGTATGTATGGTTTCTGTTCTGTTCGCGATACTGCACTTTATTTCACTGTACCACTAGCAGCTAAATCACTTGCTGCGGTGTGTGCCCATGTGTGTGGACTATATACTCCCCTTGCTCAGCAGGCAAACATATATATAGTTATGCTTCCACTGTCGTTGAGTGTTCAGACACTAGCTGTGCCACTTGTTGATATCTTGAGGGGGGGTTCGTGTGTGTACTTCGCAGCAATGAACTTTTGATTTCACTTTCTCTCTTTCGTCATCATATTCGTATTTTGTCGCCCCCAGTCACGCAAGAATTTTGGAGGTTAGAGGGGGTCAGCGTGGTACCGCTCACATGGAACGCTCTAACTTTTCCTTTTTTTGGCAACCCGAAGGATATGTCTGATGCATGCTGAGAAATTTGTTGAAATTTTGAAAGAGAACATAATTTTGCCCAAGAGAGATTTCTCAAAACGATTTGTGTCTGATTCGGTGGAAGTTTTGAAGAAGTTTTCCATATTACATTGTATGTGTGGTTTTTCTTTACTGGATTGCATGTTTACTGTGACATCATTTTGAAGTTGTGAGTGACATTTGTGGCTCTTTTGTGGAATAGGAACAACAAACACGGAAAAAACAAATAATGAAACCAGAGTGACACATTTGGGAAACATGAAACGGAGTAACCAACACTGATCCAGCTGCTTGAGTGTATGAATATATCTACTGATATACTGCTCGTTTGGAGCGTGAAGTGAAACTAATTAATACAGATTCTTCTCTATTTGGCAATATTAGCTGATGAATATTGCATGTATGCACGGGTTCATCAGTACAAGGTTAATTAGATGCAGTGAAAACTACACGAGCAATGCGTCGCTTTCAGACTAGCACTTAAAACTGATTGATGCTGCAAACTATTTGTGCCATATTGTGTTGACTATACTGGAATTATACTTCATGAGGATCTGATGGGTTAACGGTGGAATAAGAGAAAAATCAATATAAACGTGCCTATATAGCTGTGGATCTATCAAGATATCATCAAGATTGTTACAGACGGAATTAGCATTGTCTCCGTCCATAGAAAGATCTCTATTCATGCGGATCAATCAGATTAAGTGGAATGGTTATATAACTAATCCGAGAATGAATTACCGCTGGATTGTGTGTCTGTCATAAAGTCAGCTTTGGAAAAGAGAGAAGCAGTACATTATATTATATATACTAAAAAGGAAGTTTGAACAACATAGCAGTGGAAATGCATTGAATTGAATATCAAAACATCCTCTGCGAATTGAAACTAAGAAGGAACATTATAATATATATATTTATGCCATAAAATATATATATCTACCTTAGCATTGTCATTTCTTCAGAGGTATTCAGATCTATATGCAACAGTATTGCAGTAGCGAATAGGAAACACACCCACCTGCTGATGGAGTATATATATGTTGAGAGTTGGACATAATCATAATAAGAGGAAGAGGTATATATGGAGTATATATATGGTTGACTATATATTGATATTGCACTCCAACCGTGCCCACCTTGCATTCATGGTCACACTTCTACGATGATTAACTGTCAGATCAATAAGGGGCAAGTTGTTTGCTGAATGTCACTCATACTCGCATATGAAATCTGTCATTCAAAACTCGCCATACGCTGGTTGTCGTCGGTATGAACATCACGCCCTTAATGAAATGATAAAAGGAAATTGAGCTAACCATATTGATTGTCCTACCGCCACAGAGGACTGGCAAACGTACATTGCAATAAAACACCCACCCAGCTCCAGCATTGAATTTATAGTACAAATGAATATGTAGCACAGGTAGTACTGCAGAGTACAAACCCTACCAAATAACTGACAAAAAACAGTATATATCCTGTTTGCTTTGTTTGTCGTGTATTGTCCCGTTTATTTATTTCTATGTTGAATATTTCAACATTATAACTCAGTGACTGTACAAAAAAGGTGATATATATTTTTACATCATAGGAGTTTATCATATTTATATAAATTTAACATTATCATACGAACGTCACTTCAATACATGTATATATTTGAAAAAAAGCAGCCTTACTTCTCCAAGAAGAACTACAAGCGACATGTGCCTTCTTTTGTCCCCTAAAATGAAGCACTGTGTAGAAGTGAAACAAAAGTGAATCTAATATGTGTAGGTAGAATCATTTTAAAAACAAATCTTTATTTATAATAACAAATAAATCAGTACTATACCAAAGAAAACATACTGCCTTATTATTGACGGTTCGTCAAAAAAAAGACACAAATCAAATAAGCATTCATGAAGCTAACGGCGAAAGACGAAACCATAACGATGGGTGACATACGCGAACCAGAGCACTCGCCGCAGGTGTCACGCCGAAAACAGATTATCCGCGGGCCGCTGGGCCTGCCGATGGAAATAGAGATCACGTCGAGACAATTGCAAAATGAACAGCTCAAACGCCGGCCCGAGCAGCGGCCGCGCTTTTCTCGCGAGGTCGCGGACATCGAAGTTGACGAGGGGGACGTTGTCGTTTTCGACTGCCATTACTATGGTTACCCGCCACCGGATGTCAGGTGGTTTAAGGAAGAAGTGGAAGTTGTGCAGTCGGACAGGTGTCTCATTTACACGAACGAAATAGAAAGCATGTTAGTACTGTGCGATGTTGTGGTGGGGGACTCGGCGAAATATACGGCCAAAGTTACGAACTATCTCGGGGAAATTGAGACGGATGCCCAGCTTACTGTCTACCAGAAAGGTATGTTATTTTCTTGAGGAAAAACTAATAATTTAATCATAACATTTTCTATCCGTCATTGTTGACAATTGACATTTAATGGTTCAATAAGACTGCATAACAATAAATGTAGAACATTGCACTGGATGGGAAAGTGTGTGTTCAGACTCACGTATATGACAAGAGGTAATGAAAAGAATAGCCCATTAGGTTAAATACAATGAACAATTATGATTCAAAGGTACATTTATAGATAATAATAAGTACATTTAGGTTTACCTTATCAGTATTATAAATCTCCAAACATACATCTATTGTCATTAGAGTTGTTTAGTTGCATTTTTTATATTTGGAACAGACAAGATATTTTATGTACATAATGAAAAAGGAATAATAACAAAAATAATAAGTTCTATTTATTTTCAATTTGTATAGCGCATTATAATGCACAATACATTCCCTATGCGCTTAACATAATAACACATTTAAACACATATAAACCTATAATGAAACATACATACAAAATAGCATGCAGAAAATTAAGTTTTTAATGATTTGTACACTGTAAACATGGGGAGGGGACGTGTATACAGTACATGTGAATTGCGTGTATAAACATCAAACAACAGTCATTCCTAAGTAAAGCAATCACTTGCAGTAAAGCAGTCCTCCCCCGTGCCTGCAATGTACAGTAATCAGTCCTACACTGTACAGAATTCATTATTTAGTATTTACTCAACTCGCCCACATCACACAAAAAATAAGATAAAGCTTTTAAAGGTACGATTTCAGTCAACGGTCATTGGAGCATAGAGAGGTGATCTGTCGGTCACCCAAAAACTATTGTTGACATTTTTATGCCTCCGCCAACGAAGTGGCTGGAGGCATTATGTTTTCGGGTTGTCCGTCCGTCCGTCCGTCCGTCCGTCCGTACGTCCGTCCGTACGTCCGTCCGTACGTCCCGTTTTCGTTCTCGCGATATCTCAAGAACCAGTTGACGGATCAATTTCAAACTTGGTATGAGTGTACATATTGGGGTGACAATGATCTGATTAGATTTTAGGGGTCATGAGGTCAAAGGTCAAGGTCACAGGACTCAATATATTTGCAAAAATGCCTCGTTCTCGCGATATCTCAAGAACTGGTTGACGGATCAAATTCAAACTTGGTATTAGTGTAGATATTGGGGTGGCAATGATCTGATTAGATTTTAGGGGTCATGAGGTCAAAGGTCAAGGTCACAGGACTCGATATATATGCAAAAATGCCTCGTTCTCGCGATATCTCAAGAACTGGTTGACGGATCAAATTCAAACTTGGTATTAGTGTAGATATTGGGGTGGCAATGATCTGATTAGATTTTGGGGTTCATGAGGTTAAAGGTCAAGGTCACAGGACTCAATATATATGCAAAAATGCCTCGTTCTCGCGATATCTCAAGAACTGGTTGACGGATCAAATTCAAACTTGGTATTAGTGTAGATATTGGGGTGGCAATGATCTGATTAGATTTTGGGGTTCATGAGGTTAAAGGTCAAGGTCACAGGACTCAATATATATGCAAAAATGCCTCGTTCTCACGATATCTCAAGAACTGGTTGACGGATCAAATTCAAACTTGGTATTAGTGTAGATATTTGGGTGGCAATGATCTGATTAGATTTTGGGGTTCATGAGGACAAAGGTCAAGGTCACAGGAATCAATGTATGTGCAAAAATGCCTCGTTCTTGCGATATCTCAAGAACCGGTTGACGGATCAATTACATACTAGGTATGAGTGTACATATCGGGGTGCCACTGATCTGATTAGATTTGGGGGGTCATGAGGTCAAAGGTCAAGGTCACATGACTCAATATGTATGCGAAAATGGCTTGTAATTGCAAAATTTCAAGAACTGAATGTCAGATTTCAATCAAACTCGGTACCTGTATCATAAAGAGTCAACGTAGCCATAAAATGTTGGGGTCATGAGGTTGAGGTCAAGGTCACGGGAGTCATTATACATGCAAAAAAGCTTGTAATACCAAAATCTCAAGAACTAAATGTCAGATTTCAATCAAACTTGGTACCTGACTGTTTTTTAGGGAGCCATCAAAGATTGGGATCATATGGTCAAGGTCACAGGACTCAAAATATAAGAAAAATTAAATCAGTGCATGTTAATTTGGGCATATTAAAATCGCGTGATAGCGGAGGCATAATTTTCGATTGCGCGCAATCGAAGATCCATCTAGTTTTTTTTTGCAATAATCATCGGCGCAAGTCACAATAGGACGAGACCGGAAGATTAACGGAATGGTGCATCACATTGTCTACAAATGGGAGAGACGTCATTATTACAGTATGCAGTAACAATTGAATGTCAATTAATGCATTTGATGTATACATACATTTATTTAAGATACAATGGGACGAGACCAGAATATTTGCGGAATAGTGCAGTTTGTCTACAATTGTGAGAGACGTCATTACAGTGTGCAGTAACAATTGACTGTCAATTAAGCCATTTGAACACACATTTGTCACATTCGAACAAGAGCAGAACAGATAATAAACAGTGCATTAATCGCAGAGATATCATTATGATTAATTTGTTCACAATGGTGAACAAATTAAAGACACCTGACAATACATTTATGAGAAATTAATAGGTCAAAAGGAAGTAACTGCACAAATATCATCATAAAAATCCTCATTTACAAGAAAACTACCAATTGTCAGTTGCTTCCTTTTGTCAGATTAGGGCAGTATACATAATAACACCAAATGATATCTGCTATCCTCATGTTACATTGAACTCTTGTCTGGGTCACCAAAGTTATTCAACTATGCATACATTTATACACGTAGCGTAGCAAGTTGTTTTTTCCATTATAAATCATAGAATATAGTTTTCCTTAATTTCATAAACCATTTTCCAATAAAGTATTAAAGTACTGTTAGATGTGCAGGAATGTTCTTTGAACATGACTTCAACGAGTTTTGAAACTTTTCCTAAAACTTGTCCTGATTGGGGTGTGTGGGTGGGGTGTTTCTACAATATCCAACCCATTCTGGAAATAAAGAAACATTTTTCATTGAAAAAACACATATTTGTGAATACACACACCCAAACACCACATTCACTGTTATTCTAACACTCCATTTAAAAATAACAGTTACATATTCCTTTCATACTTCAGTTATCAAAATAAGACTTTACGCAAATAAATTGAAAATATGAAAATAAAGTGCCATTTTTGGTAAAAATAGCCTGATATGCAGTCTGCGTTGTGTACATACAGAGCACAGCATGAAACGGTATCCACAATAGCAATAGCGACAAAAGTCATATTTACAGTCACTCGTCCATGCATCGTAGAATTGCAGATATATTTATGCATTGTTCAGTGCAAGGTTAAAGGAGTATGCCAGAGGTGATTCTGATTTCATTTCATTAACCCATGTTTTCACTTCGAACCTTGTGACCATGTATTAACTCAATGGGAGTGGGGAAAATATGAGAGGCAACAGGTTAAATGTATAATCTGAGGATTTCTAATTATTCAGTTTTCAAAAATATTGTATAGTTCGCTGTTTCTGCCTCATTTGCGTTCATTGCGGGGTTGAACTCATTTATTTTGAGATTGTTTGTTGATTTGAACGATGATATGACCAACCAATAGCCTTCTTACCAGCCATATTGTCAATTTCTCCAACTCTAGGACAAATAAGTGCAGCCATATTACATGTGGTACACAGAGAAATGTGTTGTCTGTAAACCTGTTCCATACTAGATTCTGAAATGTCCATCTATTAGAGTTAAGACAGGACCCACCCGGTTTCTCTAGGTAAATAACAAAATAACTGAAACAGACAAATTTGTTATTCATTCAACAGTTCAATGCATGATTTCACTCCATAAAGTCAAGACATTCTAAAGTTTCTGGAAACATTTTATATACTTTTGGTACAGAGCCAACAATCATCAAATGAGCAGTAATTGAGAAAAAAAAACACCTTGTAATTGAAAAAGAAAAGAGAAACGGTCTGTTGACAAGATAACTAACCTGTGACCGCCTACTCACCTTTTAGCCTTTTGTATGTAACTCTTCCGCTCCCTTTTGAGGTTCGGCGAAACAACTTCATATATTTGTAATTTGTAAGAAAGTGTGTTTATTTTGGATTAGTGGATTTTGAGCCAGGGCATTTGGTGTCAAAAACCTCACCCTTAATTTTGCTTTCATTTCATAAAATATTGAACTACAGTTGAGTGTTATGTATACGCGATACCATATTTTGAACTCTGAAAATTATTATTCTTTCGATTCATGGAAGGAATAGCTGATTAATTTTATTTGTAGATTTGTAGATTTCGTTAGAATAATTTCGCATCAGACTTTTATTGATAATCCTATAATGCACTTTAAGATTTGTGTTTTTGCCGCAAACTTGGGGGCGCATTAGTTAAACAGTTAATTTGAATAGACTATCATTGCCACTAACTTGGGGGTGTGTAGATAAAATAGTTAAATCAAATAGACTTTTAAGTACATTAATCAAAGCTTCATTCCAGTTATGTAATAGAAAGGTAGGACTGAAGTCGCTGAGGCTTCTAAAGGGGTGGCACTAGCTGTTTGAGGATAGTCAAATGTCACATGTATTTTGATCAAAGTTCATCCATTATATTTTGCCTAATCTTGATGATATTAATAGCTCTTTAAATTTAAGATAGCACGTACCAGATGGTGATTGTAAACATACGCTTTAGCAATTTGTATACATGTATATGACTAGAGTACAGGACTATGGACATGGTTTACATGCTATCTGTCCACCTATAGACCCAATAAATTAGTTATATATAGTACTTTTGGTACCAATCTACTAAGTATTTCAAATAAAGACAAACATGATTTTGGAAACTTTCCATTCCCCAAACTGCAAACTTAACCCCAACCCTGTTCATTATCCCAACCCAGAACCGTAATCATAATTCCTAATCTTATTCCTAAGCCTCTTAATTAAGATTTTGCAAAATTGACATGCAAAAGGAGTTGCTAGGCCACTATAGTAACTCCTTGGTATACATGTAGAGAATAGGGGTCTAGACCAAAGCAGCAAGATATCCCTCAAAGTTCAAGCTACAAAGTTCAAACCGCAGTGGTTTTTTTTATGAAGATAACTTGCTCTTTTCATCCCCTGTGAGTTTGAGATGGCCCGAAGGAGATATTTCATAACTGAATTATAGCAGGAACGGCGTGACTAATAAGTGACTAATGTATTCACGGGGCGATTGCACCGATTCCACCGTACAATGTTTCCTTTTTTCTGAAACTTTTTTATACTGGTCTGAAAAATTGTGACAAATAATTTGCCCATTTTACGTTTTTTGGAATGATGTATTTATGATGCGATGGCAACAATTCCACTGTAGGCCTACAATGTTTCCTTTTTTCTGAAACTTTTTTCACCGAAAAAAACAAACTTCACTGTCACATTTGTGGTGAGGGGGTATTTTTTCGTCCTGATCTGTGATCAATAACTTGTTTGTTTAAAGTAAGAGTGATATTTTTTTCTTTTCTGCTGTACATTTTAAGTGATTTGTTTTCACTTTCTTTTTTCTGATAAATTTGACAATTCTTAATTTCACTATCTTCACATTATTCCTAGAAGTGTTGGATAGAAAATCTACTTTAACCCATTCAAAAACTTTTTGATTTTTGTACAACCATGATGTAGGTCCAATAGTACAACACACATTCTTCATAGCCCAAGTATTTTTCGAAACCAGTTCTTTAAAAAAAATGTGTTTTGGTTTGGCTGTATTTCATATATCTGTCTAGATTTTGCAATAAAAACACATTTTCCACAACAAAAAAAAGTGCATAATGTTCTATAAAACTGCTGTTTACCTCAATATTCTAGAACATCATGCCCTAAATGAGTGCAGATATGGGTCAAAAGGCTCATTACGGTTAATTTGATGTTACCAAAGCAACCAGACTCTAACCTGTTTATGAGCACAGAAATTAAATTATAGTCTGCAGGACAGATGTACAGTATATCTCATATATTGGTCAACTGTATGAGATTTCAATCAGTTTAATCATGCCGCCATTGAAGTGCCTCGAGTGTTGGCTTAATTTTGCATAATGAGAGTGCTGCATTACATAGCTTTTACTTAGTAGTCTATGCATCATTTATGATTTATGAATATATTTCCCTCAACTGTTATGATTTTAGCTAAATACCAAAACACTTTGTTGAAGTTGTCGAAGTACTTCATTCCTGAAAGATGGTTTCATAATGGTCCAAATCTACTTTATTACATGTAGGTATGTCCCATTAAACAAAAATATCCATGTTAACACTTTTTCTCCTTTCCTGAAGGATGATATGTCTTTCACTATTGAGTTTTTATAGAAGAGCTACTAATGTAATTTGTATCTTGTGTATTATTAGTTTCACAACCTACACGCTATTTTCCTTTCCTTGTATAGTTTTCTCCAATTCATATTGGGAAATGTCCCGTACTATATTTGGCTGTGAACATGTTATCGAAACAATCGCGGTACAATCACCCCAAGTCTATATATAACTAGTACATTATGAGGAAAGAACTTTACAACTGTTCAAACCAAACCCCTTGCATTATTTTTAGATGCTTAAAAGACGATCGGGATCAGTGGTACAAAAATTGTTATGCATGTACTTCAAGTAGGGGGATCGATTTTGGAAACAACCCCTTACATTATTTTTAGATGCTTAAAAGACGATTGGGATCAGCAGTACAAAAATTGTTGTACTTCAAGTAGGGGGATTGTTTTTGTAAACTTCTAAACCGGTTCCTTCGTAACTTTCATCCTACCGATGAGTGATGTTCTATTTTTGGGGAGGGATCATGCAGCAGGCTTGAAATTGCTGTCTGCCTTCCCCATTAAGGGCCACGTGCGCGTGTCGGCTGAGGATTGCGCTGCCTTTTTAAAGTTCATTGGCAAATTAAAGATACTACAAAGTATACAATTGCTTAGCATACCTCTCCCAGACTGATGAATGCAAAGTTTGTTCATTTATACAAGCTTGCCTTCAAATTTAATTCCTTCGAATGAAAATCTTTCAAATTGCCTTCAAATTACATTAAAATTATATTTATTCTGTTTTGCTAAGTTCATTCTTGATTAATGATTTATAACTTTCTTTTAAAAAGTAACTAGATTGAAGTATAAAGAATTACATAATTATACAGCTTGGTTTGATAAATACTCTTGCAATACTAATATATTTTTTGAATGTCAAGTCCTGAGAGCGTTAATTTTATTTTATTTTCTTGCTGGAACAACTTGTATATTACGGTTGAACTGACTCAAAACACAAACCTTTAATTGATCATGAAGAATTTGCAATTAGCTCAAATCTGGGCTTTGCATGGACTTAGATGCATTATGTCTCCTCCCAAAGACAGGATGAAAATAGAAGACGCATTGTATTTTTGCAACATATGTTTTCCTCTATCTGTCGCTATATTGGTAGGGAAAGTACACTTTCCTAGATGCATAGTTAGCATATTGCATTTGCGATTTAGCGTATGAATAGAGTTGAAGTGCAAAATGCGATTTTATTTTTATTTTTTATTTTTTATTTATTTATTTTTTTTCCCCCTTCAGTTTTGAAGTAACACCACTGAATTGTATATTGAAAAATAATTCCTTTTATAATTCAAATGATACTTCAGTCATTTCACATCAGGTAAAAATAGACTGTATGTACTTGTATCACATATTTCCCTATCAATTTTTGTTTATGTCAGCAGTTCAATCACACGTATCCCAAATTGAAAGCAATTAACGGGGATAATACATTTGGCAATGAAATGCTAATTAGTTTTAATGATAATAGTAAAAAGATACCTTGCGGGTTTCAAATTTCATATTTACTCTGCGATGGATCCAGGCAAATAAAAGATGTTACTCTACCCTAGCTACAAATGACAGTGCAGGACCCCAGATGCACGTACAAGTATTTACATTTAATTGCACGCTTAATGGATGAAATAAGCAGTGTGTGTATTACATTGTACATCGTTAGTGTCAATGATATAGTAGTGACTGTGGATAAAGCTTAATATATCTATATTTCAGTTATATATGATTTTGAGTGCTATTGCACACAATTTTATATCATTAACAGTGAACATTTTAAAATAATGAATAAAATGTGTGTTATCAACAGAAATAATGATATATATCATTCAATGATATAGGTGAATATAGGTGTACCATGGAAACTTAGTAAATTGAAAATACAGTTAGATTTCAAGAAGCGGTAAATACCTGTTGTGATTCCATATACATTAGATACATAATATGAAAAGCCAATAATGTTACAAACTTGTAGTGAACGATGGGTATAGTAGTATCCTGCACTTGTTTATGTATATACATGCTTCTGAGCATTGTTGTACCCAGGGGCTATGAAACGTGCTGTAATATGACACCATTTTGCTGCTAATTTAGATTCCATATTTTGTATGCATAATTGTAAAAAAATATCTGTGAACAATGTCGCAGTACCCTGCACTTATGTGTACATGTTTCTAGTACCCCGGGGACGGTGAAACACGCTGTAATATGACACCTATTCGCAAGCTAAGGTGAAGCATTGCTATAAGTACTATCTGGGGCATCAGGTTACCATGGAAACCTGGCAGCGAGGAAGCACAGACATGGCAAAGATGCATTTGTTGATATTAATAGAAATAGCTGCATGCACTGTATTATGGAGATCTGTAATCTGCACATGTGTGTGATATAGGAAAGTAGACGCAAGGGTTGGGTCGGGATGACGGTGTGTGTTATTCTTATGTGTTTAGGGAAGATCAGCTTGTATATATTCCTTATCCTAGTAATTGCGTGAAGTTTGTTTTGCATATATCTACTTGGAAAGCATTTACATAGACATTTGACAACAAAACATTTGCACATCATTTTCAACAAATTGCTTGTCAATAATTGAATTGATCAGTTGAAAATATGTCACATAATATTGATCCTGACAACATCGTACACTAACATTGTATAAACATGCAAGTGATAATAAAAGGGTTGATTTAAACTTAATTACTTCAACATTCCAGAGAGTGTTGTTTTTTCCTATACAACAGTTCTACCAATGAACCATGGTTTATTTTTATAAGAGCAAGGCTCCTTGACAGAGAGGTACTATATAACACGAAGGTGCAATGTATTTGATTATGAGCTTATGTAACTACAATAGCCTCGGTATGGGGAAGACATTCACAGAATGATCAAAGAATTGACAGAAAGCATGTACAAATTTGAAGAGCTCTCAGCGTTTACACATGAATGTACGGGTGGGCTGTACAAACATCATTATTCTTCTTATTTAAACATACTTCCGAAAGAAGAAGCCACCGTTTTATGCACTGTCGTTGGCGAAGAGACGATAAGGAATCCCAAATATTCTTTTGAGGATAAAAAAAAAGGGTTGATTGATCTCTACTTGAAAATTGTGTCAATTTGATCAGGCTCCTGATAAGTTTGGAGAAGGAGGGGGAGGATAATGTGCAATTCAGGATTTTCTAAAGAATTGAATGACACTTTGAGATGTTAAAATTCCATAATTCACCACTTAAACTATTCTTTGGGAGATTTATTTGCAAAGGGATATAAAATAAAATAAACTTTCTTGTCACATGACTTGTAAAATAAGGGCGGGGCATTTGTTCAGATTTCATCAATGAATAGAAAAGCTATATAATAAGTTTTAAAGATTTGATCGTTTATTTACCTTGTTTATCTTTATGGATGATATTGAATCATTGTGCTTTTTCTGTGCGGTCTGGACTTTGTGTATTTATTCAATCTTGGGATAATTCAAGTTAAATTTGTCTTATGATATTGAAACATAAAGGAAAATTTTACCAGTAGGTTAACTGCATTTTGGAATATCACTACCCCGGTAGTAGTAACTGTAGATCCAATATACTGAACGGATAGAGATTGCCTTATGTATATTAAAGGCTTTACCAAGGAAAGAAAATATATAATGACTTGTAATTGATATTGCCATCCCCTGTGATAGTATTGTGGTAGTGATATGCTACAGTTCTAGATTCAATGCATGACCTAGAAGATAAATCTGCCATCATATTTAATTATTGAACCATCTTGTAAGTTACCATGGGCATATGAGCCCCCCAAATTGGGGAGGGGGGGGGGGGGGGGGGCAACCCAGGCTCTTATTCCATTATAAACTAACAATTTTCCAAGTGAATATGCCTACCTCGGGACAGTTGAAAAGCAACTGAAAAAAGTAGATTTATCATTATTCCCTAACTGAACATATATCTGGTGACTCAATTTCTGAAGAAAGAAAAAATCAAATTTTTAAAAATATTTACCGGGGGGGGGGGGGGGGGACTGCAGCCCTGGCCTCAAGCTCCTTCAAATATGCCAATGTAAGGTACCTGGTACTCGGAAATAGTTTGCCACAGACGCCTTTCAAATTAACCCAGCCAGGGCCTCTCTTAACTTCCATCTCTGATGTTCAAATGATGGTTGCAAAGTTGTTACTGTGCAATCAATTCTTGAAATGGAATAGTGTTGTAAGAGAGTTGCAACAGATGCCTTATTAATTAACCCAGACAAAACTAGTTTAACATGTCTTGTTGAGAGATCTATGGCATAACATTACTCGATAGGACAAGATGAAAAAAATGCCTGACTAGGTCTGTAACCTCGCGATGGTTTGATGCATCGTGACACGTTTCACGTAAGAATCTGCATCAATCGTTAACGAGTTTCAGTGCTTCGTAAAACTATAGCTCTGGATCACTCATTAACAAGTCTGGGGGCTGTGTCAAACCAGTGCCAGCTAGTACCGAGTATTAGCACCATGTCTAATACAGTAGCACTTGAGTATGGGACTGATTGATTTTTGAACTAACATGGTTTTCAACACGTGGGACCATTGTTGCCATATTTAGGCAGTATGTTTCCTTGCCGTTATGCCCATGTTTTTCTTGCGTTGATGATGGGATTCGCTGAGTGATTTCTTCCGTTTGCTGCCCATCACAATTTGGCACATTATGAAGTTTGATTATCGCGTCAATGTCATCGGTAAGAGCTCTCTTTTTTTGTTTGTTTACGTTTCTTTGACTTTTGATGAAAAGTGATGAGCCTTTTGACTAAAATTTAAAAACATGTTTCTTCCGAAATAATTTTCACTAAGTTTATGATTATGATTGTTAGTGTTAGTTTGCTGTTGTCATGGTAACCACCATCATTACAAGAATGATTTCAGTCACATTCATCAAAAATACAATTCTAGAACATTTTATCCTTGTCATTTGGAGTCAAAACAGGAAGTCAAGTTTGGCCGCTGCAGATATTGACATTTTGAAATAAAAATCAGCATTAATGTTTGGAATTAACCCATTGACTGCACAGGGACTTGATGTACAATGTATTATCTAGAAGAGTCAGTATATAGGAGCCTAATTTTCGGTCCTACCAGGATCTCCACCAGGGCAACAGTATGCAGGGATGTAAGTTTTCCGGATTTTGACGGAAATCCGGATTTTTTATAAAATTCTGTTTTGTTTTTTTGTTTTTTTATCGACAAACGTGTCCGTAATTACAAATTACAATCAAAACCTATCCATCATGTTACTAAAAACTGCAAAGTTCAAAGGCAAATTTGCAAAATTTTCCTGCAGGGGCGCTGCTATGGGGCAAGGGCGCTGCCCCTGGACCCCCAGTTTCTGGATTATTTTTTTTAGCTCCACTTACATCCCTGAGTATGAATTCAAGTACTAACTATATATGAGAAGGGCACTTTTTAGGATGAAAAGGGGGTTAGTCTAATTTGGAATTCAGTTGGGTTTTTTCTTCACAAGTTGCTGGGCTCGTTAGGAGTTAGACTAAAAACTGCCCCGTAATTTTATCAAACCTTGAGAGGGAAATTTATGGTAATTCCAAAAGTAAACATCCTTCATCTTGTCCTCTTCACTTCGCCTTTTTCCCGTTTCATTTGTTTTTTCTTTACTTTTGTTATACTTGTCTTTGATTAGTATAATTATCTTCCTTCCCTAATTTCCTTTTGAGAAGGACCAATATGTAAATTTCATAGCCTCCCTCAGAGTACTATCTATTGATGTCCTTTGGATCCCTTTCCTTTATGAAAACACAATCTCAGTTTTGACAGATATTTCAAGAAAAAAGGGCGAAGTAAAAGGCCAGTACAGAATACGTCAATCGTTTATTTGTTATTTCCTTTTTGAGAAAAATAATAGATTTTAAAAACATGAGAATTATGAGGAATTGAGTTGAATAGGTCATATCCAGAAAGATGTGTACAGATAAACAGTGAACTTTAAAAATGGGACATGTTCTAGAGTCTTTCTATCTTCTCATTTCCTATGCTATTCAGAAAGAAAAACAAATCTGCACACTCAGATATTATTAGAGCAAAGGTGAATATAGGCCATCACAGCACCAGATTAGAGGTTTCTGATGAAAAAATACGAAAATGTAATCTTAATTCCCGAAACTCCAGCAGCTACACTAAGTGCAAACAAGAGCCCTTTTCATAGTAGGCCTTGATCCATTTTGGTTTTAGGTTGTAGGATTAGTATGGATAGAGACCCCATTTTCCTACTTTTGTATCATCCTTGAATAGAGCAAGGAGGTATTGGAAAGCTTTTTTCTAATACCTCCTTGGTATAAATTATCAATCACATGTCTACAGGTACAACAGTTGTTTTTTCCGTCTAGCGAAGTTATCAACTTGATATTTGAGTATTTTAGCCTTCTTGATATAGTTTTTGCTGATTTGGGAGAAGAAAAAACATTTTGAAAATCACCTTGTTTAATGTTTAAAGTATACCTATATCACATTTCTACATGTACAATGCTTTGGACAAGCTGGTCTTGCATTTCTGTGTTGATTAATAGCTTACTTTAAGCGTGTTGGAATGGTATAGCAGTTATTTCAAAGGAAACTGCCGATTCTATTGATTGGGGTATTAATTGTGGTTAGAAAAATCTTGGAATCGGATACCAAAAGTAACCACAAACCTGGCATAGTTTCCTCTTGTCAGGTTTGCTGTTGTACTGTACATACACGGACATATACCTTTGAGTTTGAGTGTGATGTCACTAATTTCATTGGAAACAAATCTGTTTGAGTCCTTTGAATAGTGATTTAATAGCAAAATCTAAGAATCTGATACCGGTAAACCACTGACATGGCATAGTTTCCTCTGAGGCATATCAAAGAACATTTGCCAAAGTCATTTAGGACTCTGAAATATTATTTACAGAGGAAAATAACCTTATAAAGGGGGAGAGGAACGGTCAAATAAATCTGTTTGGCTATTGACAGTGGGATGAACCGAAAGAAGAACGGTCAATAGTGGGCCGGTGATTGCTGCGGACAATAGAACGGGTACAGTAGGTGTGTCAAGAGCATGGTCGTTGTCCTTGTAAATTGAATGTCCATCAAGTCAAGCCATTGGCATGGCAGGGAGGGGCAAGGGGGGCACTAATTGCCCCCTCCTTTTAATATGATGATCTGAGGATTCTTGCCCCCCTGCATATAGGTGTAGGAGGTTGGGGGGTTAGGTAGATGCTGATCCCCCACTTATTAACTAGCCCTCTTCTTGGGGGAATAAAACAATAAAGAAATGCCAAACCACCACATTAATTTTTGCCTCATGCCTCCAACCTCCTAGTCAGAAATCATGGCCCCTCCCCCACTTTACCCGTTCAGGACTGATTTTGATATGAAATTCAATATTTATAGACCAAAGCCCAAGTATTTTCGGGACCACTATCCTGCTGAATGGGTTAAAGGTCATCATGCAAGCATGGGGATGAAACTGAGCCAATGTGTATTACGCTATGGCACAAGGTGTTCGAAAGATGGCACCACTCGTCTGATTTAAGAATCCGAACCACCTTTAACTCCCATCTGCATTGACCCATTAGACCCTGGTTACACCACTGCCTCGAGTGTGAAAACCCGCCCCCTTGACCGAAAGAGGATCGGTCAATACTAGGCCGTGATTTTGGTGGACAATGGCCCCTATATGGTATTTACAAACATTTACACGTTTGTCCATGTCAAATACCTCCCACTCAACTTAATAGGTGTAGTCAGGTGTCAATATGTAAAGAATTTACTTGCGTTGACCGAAGAATTTGCTTACGTTGCATAATACACCCACTAGAAACCGCGCTATAGTTTTTGAGAAACGAAATTGCCGGTCATGTACAGAAGGGATTGGGGGGCCTTTCAAGCCATGGCATTTGGATTTATAATTTTGTATCTGGACAGACTTGCTCAAGAGCAAACTTTTAAAACACAGAATCTTATTTGAAGTTTGAAGTTTTATAGCCTGTAGATTCCCTTGTAATGAGCCATGAAATTTGTAATTGGTCACATCAGTGAATCAGTACAGTAAAGCAAAGGATCTTATTTTACTTCTTTACCCGTTCTCTTCTAGATTTTGCAATCCCAATAGAGTTAATATAGGGCTCGCAAAATTTCCTTAGGCAATGGGTTAAACTTAAAGAAGAGTTTAATATTTTACACCTTTTTGCTTTCAACAGTTGCTGAATGACATTTAAAACCAAGGGGCATGTTTCATAAAAAGGGTCTTTGCTATGGACATTTTCAGGCGCAGAGTAAGGGTGAAATTATTATCTCCATGTTTTGCACACAACGTCGATAGCCATCAGAAAGTTTAGAGCTTTAGGGTCCCAACGCGGACACCCTAGCTCTGTACCTGACAACGTACATAGCTAAGACCATGTTATGAAACAAGCCCCTCAATCTTATTTAATAGAAACATGACGTTATGTAGTAGTAGTAGTAGCCTGTAGTCTGTAGGTACCCTGGTAATGAGCCCTGAAGTGTTTAATCTGTAAAAAATTTATCAGTGAATCAAAAGGAAACACACTAAGTCCAGAATTAGTCATCGGTTGAAATCTCGAAAAAAAACTGCTGCAGAATGACTTTGTGATTTTAAGTTTTAACACAGTTGGTACTGTGTCTGTAGGATTTTACCGCAAGGTTATTATGAAGTGATGCACATTATACAAATTGAGCTAATTCCTTCCCCCTCCCCCCCCCCCCCCCCCCAAAAAAAAAAAAAAAGAAGAAGAAGGAGAAGGAAACATAATTTGTGTATAGCAGTGAGGAAAAATTGTTACATAATGATCTAAAGGTAACATGTTAGGCTGATTTGTTTAATGAAATGCCATTCAACTGTATTTTTGACAGTTTTTAATAGAAATAGTATGAATTAGTCAGGTTCATTATGTAAAGTTGTAAACTTTTTTGGGGGATTTGTAAACCTATACATTTTTGGAATCTGTGTAGTATAAGAAGTCAGAAAACCAATGTTTACAATTTGCCGGAAGCATTTATGGCGGCCATCTTGGATTTTCAAAATGGCCGCCATTACAATAGGTGTTTCTCAATATCTCAGCTTCCAGGTGGCTTATAGTAATGATTTGAACGGCTAAACATATGTTTTCAGGGATGGGGAAGATAGTGGTACAATGTAAAATAAGATCAAGATAACCGCAAAGCGGCCATCTTGGATTTTCAAAATGGCCGCCTTGAAAATCATTGTTTTTCCATATTTCAGCATTCAAGTGGCTTAGAGTAAAGAATTGAACGGCTAAACATATGTTTTCAGGGATGGGGAAGACAATGGTACAATGTAAAATAAGTCAAACATAACCACAAAGCGGCCATCTTGGATTTTGAAAATGGCCGACTTGAAAATCAGTCTTTTTCATATCTCAGCACTCATCATCTAAGTGGCCTAGAGTCATGATTTCAATGGCTAAACATACATTTTCAGGGATTTGGAAGCCAGGGGTATGAATTAAAATAAGCTTCACACAACCACAAAGCGGCCATCTTGGATTTTCAAAATGGCCACCTTGAAAATGCATTTTGTTTCACTATTTCGGCATGCAAGTGGCTTGAAGTCATGATTTTAATCGCTAAACATACATTTTCATGGATGAGGAAGCCAGCGATTTAGAGTAAAGTAAGCTTAAAATGATATAGATTATAATGTAAGTTCATTATAACAGATGTTCTTAATTGTTCAAAACCACTAGAATGTCTAGATAGCTTCTTGACAGATTTATAGCAGAGTCCTTGCATTTCATCATCCTCATCACTGTCACTGGTCGGCAACATGTCATTCCTAGAGTCTTCGTCATTCTGGCACTGATTGGACGTACACGAGCATACGTCGGAACAGGCTGCTCAGGTCCTACTTATTAGCGTGAACAAGTGCAAAATACTGCGACAAGCGGGGAGAAGTGCGAACCTGCTGTGTCCTTGTAATAGCCACGCTGCAGCAGATCCTGGAGGTGGTGCAGAGCAATGCCTGCCTGACCCCATAATGTGCATGGTTCTGGACTCGTTGGATGTGCTGCTTGAGATGCAATGCTGACATATCCACCTGCTTTGAGGTAGACTTGCAGCCAGGTTGCCTTGCTTGTGTGAGAGAACTGTCCCGTGTTGTCTTCCTCCTTAAATGAATGGAAGGCTGGTAAAGCCTTTGCTCTTTCTGAACCTCGAGCTGTCTATTTTGGCTGCACTGAGACCACTACGGACGCCATTTCTCAGCAGAAAGACATAGTGTGCTATGACCGACTCTGCATCTATCAGCGCGGCATTGTGTATGAGCAGTGTATCCGCCTCTTCATGATTGTTGTCCTCATTTTTCAGCTCACTGTTGATCCTAGTACATTCTGTGGCAGATGTGATAATCAGCGGTGACGAGCCTTGGTTGCACTCCAGTGCTTTTGCTGCAAGATACTCAGTCAGGTCAGCCTCCGTTCTGAAATGGGAAAGGAACCGGGTAATCGGGATGTGATTGATGTTGGTGTCATCTCTGATCTGATAATGGATCAGATCCTTCCCTTCACTCTGTTTCTCCCTTGTGGTACTCTTCAGGAAATCAGCTCTGTATGTCTCAAACACCAGAATGATATAATCACAGTCTATTGCGAGTGTCATCAGTATGGTATTCAAACATTCACTGAGGTATTTGACTGTCACTACCAGATTAATATCTCTGATGAGATCATTTTGGTGTATGACACATACGAGCCTGATTCCCAGAAGAATACCACAAGAGAGGAACAGAGACAAGGAGAGTTTCTGATCCAATATAATATATCAGAGAAGACACCAGCATATCACATTCCAATTATGAGCCGTTTCTTTCCCACGATAAAATGAAGACTGATCCGACTGCGTATATGGCAGCAAAAACACTGGCGTTCAACCAACATGACCGAACATGGTGGCTCAGCGGTTACAATGTCCGCCTCATGCATGGGAGGTCCCGGGTTCGATCCCAGACCGGGTCATACCAAAATGGTACATTCTGCCTTCTAGCCAGCCGCTGGGCATCTATAGAATGGAGAAGGGAATGTTAATCACACGATTTACCAGAGGACTGGCCTGCCCCTTCTGTAGCTTTCGCTACATTTAGTAGACGTGTGGCCTAGGGCAAATGAATCGCCGCCTTATATGCCAACATTGGCAAAGGAAGGTCTTTAACTTTTAACTTTTTAACATCCTACATGACCAGGGCTCGTCAACGCTGGATTTTGCATCTGCCACAGGGCATATTAGGAGCAACAGATCACAAAGAGGCAAAGTGGCTTTCTTTCCATACACTGATGTTCTTGTGATGGTCATGGCACCATTCCTTTGCTGAGAAACTGTCCACATCGATGCCTTCCGGAGTAGTCTAAGTACAGCAAATATAGGCAGCTCTAGGTCCAGAAATGCAAATGCTATTCTAGCCTATCACGCATTCACAGGGCCAGACAACACAGGACGGTTCTCTTGCGTAGGCAAGGTAACCAAGCAGCAACTCTAGCTAAACAGGAGGATAAGTCATCAATGCAGTTGCTTTCAAATGCCGCTGAAGTAACGGAAGATCGGCTGTCATCACTTGCTACATTGGGCCGTACTGCATACGCACTATAAAATGGCATCGATATTGCATCCCCGAGTTGCGATCTATGTTCCAAGCAGCACATTCACTGAGTCCAGATCCGGGCCACATCATGAGGTCAAAAAAGCATTGCTCAGCAGGATCCACTGGATCCACTGCAGCATGACTTCTACAAAGACACATCAGCTGATCAGGTAAATCCGGTCCTCCCAACATTCAAGGCCATCATCGAGATGATGAGATGCCAGTGCAGAGACATTGATGCTCTTGTAGGACCAATAATTTACCATGCATAATACAGCATGAACTCTGTGCTTGAATGAAGAGGACTCTTGGAATAACATGTTGCCGACCAGTGATAGTAATGATCATGATGATGATAATGACATGTAAAGATTCTGCTATAAAGTTTTCCAAGAAGCGACCTAGACATGATAAAGTATTGACTTGCTACACATAAAAGTGCCGAGCCATTAATAACAAACATTACGATATAACGAACAAGAAAAACTGCTATATTGTTATGGACGTTTTTTTTAATTTTATTTGTTTTACTTTATACCACTGGCTTCCTCATGTGTGAAAATGTATATTTAGCCGTCTAAATAATGACTCTACGCCCATTGGATGCTAAGATATTGAGAAACAGATTTTCAAAGCGGCCATTTTGAAAATTAAAGATGGCCGCTTTGTGGTTATGTTTATCTTATTTTACATTGTACCACTGTCTTCCCCATCCCTGAAAACATATGTTTAGCCGTTAAAATCATGACTCTAAGCCACTTGAATGCTGAAATATTAAAAAACACCGATTTTCAAGGCGGCCATTTTGAAAATCCAAGATGGCCGCTTTGTGTTTATGTTTATCTTATTTTACATTGTACCATTGTCTTCCCCATCCATGAAAACATATGTTTAGCCGTTAAAATCATGACTCTTAGCCACTTGAATGTTGAAATATTGAAAACACCGATTTTCAAGGCGACCATTTTGAAAATCCAAGATGGCCGCTTTTTGTTTATGTTTATCTTATTTTACATTATACCATTGTCTTCCCCATCCCTGAAAACATATGTTTAGCCGTTCAAATCATTAATCTAGGCCACCTAGAAGCCGAGATATTGAAAAACACCTATTGTAATGGCGGCCATTTTGAAAATCCAAGATGGCCGCCATAAATGCTTCCGGCAAATTGTAAACATTGGTTTTCTGATTCCTTATGCTTTACAGATTCCAAAAATGTATAGTTTAACAAATCCCCCAAAAAAGTATACGAAGCCTAAAATCTCGACATAGTGAACCTGACTAAATCATGGAAAATCGTTTGCAAGCTGCAGTGAAAAGTAGTATTTTTGCTTATTAAGTCGGCCCTCTTAACATTAAACCCAAAGAAATTCTTGACTAATCTTAACATCATCTACCTTTCTTCCATAGTGGCGCTGTGTACTAAATCACTCATAACAAACACGTACATGTGCATTGTACTTATATTATTATATACATACATGTACAGACCTTTTGCTGATCTTCCCACAATCTGTAGGAAATCGCACATCAATTAGCGGCTTTTATTTCGATCATGGATGCGGCGTTGCGGCAGAGATAATTGACAACTTCCTGAGCTGAAGTTCAATAGTAATGAGTTTCACTTTTCATGTTTTGAAATGGCAGAGTGTTGTGCGAGAAAGACTAAGAAAGCAAAAGTGTTCTTTTCGAAACAGTCTAAAGTTTTAGGATAATTGTAAATGTACTTGGGGTAATAACAAAAATGAAAATAAAGAACACTGTAGTGTTCAATAGTAAAGAGTTTCACTTTTCATGTTTTGAAGTGTCTGAGAGAAAGAGAGAAAGCAGAACTGTTCTTCTATAAACTTAGAAAGTTTTTGAATAATTGTAAATGTACTTTTGATTAGTAATTATACAAACACACTGCAAAAGTATGTATTTAATTTGTTTCAACATACTCATGTACATGTATATGAAGGTAAATGTATGCTATTCTAATAAATGCACATGTTGCAACATAGGAACAACATAAAATGGTGGATGATTTTATATTTCAACAATTGTATGATAATTTTTCAAATTCCAGATGGAAAGTCTAAATTCTAAAGAGTTCAAATAGTTCACCTCCCAGGGACATATTATTTATTGTCAGTTGCTTGTCTGTATTAATTCTTGCGAAGGTGCAGAATCATGCAATTGCATGATTCATTAATCTTTTGAAGGAGGGACTATAAACCCCTGACAAAAAGTGCTGCAATTCAAGTTTGAGCGTTGATTTCTATCATGTTTTGAAATGATCCTACTTGAATATGATATAATTAGCAAGCCTGTTTATTGCAGAACTTTTTTGTGAGGGGTTTACATTGACCCCCAATCACCACCACCTCTTGTATTAACCACAGGTTTAACGGCTCCGTTTAAATCAAATTAACCATGAAATTGTATCCATTCATGACCTGCCACCTGTACAACAATAAATCAGTTGTCACATCTAACCCCCTGCATAGCACCCCTACGTAGATCCAGAGGGACTGAACTTAACATGGCTAAATGCTTCACTCCCGTCTGCCCCCCCCCCCCCCCCCCCCTCCCCCTCCCTCCAGAAAAAAATGTAATCAATTTCTATTTCTAACATACCAATGTAACAGCAGCACAAGATGAGGGCTTTTTTTCTAGCTCAGTTGGTAGAACACTAGTCTAGCAATCCCGTGGTTTGGATCCCAGAAAACTCTTTTCTTTGCTCATTTTCATTTATATTATATATTTCTGATCAGACTTTTCCTATGATGTTTGAAATACAAATGTATTATTGAAAATGTGTTTCATTCTTTTCATGGAATGCTCCTGTGATAAAATAAGGTTGCACGCGGCTAGTAATGCTCCCCAGGGAGTTGAGAAAGTGCACACAATAAATGCGCAGGTTTGAAATGTGCCCAGATGCCCAGGAGTAATGATAATTGTGCGCCATGAGAGTGTGCTGACAGATGTGCGCACATTATAAATATATAAATAGATATTACTATTATTATTATTATTAAAATGTATTGTATGTATTTGTACCATAAGCACATAAAAGTGATGTTATTGCATTGTTACCATGGAATTTTCAATATATTGCTAGGTCTTGGAAGATATGAAACCAAGATAAACTGTCCATGGGGGTGTTTCACAAAGATCCTAAGTTGAACTTAACTGTATTGTTGGACTTAAAAAGTATGGTAAGCCATTTGTAGCCTTGGAATAAAATACATTCAAAAGCAAAAATGCACATATTTGTATAGACTTTTTTGTATAAATGTTACATCAAGAACATGAAATCTCTTTGATAATAGCAAATTATGATTTGAATAAAGATTTTATGCCTTTTAAAAGAAAGTTTACACAAATGTTTCATGAAACTAATGGCTTTCCATAATATTTAGGTCTTGGAAGATATGAAACCAAGATAAACTGTCCATGACTTCATGGCAGGAAGGATCTTACACAAGGAACAGGAAAAAGGAGATAAAAGTCTGATAAAAAAAGGCCACAAAATTGTCTTACCTGCAACACAAGACATTAGTTTAGATCTGTGTGACTCTATATGTATTATTATAGATAACGCTATACTTGCACGAGATAGTCTTCATGTTTGTGTGTATTTAATAACATGCATACAACATGTATATTAACGTGAGTAACATTTTAAGGAAGGATTTTCCCAATGAACAGGATGAGATGAGATCAGAAGGACGATAACAAAACATATCTGACAGTTATCTTCAACAAACCTTACAAATAAAACGGGCCTGGGTGATCTACATTGCTCAAAGATGTAACATGTTGGCTATTTCATTTAGCAACACAAACTTATATAAACCCTACATTTCTACCATTGAGGTCCCTAAATACCAGCTCCCTGCTTCCTATTAGTTAACACATTCACCAAGCCAACAACGGGAACCTGATGGGCCCTGTATTAATTATATGGGGATTACAACATCTAGCAGGGAATGGTTAATTGTTCTATAATGCTATTTTGATCAGATCACGTAGATGTGAGTAATGTTTTGCTAATAATTAATACACACAATTTTTGTCCTGAAAAAAAAATCAATATATTTGGGGTTGGGCTGCGTGAAGCATAATTGAACAACGCCCAACATCAAAACCAATACTAATATCACCACCAATACCACAATGTGAATCACATCAATATTAATTAACCCATCGTACTCTAGCCTATTTTGTTTTAATATGCATTCTTCATCTTCATACATGTACTCCTGCCTGCCAGGGTACTGTGGTTTAGAGACTAGTCCTGAACGGTTGAATTGAATTACCTAGTAGAAATTGGTTGATCTAGTATAACACGCATGCAATTTTATTGTCTAAAGACCCCAGCCTTACCGCAAACCGGGATGACTTTTGCCACTTTTTTTTTCATCAAGTCTTAGATTTTAGAACAAATTTCTTATTGTTTCAAATGTATTCTTATAGGGTAATGTACAGAATCAGAAATTAGTTCTAAGGAGCGAGACTTGATGAAAATACATCCTTCTCAAAAAGTGGCAAAAGTCACCTTGGCGGCCAAAGTCGCCCCGGTTTACGGTACTATATTTTGGGGACCAGTCCTGGCTTGGGTCTAAGGAAAATGCATGTTTGAACAAATTCATATCATCTTGAATTGGTTAAAGATTATGAAGGTTGTAATCAAGCACACCCCCATGCCACTCAGAACCAATATAAAGTCATATAACACATATTCTCCATAGCTCTGATTAATATTGTTCAGCACCAGTCCTGAATGAGTTCAAGCTTCCATTCCAACGATTCCTAGGGGAGTTCTGTGTAAAGTACAAGTTTCATATTTTTGTTTGTAGAATCAGAAATCACCAGGGTATTGCCCCTGCAGATTGTAGACACAATCACACAAAGGTATATAAAGTCCATATTAAATTATGGGTGTGTTTTGTTTACTCTTATGTCATTTTAGAGCAAGAAAGGCAAGAAATACTCTTTGAATTTGTCATAATGATCTTTAACATTCACAATTGCACCAAAATAAATGGTCTAAAATAAAATTTCTTTGGAAGTCAAGTTGTGCCGAGCGTTTTTTTTCTTCTCATTAATATACTCATATAACTTATTAGTTATTATGCTCGGGACTTCTAAAGTATAAGAATCCTTTGCAAAATCTCTTCATATTTTATTTCCTTTCCATTAGTAATGGAAACAAAATTGGATTCTCTTGGAATCAGTGACCTTTTACCCACACACTTGATCTTATCAATATGAATTAGATCATTGCATTTGCCATCTACATCATTCCATTTTGGTTTATCATATGATCATATATGGAAATTAATTGCATTAGTGAAAATACCCATTTAGAATTTTCAATTTGTTATCTCGATTGCTTTTATAAAATGGATAACATCCTCGCAAATTTCCATAAACCTATTTCAATTCTATTATATTCGTTGATAACGAATAGCATCCAAACGAATTAGATCAGTGAGAATTATTGTCTAAAATATACCTCTAGATATGCTTCTTTCCATTTCATTATCTTGCTTGATCATATCAATATGAATAACATCGAGGGGGGAAAATTAATTCAACTGAACGGCATCTGCAAAAACACACCCACTCTTTAATAGCTACTCCAATTTCAAAATAAATAAATAAATGAATAGTATAGATGAACATGACAAATCAATGTAAATAGAAGACGATTGTGCTCCATAACCAAATTTTTCAATCAAGCCGCCAACATGTATTTGCACAATAGGAGATACATGTAATGAAAGCAGTCAGACGAATTATTTATTCATATTCATTGTCGTGATACAAAATACAAATTATTAGAATGAGTGGGAGTAGTATACAAAGAGAAATTGTATTTGTAACAAAATGGATCACCTAGCAATAAAGTTACTCCAACTGGATATTATACATTTGATGTTTGGTAGCAGGAATATGAAAAATGTAACCTTTTGTTTATTCACAATAGATCGTATCTCATTTTGTATTGTTTCAGCAGATATCCGCAATTCTGCCATCTTTATTACCTGCAAGAGATAATGTTATTAACCTTTTCAGTTTCAATTAAAAGATAAAAGTTATATGTGACAGGATTATGAAAAAATACCTTTGATATTCATGTAAGATCATATCTCGTTCTGTATTACTTTATCAGGTATCTGCAATTCTGCCATCTTTATAGCTGCAAGAGATAATGTATTAACCTTTTCAATTTTGATATAATGATACCAACATTATGTGTATCTGATGTATTTAAACGCTCAAGCATTGTAAGAAAGCGGAATATGAATATAGATTTTTATTATAGTTTTATTTATAGTTTTTTATTATTTCGCATTGCCCAGCTGTTGTTCACAATACCATACTTTTCCTTTTGTGTATGACATTTATTGCACTCAAAGAATGTGCATTATTGCATTTAGATGTACATTGCATGTTTTGGAATATATAATTTGCGCAATTCAAATATGTTTGCATTATCGAGTTGTTTACATACTGGTCTGTGTTTCAAGCCTGTGTTAATAATTTGTTGTCCGGAACTTCCACTGTATAAATGTATTATAACTGTATTAAGGCTAGCCATTTTATATGTTCTTTGAAGTATTGAAAATATAAACCACCATACCACAGGACTTGAGGTAAACAAATTAACCCATTGAAACTGGTGTAATTTTAATTTACATGCATTCTCCAATTAAGAAACAAGCCAGAGTATTTGGGGGACCAGTCCTGAAGGCTGAATGGGTTAAAACTGCCATTATTATGGGCAAATCACGTATGTTCTATTAAACCAATTTGTGCGTTCAAAAATAAGTAACGCGACAGTTAACCCCTTGCGTACAGGAACCTGGTGGGTTTTGTACAAAGTCTTTGGGATTTCTGAATTTCAAAGGGAACGTACCGCGATTAAACGAAGTTAAAAGATACGCCTCTCTCAAACTATTGGGGAATTTGCTTTAAAAGGAGTAAAGAGACCCGCCTCTCCCATAACTATAGGCTGGAAAATCATAGACTGAAATTGTAGAATCAAAACACTTTGACAACAATACCCCATCTGCCAATGGTTGACCAACCATGATAATGGGGCAATAAAGTGCAACAAAAGAGTTGACCCTTTTCAGGATTGACCTAATAGATGACCTACATTTGTTCTCTATTTGTCATCAAGCAGGGACAAATGAATACCCTTTTTTTGAGGTCTTTTTGTAGTCTTGGTATCCAGACCTGGTTAATAAAGCATCGCGAAAATTGACCCTTTTCATTATTTGACCTATTTTGTTATACCTTTCTTTAAATAGCTAGGGATGCATTGATAATAACAACTTTGTGGGACTTCGGGCACAGATATAGCTATAAACTTGGGAAGGGAGATATATACATATATATATATATATATAAACGAAAGGTGAACTAATACATACAGCTTTGGTTTCTTCCAATATTTAAATAATGCAAGGAATAATCATAAATGATTGAGAAGGAAGAATAATAGGCGTAGCTTAATAAGCATTGTTCCTCCCTTTAATCCTCCAAATGAAAAATTGGTCTCCGCCAGGACTCGAACCCGGGTCTCCAGCTTGGAACGCTGACGCCTTAACCACTAGGCCACGGGGACCGTGTGATTGAAGACAGATCCAAATTCAGGTCATTGGCAAGCCAATCTCTCGGCCCTTTGTACTCAATTAATTCATGGGGAAGGAGTTACGAACAATGCAAGCCGCCTGTACTTCAGCTGGATCACAGATATATATATATATATATATATATATAATTTTTTTTGGCGAGGGAGGGGGGGTATAACACTAGTTTTTACCATAGGAGTAGCCCCGAACAGTTAATATATTATGCTACATTGCATAAACTTGTTGTACCTATTTATTTATATTTTTTGTGGGGGGGAGGGGTGATTGGAAAGAAATAGACTAAGCAAATAATATGCTACAGGTACACTCTGCTAGAATTTAATATTCAGAATGTGAATTTTGTTTAATAGCGGATAAGCAGTTCACATCAGTTTCTTTTATATTTTGTTAAGTTTGTTATATGTTTCTTGGAGGTTTTTATGAATTCACACTTTGAATGGAGAAATGTTTTACGTGAAGTTTGGGTAAGATGAAGTACAATATTTTTTGCAAACAAAGTATTCTCCTTTTTTCAGCTACTGGGGAGTATGTAAAGATGTTAATATCAAATATTGTAATCGCACACCACAAAGTTCAGCACCAACCCTTTAAACCAAGCAAGAATGCCTGATACAATGAAAACATAACATCGAAAGAATGTGCACAAACTATACAAAGGAGTAAATCCTTTTCCAACACAATGTTATACATCTACTATGAAATATGTAAACTGTAAGTTAACGGTGGTTACATTATACCATAATCATCCAAAACTAGTTCAGCGTAAATATTTCTGTCATGCCTGTTCCAACAAATTGTCCTTGAAATGTTTATACAAAATGCTCCCCAAACCCCATGTGAGCTATCTTCTTTTCTTGGTATCACGAACAAGTACATGTATACACATAACATATGGTTACATTATATCCTAATCATCCAGAAACTAGTTCATTGCAAACTCAGTTGTGTGCCTTCTCAAGGAAAATACAACCTTTTTCCGATGTTGGGCTTGTGTTTTTTGTCCACTCATCAAAACCTTTTGAACTAGTCATATTTGCTCAGATAAAATCGCTATTAAACCATTTTAATACTAGCTATAAAAGGGCGATCGCTTCTATCACAAAATAAGGTGCTCTCGCGAATAAAATGGTTAAAGGGGACCACCAGGCAAAGAACAACACATTCTTATATGTTTTGCTAACTGCGTTTGATATTAGATAGATGTACAACACTTTGCAGCGGGTTGTGTAATTCATAAACAGTTCAATTAATCACCAACACTTACGGAACCAACAGGGCCTCATGGTTCCGTATGCCACAATTGTCTGCGAGTGCGCCAACTCTACACACGCATACATTTGGAAACAATGGAGAAGACTCTTACGTCCTATACAATAACGGTAGTCAATTACCTTTCGTTTATAAGAATATTATTTTTGGGTGGTGGTTCCCTTTAAATCTCTCCTCACTAAATTTACATGTACATACATGTAGCTTTGACCTCCATCTCATTGAAATTCAGAAGAGAAATAGGTGAAATGTAACCAAAAGAGTGAGATCATTTGTTTATCCTACATATTTATATCATATTTTCAGTGCCAAAGTCTATATTTACTCTGTGTATTCACTGTATCATCCTCCAAATTTGAATTGTTTTGGTGAGAAAAGTAGGTTCCTAAGAAATTCCACGGTACATATTTTTGTGACTTGATCAAATAGTCATACAAAGGGATGACCCATTTCCAGTTAACATCAAAGCTTGTGGATTTATTTCGAAAAACAAAATATGTATGCCTACCTTACCTCAAAAATTTGTGAGCATAGGCCCAACTGAACATGGAACTCAATGCATGCAGTTATGCTCTGTATTTTGATGTACACGTTGTGCCATAATCAATCAAAAATATGAATTATAAACCCAACATCTGTTCGTTTCACTGGTAAGTTTTATATGGATTCTCTTTTGATATCAGCCTTGGGAACTGATATATAGTCACGAGCGCCAGGTGGTCGATGTTCACGATAGGAGTGAATTTGTTTGTTCTATAAAGATGATGTTTCTATGAATCTATAATCATTGAAATAATTGAATTTATGTAATGTACCATTGTAGGTTTGAATAGGAGTAAGCCATGCTCATTAGAATTCTGTATATCTACACATTTTGTAAAATGATAATTTTGTCTAGATATGAATAATGACAATTTTTAAAGCATTGTAAAGCATTTAAAAGATGCAAGATATGCTGCAGCCAGGTTGTTAATGTTTATGATGTCTATTCGCGATTTTAATCATTTGTGAATACATGCGCCAAAAACACTTTTGTAAATCATAGAATTATGAATAATATTTTCCTAAAATGTATGAAATGTACCAAACCAATATACGATTGGACCAACTGATTATTAGCAACTCGTAGAGTCGTAGACCTGTTTGAAAGTGACTTAACAGCCTCCTGGCTATTCTTTTCATTCCCCCCGCCCCCCTAAAAAATTAAACATTTCCTCTAGTTCTCCCGGACAAGCCCCTGCACATGTGAACACATGCTGATTCAAACACTTCTGCCACTGTTACATTGTCATTTTTAATCATGAAGTAAAAGTGTGCCACCACCGCCTGTCTATAGACAATACTTCAGTTGAACCTAGGGTGACAACCAGAACAAAGTTCTTCTTTTTTTTTCTTACACCATTGACCTTCTGATATCAGAAGTAGTCCAACAAAGTAACACAATTTCTCAGGAACAGTGGACTGTAAAGCAAAATAGAAATTTGTGCTGTACAATTCAAAGACTTCTGCCACTGTTACCTTGTCATTTCTAATCATGAAGTAAAAGTGTGCCACCACCGCCTGTCTATAGGCAATACTTCAGTTGAACCTAGGGTGACAACCAGAACAAATTTCTTCTTTTTTTTCTTACACCGTTGACCTTCTGATATCAGAAGTAGTCCAACAAAGTAACACAATTTCTCGGGAACAGTGGGCTGTAAAGCAAAATAGAAATTTGCGCTGCACAATTCAAACACTCTATCCCACCTCTCTGCTCTATCCACTGTTACCTTGTCATTTCTAATCATGAAGTAAAAGTGTGGCACCCTCTGTCTAGGCAGTACTTCAGTTCAACCTAGGGTGACAACCAGAACAAAATTCTTCTTTTTTCTTTCACCATTTACGTTTTAGTATTAAAATGAGTTTGACAAAGTAACACAATTCCTCAGGATGGACTTTTAAAAGCAAAATGAAAATGTGTGCTGTACATCTTTTTTTTGTTTTTCCTTGTTAGATTCATTAAAAGATTTTACTGCTTTGCCATTTACTTCAGGCATGTAATACCCCCACAAAATGTATGTGAGCAATAATGTCTGAGTGACGATAAGAATTAGATTTAAAAGACTGGTAGCAAGGCTTTCTAGATGGAATGTGATGTCACATGTTCATATTACCATCATGTCAATAGCTGTTAGTATCACAGTCGGCCCTGAAGGGTAAATTGTTGGGTGGGTGTCAGAAACACGAAGTAAGAATGTACACGTATTAAAGGTGAGGGTCACGAGCCCCCTTTGAAATGAATAGAAGAGTGATTTTAACTTGCTAATTAATCAAGGTAAACTACATTCCAAAAACAAAGTTGTGGTAATGATTTATATATTACTACCATTATTACCAGCAAAAACAACTTGTTGTGGTATTTGTAGAAATCATACACCCGCAAAAAAAATATATATGTATATATAAAGTACACTGCTATTTAACCCTTGAAGTACCAGACTGTGGATAAATTATATACATATTTTGCCCATGGTATTCACAGGGTTAAGTGGAGCTGGTAAAAAATCAGTGGTTGAATATTTCCTCCAAAGATAAACCAAAATTTGATTGGCCTAATTGAGACAACACGGAAAAGTGAAATGGGGATCGCAATATGCTTTGCCTTTGAGTGCAGATTTTCAAATCTAACAAATTAGGGATGTAATGTAATGTATGAGAAACATAAGTAGGAGTTCTCCTAAATTGACCTTTTCCATTTCGTCCATTTCATCTTTTTTCATCTTGTCATGAATCCACCCGAATCAGGTTTGGTGGTCTGATCGAATCAGACATGGCATTTTCCAGTTATTTCTTCATTAAATACAAATATATGAACTCGATGCATACATCCTTTAATGACTTTTCAAGGATTACATCGGATGAATGCATGTATCTCCTGATATTAGGCAGTGCACTCTTTTACATTCGCTTCTCATATCGAGATGCTACTTCTTCATTTAGAATACTAGATACCACAATCCGAGCAGTGGGGAACCTTGAGGGGTGCAGGGGGGCATCAATGCCCCCCTGCACTTCTCAATATCCTCTTTTTAATCCTAATGATGAATATAAACTCAAACATTGGGGGGAAACTGACCAAAAATTAATTGAATAAATGGAACATGCTCTGATAAATACACAAAAGTTGTATTTTTGTATGGGCTGCTCCCCCCCCCCCCTCCCCCCCCCCCCCTCCCCATGGTGGTTAACAATACCCCGCCCCCGCTTTGTTCCCTTCTCTGTTTTTAGTCCCTTGATATGCCCCTTCACTGGAGATCTGTGTCGCCTGGGCTTTTCCTGCGTGGTGCTTCTTTTTATTCTAAGTCTAACAATGCCAACTATTGAAGCTGCATGTAAAATATCTATAGATCTACACTGCCTGTATCAGTTTGAGAGTTAAGCCATTAATTATGTGAGAACGGTGGGTCATATATTAGACTCGATATTGTTGGATAAATCTGTGTTTATGTATGTTGAAATAACAGTTGGACAGAGGTTTTTGGTTAAGATTTATTAAATCATGGACTGCTGCTACTTGGTGTCTGATGCATTTAAACCTCGTCATGAATTGCAACAGTAGGCTGCACAGATGAGGACCCGTCCCTCGTGAATGAGGCGGCAATCGGATGGCAATCGAGCGATGGAAGGACTTAATTCAAAGACTTTAATCTTGATCCGAGGAGGCAAACATCTAGGAGAGAAAGGCTTAAAGTTTGCTCCCTGCCTATCTGTTTATCCCTCTGGTCATCCCCCTTAACATTTTTGGGATGTTTTCCAACTGTCTCTGGCATCGACATCGCTGGTAGCAAAACACTGTCAGTCTCAGGTTCTTGGGTTAATATTACAAGCTTACAGTAGCTTGACAGAGCTGCTACAGTAAATCATTTAGCTGTATACAGCTTGCTGCTGTATCCTCATCTTAATTAGTTGATCTATCGTATATCGGAATATCAGAGCTTGGTGTGCAGTATTTTAATTGCACTACGGAGGCAATGATTTACAAACCTGTCGTATCAAATGTGCAATATTTGTTGCTGTTAAAACTGCCAGCAAATCCTTTTTGATATCAAGTTCCAAAGGATAATGTTACTAGCTTCCAATAGCCGGATAAAGGAGAGCTCTGTAGTGAATCAATGCTCGTGTATGCAGTCGCATTGTCGTCTTAATTACTTTCAACTGCCTTGCAGGAGATACCAGTGTGCCATCTATTGACTCTAATGGAATCTGACAGAATAAATATATCTTGGAGGATAGTATGGATTACAAAAACCTACTGATGTGATTTTCTGAATGGAATGAGCAAAACAAAATGTAAACTGTTTCAAGAAACAAACTGATTTGTGTGGAATGTTCACTCAGTTTATCTAACCAAAAGGAAACTATAAATATACTGTTGAGTGATGATTGACTCGGCCCAGTTTCGCATTCACTGTTTAATTTGAGCTTTACTTTAGCCATGGCAACTTGTAATTGGAAAATATCCAGATGATATATCACGTTCTGTATGGGCGTAATTACGTACCTCTATGTGTTCACTAATTGCTTCATTTTATCTGAGCAATGAATGACTCTTCCTTTTCCAAGAAGTTTTGTCCACGGTTTTTGTTACATATCTGATCTTTTTGGAGCTGCATTTACTCTTCTTTAATAATGTGAACATGACATTCTGCAAGTGGATTCCTGTCACCACGTCATGATAGTAAACCAAAGTGAAAATGTGTTATTGTTTTAATACCAATCTGATGTATTGCTTCAATGTTGGAATTATCCATGTTGTTATGAATTGAAGTCCATTTGATGATGAAGCATTCTATGGTCGAATATTACAACTCAATTGGAGTGCAGATGTTCTTGTAACTTGTACAGCTAATTCATTGGAAATGTCAACATTTTTCAAGAACATTGAACATAAAACAATTATTTGACACATGACATTTTCAGACTACCAAATTTGCACTTTCAAAGAAAAATCAACAATAAAAAGCATCAGAACATAGTTACATGTATATCATACATATCTATAAATTTACGCGCATATTGTACATGTTCATTACATTCATGCACAAAAATGATGTAAGAAGTATGTTACCACTGCCCTAAAAATATCT
Source organism: Echinarachnius parma (assembly GCA_037951105.1). NCBI lineage: Eukaryota > Metazoa > Echinodermata > Echinoidea > Clypeasteroida > Echinarachniidae > Echinarachnius > Echinarachnius parma. The sequence continues at coordinate 310,815 of JBAMJV010001453.1, forward strand.
ATATGCCCTCATTTCATCTTGTTATGGTGCAAAAGAATACTTGGATGTAGGCGAAAACAGATCTCCGTAAATGTACGTTTGTTGCTATTTCCATCAACGACCACTTGTCTTCCACCATTTCCAATTGATTTCCTCTCAAAAGGGGGAGAAATCAATGTATTTTGGGGGGCCTTAGGGTAATGGTTGTTGCATTCGAATTGCGTGTAATTGCCCCCGTTCAGAACAATACTCTGTAACCCTCGATGGTACTTAGTTAGGTATTGGTCTGGACAATTGTGCAAAGAATTGGTCCGCACAATTGCGCTTTCGGTTTTATTGGTCCATAATGTTGCATCGACTTCCTATTGTACCTTCTCTTGATCCCTTCCTCTGCCAGACTTAAAATGGTTTCTTCTGAAGCACTTCTATTGGCACTTTTTTGTGAAAGTTCCTTCAGGAGTAAAACAGTATTATTGAGGGGTTTCTTGAGGGGTGTTAATAGCAGCCAAAGGGATGTCAATAGGGTGCAACCGAGAGAACAAGAAGGGTGTTGATATCTGTATAGGAGGATCACATGCATTTACACTTTCAATTCTTGTGGTATTTTTGTCAACCCATAGTGCTCCTTTGCACATGTGTATGTTAATTAAAAGGATTATATCCTGGTATTAAGCTCAATTTAGATCAGTTTATGCCACACCAACACTTATGAATATTAAATCAATGCTATTAATGGAGAGAGTGCATCAATTACTTAAAGACACACAGCTTAGGCATATGGTTATGTAATCTTAAATTGCTAAGTTGGTTCAGCAACACATTGGAATATACTCAACCGATTAGCTTAATGAATCCGTGCTAAATTGGATAAAGTCTAAAACATTCATATTGTATACCGTTGGATAGCAAACTACACATACTGAACTGACCAGTAAATAAAGGCTACAGCCATGTAAAGTTGAAACATCGTGATAACCATATACCACCTTTAATCTTTACTTTACCCCTGCAACTTTACTCTTAGTATCAGCATATTTCACATAAAACATTGAAAGAAGACTATGGTATCCCTGTAAAACAGACAATCCTGTTTACCAAAGTATGCTTAACTGATAAAAAGCTGTCATATAAAGGGTTTTGTAAGACACAACACAATGATAAAGCATATATTATTACATTTTACAACTCCTTGCGTGAATAACATAGTAATATCTGTTTTAAAAGTATACAATTTAAACAAACACATACATATACATATGACACATCTGGTTAAAGCCATGAAAATAACTTAAACATATTACACATTGACATAATTTTCAACATATGCTACAAATTTGGAACACACCATTGATCATTACTGTCTACCCACTCACAAGAAGAAGAACAAAATGTGCACCAATATTATGTTGACCTCTGAATTCGAATTTCACACCAAAGTACTGGAGCTTCAATAATCATGCAATAATATTGACTTCTAGAAGTGATTCAAACAAGATTTGTTTTTGCCAGTTTTGTGAACAGTCTTCATCATTGGAATCATGTTCAATCAGACATGAGACAATGGAATACATATATTATGAAAACAAAATGTGGTATAGACAAAAGAAACATCTGTTTTGGATCCCATGCAGCAAGACGGAATAACATATATCAAGGCATATGATATGACAACCAAATATGCCAACTACGTACACATGCAATAACTTCATTCTGTTCATTTGACAACTTTTCCAACATGAGCATAGGATTGAAAGCACTTTCAAAGGAGAGATCATAGTGCATCAAATTGAATAAAGATGGCATATTGTATTTACGAAGAGTTTTTTGTACTGTATGTTCTTCCACTTATTGTTCTTCTCATTTGTGTTCTTCTTGCCCACATTGAAACGCAAACGCCTCTTCCGTTTCTGCTCTGGCCGCTTCCCGACTTCATCTCTACGACGACGACAACCCTCTTCTGCTCCTACGATGGACGTCAACATCCACCTCCTACACCTGCTCCTCGACTTCAATCACCCGATGATCCTCCGCCAACAACAACGGGATCAACATCTTTCTCCCACGAATGTGACCCTGCTTCATCCTCCGACAACAACAATGGGGGGAATTTGTCACCGCCTCGCCAACTGCCATCGCTTCGTAATCCAACTCTGGATTTAACACCTGAACCCACAACAACATCTAAATCTGCATCAACACCTGAACAAACATCAATGCCTGAAATTTCTTCAACTTTTGAACATGCATCAAAATCTGAACCTACAACAACTTCTGAACATACTCTAACTTCTGAATGTACATTAACATCTAAACTTGTTTTATCATCTCAACATTCATCATTATTTAAACCGGCACTATCATCTGAATCTAAATCAACATCTGAACCAAAATTAAAATTAACATCTACAACAATATCTGAACATACATCTACTCCCAAACATACACTATCATCAACATCCAAACCTAAACAAACATTTGACAACGACAACGATGATGTGGGCTCTTTTTCGCTGGTCCCCTTACCAAACTCAGAGGAGCGATGGCTGAGACTACAGGAGAAGGCGAAGCAACGAACGCAAGATCTGGAGAGCGCCATCAACAGTCTGAGCGACTTTGAGTCGGCGTACAACCGCCTCAAGACGTGGCTCGGCGAGAAGGACCGGATGATCTCGGTGCTGGGACCCATCGGAGTCGAACCGGGCATCCTGAGGAACCAGAAACTGCAAGTTGAGGTGAGATATTGAATTCAAAATCATATTTAGGTTTAGTTTAGTTTCGCTCTAACATTTTTAGATATGAAGGGTTTGTATGAAGAAAAAAACTGTGAAGAAGTTTTTGCCAATTTGAGAAAACTGCTACAATGTTTTTTGAATTAAATGATTGAAGCTTTAGCTCAAAATTGAAAATATATGGCATACAAACTTTTCATATTGTATGCTTTATTTTTGAAAATGAAAATGAATTCTTTAGTTGGATGTTCCAACACAGACAAATTACTTTGAAGGTTTTTTAATAATAATGTTGATGATACTTCTTTAAAACCGCTCCTGCATTATGGGGCTCAACTCTTGAACCATTGTAATTATTTCTGCCCAAGACCATCATCGCCAGCTATTATAAAATTTATGGGGATGTTTGATATTAAATTGGTTTGCATTTGGGGGTCTTCAAATCATTTAAATTTGATTTTTTTTTTTTTTGTGTTTTAACTTGTTTCTACAAATGTACCTGCATAAATGAGAGAATGCTTTAGGCTTTTGCTATCAATTGCTAAGTAAGTGATATTGTGTGTTGTTTGCTTGAAATCTTACCCTTTTGATAGAATTTTACAAGGGGTTGTGGGAAAAACATACTTATAATGATCTTGTAGGTACTTATGAAGTGGGGCTGGTACACAAGTGAAAAATCAACAGATTTAATCAATTCCTTTCTCAGTATTTGGTTACCCTTGTCATTTAAAAGTAGTGTTCTAACATTCATAATCCTAGCAATGAATTGCTAATGGTGAAAGCTCTTTTTCAAATAGCGTAACTAATCCCAGGCTTAACTCTATCCATGCGATCCCTTACAACCCCAGCTATACAAGAGACAGGGCACAGTTATTATATGACTGTATATTTTCCTGAAATAAGTATTTCTGCACACATCACCATCAGGTATAGCTTCAACAGAAATGAGACAGTTATATGTATGTTTTCAAAATAAGAACTACTGCACACAGAGGTTATTCTTAACTTTGACAGAAATGAGACAGTTATATGTTTATTCTCAAAATAAGTACTACTGCACACAGAAATGGAAGGATATATGTTTGAAATAAGAATTCCTGCACGTTTGAAATAAGAATTCCTGCACACAGATCACCTGAAATAAGACAGTTATATGTATATTGCCCAAAGTAAGTACCACTGCATACATAGTTGTCTTCATATTATAAAGAGAGGGAACGGTTATATGCAAATTTACATGTACATGTGAACAGCAATAATGTAGGGGGGTAAACTAATATCTCTAGAGTTTTTCGGCCTTGGTTCGAGTGTCCTTTCAGTGTTTTGAAAGGCATTGATTTACAGGAGTTTCCCACCGTTCGCTCTGTGTACATGCAGACCATGTTCAGGCCTATGTGTAGAAGACTTAGTAGTTTTCATGTCTTATGAATGACAAAGCTCTTTATTGTTAAATACATTCAATTGGGTTTTTTTTTTTTAGTAAGAAACTTTAATTCGTATCACGCCATTGTTGAATGGTAGATATTCTAGTTCATAAAAAACTTCTCAGTTGAAAGCTGAAACTGTACACATCATAAATTCCTGTAAGCATGCATATATGATAAACATTATTTTATAGTCTCTCTGAGATATTGTTGTTTTCCCTGTGAGAAGTCGATTTGTTGAAAATGCTTTCAAATGGAATCTCTTGCACTCTATAAACATTTCTTGAGTGTACAAATTTATAGAAAGATTATGTCTAACGTGACTGAAATCAAATGTGTGACCATAGTATATATATTGAGAAAATTAGTGAGCAAATTGATTTTGAAATGTCAATTTGTGTAATTGTTTATTTTGTAAATATGTTTTCATAGATTGATGGAATCGACCTTCATTCATTGTATGCTCAAATAAAGTTACACATTTTTGTTAGGATTTGTTTAATATGTGTGTGCTGATAAAATAACTCTGAAGGCCATATTGAGATTCTGAGTCTAGCTGGGAGCAGTGCACTTTTGCAAAGGCTGCACACAAATGTTGGAAAATGTTGACTAATCATATTCTGCTTGCAGTTAATAAACCTATTCAGCCCCCCCTCCCCCCCCCCCCCCCCCCCCCCGTTCGATTGTATGATCAAATCAGTTGATGATATGATTAATTTATAAATCTTTATGTTACAGGGCCCTGGACTGGTTACAAAAATACTCGGGCTGGGGTCTATTGAGAACACATAATATACTTAATAAATCAACCTGTTTTCTTCATGGGACAAACTGACCATTAAAGCTACATAGAAATTCAGTCCAAATTCTAAATTGCAAATTTGATTTATTGTCATTTTCATTTATATTATATTTTGGGGGTCAGTTTTGCTATGTTCGAATTAATAGTGTTTTTATTAATTATTTTCATGTCTATTTTAACTTCATAGGTCACACAAGAGGAGTTCACAGCCCACGAACCACAGAAGGACCACCTACTCGAGGCCGGACAGGCCATCGTCGACCAGCAAGATGCGAGAGCGCGATCATCGTCACCGATCCAGGGACAGATGGGCGAGATCAAGGACCAATGGGACGCCCTCAAGGGTCAGCTTGATGGCAGGGAGGGCAAGATCGATGAGATCCTACGGGAGAGCGAGAGGTTCCACGACACGCTCCAGGACGCCTCGGACTGGCTGATGGACTTCAGGAACAAGATCTCCAACCTGGCGCCCATCAGCAACAGCCCTGATGTTGTTAGGCAACAGATGGAAGAGACTAAGGTGAGATTAATCCCACCTTGCATGGGAGTTATTTGTTAGTACAAGTAGTCAAGTAAATGTTCTTGCAATTGAGAGTACATTATAACAAAGTTATTTTTATACCTACATGTAAGTTATGATTACTCTCAATTAAATGTGTACATCATTTGTAAACTTTGCAATAAAAGAGTCTTTAATATAAAAACATTTCTTACCCACTTTGCACCAATGGCTTTAAAGGGGACCACCAGGCAAAGGACAACACATTATTATATGTTTTGGTACCGTTTTGTGATATCAAATAGATACCCAACATTTTGCAAAGGGTTGTGTAATTCATAAACAAAGCAATTAATTTCCACCACTTACGGAACCACGGCTATCTCGTGGTTCCACACGGGCCAGGCATTTGCGAGTGCGCCAATGCAATGCACGCGTACGTCAATAGAATCCCGGATGATTCGTTCGCTCTGCATAGAGCGCCGCTGGCTCTGCTCGCATAATAGTCTGCGCATTCAGACCGCATGACCGCATGGCTGAGAATGGTGATGCGTTTTCCAATTATATATTTTTCTGAAAACATATTTTTGTGAACTTATTGAAGGAATTTAATACTAAAGATGTTACCTTTCTATAAAAAGATTATTATTTTTGGGTGGTGGTACCCTTTAAATGATTGCTTGGCAATAATGTACTTTCTTGTCCAATTTTATTTCCACCAGAACCTGCAACGTGAAGCAGAGAGGCGGAAACCCCAACAAGACACACTCTCAGAGTCCCACCGACAGCTGACAACCATGAACCCCGAGCTGACTGCCAAGGCTGAGGTCACCCTCAAGCTAGAGAGCGTCCAGACACCGTACAACGACCTGTGCCACAAACTTGGTACGTTTCTCTTCCGTTTATGGTCATTTAGTGTACTTGTACGCTCTTTCTAAACCTCTTCTCTACCCTTTTCAATACCTTTACCTTTGTCAATCTTCTCCCTGTTACTTTCATCCCCTTCAAAAGGAATTTTATACCCATTTTAACAAGTTACAATGCAAGCACATTCTTTTTCCTACCTTTGTTGATATTTCTGTCACCACAACTTCTGGTTAATCCGAGCCCTTGAGAATAACTTGAAGATCTTGATCTTGATCTTGATGTTACTAAACTTATATTAGGGAAGTAATACATCTATGTGGATTTGTTAAATTTATGCTTATTACTATGTTGTAGAGATTTAAAAGGAGGCAAGCTGCAGGCAGCTTTCTTTAACTAGTAAAGAATTTGAATCCTTTAGCATCATACTTTCACAAGATTATGAAATATAGTAAAACTAAATAAGTACAGAACGAAAATTAATATGAAAAGAGAAAATATTGAAATATCTAACGATATATTGATACTAGAATAGAAAATACTCATCGTCTTGTAACATTTTGATTTGTTCTGTTTAGATGAGAGGCAAGGCAAGCTTCAGGCAGCCCTCCTCCAGTCAAGAGACTTTGAGGAATCCTTCGGAAACATGCTGCGATGGCTGGAGAGCAAGGACAAAGACCTGTCTCAGGGCAAACCCATCTCTGCCAAACCTGAGATACTTCGCAGACAGGTGGTCGAACATGAGGTAATTTATGATTGATTGATTGATTGATTAATTGATTGATGACCTGTTTATTTTATAAATGAATGTTTTTTATAGAATGAAATAATTTATTAATGTTATTAATTGATATGTTGGTCAATCAAATGATTGGTCAGCTAAATACATGATTGATTGATTGATTGATTGATTGATTGATTGATTGATTGATTGATTGATTGACTGATTGATTGGTCATTTGGTTGACTTATTGCATGTTTCATTGATTGATTGATAATTTATAAATAGATGTATTGATTAATGTGATTAATTAATATGTCGGTTAGTTTATACCTGTGAGATGAAGTAAATCATGCAATTTTTAAAATTATTTACTCAGGAAATCCCCAAGGAGATCGTTAAACAGGTGTACACCTACGAGCGTATGCTTGAGAAGATCGACGCCCTCATGGATGAAGCAGACGGTCCTGCCGAGAAGAGCGCTCTCCAGACCAAGCGCGACTCCCTGCAAGCTAAATGGACGACTATCAACGACCGGACGACGCAGCGCGGCGATAGGCTCAAGGAGGCCAGCGGGAAGGCCAAGACCTACACGGACGAGCTAAACCAGTTCCTACCGTGGCTTAGGAGCGCGGAGGATAGACTCAGTTCGCTGGGTCCCGTCACCGCCAAGCCTGCTGTCGTGAAGAGACAGTACGAGATCATCAAGGTACGTACCATTTTGAATTTAGCATCTCATGAAGTCCGTATAAAGTTTTTTTAAAGGCTGAAACTAACACAAATGGTTAGGATTGGTTCCTCCCTTGTTTATGAGCGCTGAAGATCCTTGAGATCTGTCATGACCAAGCCTGTTGCCATCTATTTGAACCTTTTAAGAGATGTACTTAGTATATAGGAGTTTCAGAATCTTGATGGGAACAGATCATCCCATTAAGATCAGGTCCCGAAAATGTTTGGATTTGGGTCTAAGGAAAATACATGTTATAGCAAAATCATTTTTGTTACTGTTAAAATTTACTCCAGATGATCAGAAAAGTATTTTCCTACAAACTTCTATATCATGTGTATTTTATGCATGCAGCAACTCCAAGAGGACATCGACAACCACCGCGACCACCACGAAGCAGTCAACAACTCATCAGACCTGCTCATCTCCAGGACCGACGTCGACCACCCCTTCATCAAGGACCAGGTGGCTGAGGCCAACAGGAGATGGAACGAACTCCAGAAAGGTAAGCCAAACAGTACTCTATTTAATACTGGTTCTGTTATCAAGATGTGAGATCTCTTATCTGAACTCTATCACTGATCATGAATCAAAGATCTCTGTGCTGTTCATAGTCTTAGTGCTATCTTCCTGTGGCAGTATGTATCTTTCAGTAACAACACTAGTTTTTAAGTAAAAATCCACCATGGGTCCTCCATAGTCATATTTGTACATTATGGTTAAAGAGGTTGTTTAATTATGTCTTTGAATCAGCAAAACCCCGGCTGGAGCCTAGATTATGGAGAATGCCTGAACATCAGTGACAGCAGACCTTGATATAAATTGTTCTCTACTTGTTCGTTTCTCTTTGCAACAGAAATGCAGGACCAACTCGTGGTCCTCGAGGACTTCCACAACCAACTCTCAGACTTCCAGGACAAAGTCAACACTTCCCAACTCTCTCTTGCCAACCTCGAAGAGCAGCTCGCTCTCCACGACGCCCCAGGAAAGATGGACCCCAAGAGCCTGGACAAGCTCAAGGTATGCCAGACGTTAGAGATCAAAATTGCTTTACACCAAAAAATGTTATTGTCTAATTGTCAAGATTTTAAAGAACATGAAAGAAACATTTTTCTCCATTCGCCAGATAGCTCTCCATGAAGCCCAAAGAAAAATGGACCCCAAGAGCGAAGACAAGATCAAGTTAGGTCTCGATTATTGTATCCATGTTTTGTGAATTTCTCCCAGACAAGCCCCCAAATTTTCCCTTGAACCAAAGAAACCTTAAATAGCAAATTATCTGTACAAATGTTTGCATATGAATTGATGTAATACTTTTTTCCATATTTATAATATTGTTTTCAAATCATGTTTACCGTACTTTTCAATTTTATATAGATTTGTTTACTATGAATTGGAATGATACTTGGCAAAGTGAATTAAAGTAAAATTTAATATCCTCGCTATCCTTGTTCACCCGTCAAATCTCAGGCCCTCCAGGACGAGGTAGCCGGTCTAGAAGACGTCATCGTCAAAGTGAAGGACAACAGCAGCGGCCTCATGGCTGCTGCGCCCTCGCACGCCGACACCACCATGGTGGGCGACGACGTCGATGGAGTGGTCAAGCGATATCACAAGCTGAAGGGGCTGGTCAAGGACAAGTATGGTCAGCTGGAAGCAGGCAACCAGGAGATCCTCAATTTCCAGGTATGGTATACACGTATTCGGTTTCGGTGATTTTTATACATGCCGCCCCCCAGAGCCCCCCAGTTACAGCGCGCGCGTACTGCGCGCAATAAGGAAGTAGGCCGACTTTCAGGGGTGAATGTTGTGCATAATCTGCCTCGGGATGGGAGAAAAGGGCGCGCGGATGCCAAAACTTGTAGAGAAGCCCCCCGGTCATTGCTGAGCACGTAGAGGGCTCACTTCCATGAAAGGCCGCCCGTATTTGTGTATAGTTTACAATTCAAACCTGTGCAATTATCTTGCGGTGCACAATCTCAACTCCCTGGGGAGCATACTTGTAGTAGTCCCAAGATGCTCTACTGAATAGAGTGCTCAAAGTCTTATTAACACCTGACCAAGTACCCATTTATACTCCTGTGAAGGGGGCATCAATGTGGATTAAATGCCTTGCTGAAGGACATAAAATGCTGGGGCACTGATTCGTTGCCAATTAAATAAATGTAAACATATCAGAATATTTTGGTTTGTTTTCATATCTAAAATAGAGTTTAAATATGTATGTGAAAAAGAAGCCGAAATGACAAAATCATAAGCCTGTGAAATTACGTTTACTAGACACGAGGTTATGTCTAGGTTTATTCTTATTCTGTCATTGTTTTTATTCATATGTGATTAATTATAAATCTTTATGTTACAGGGCCCAGGAGTATTTCCTTTTGTGTGTTCTTGAATGCTGATGTGATTCTTGCTTACATCTGCTTATGAAAATTGCTCTTAATTGTCACATTTTTCTCTTCTTTCAGTCCATGCTGAACGACTGTTCCTTCCAGCTCGGAGAGGATGAGGAGGCGCTAGATAGGATGGCACCCGTTGCTAGGGATCTCGACACACTCGCAGCTCAGACTGATGAAATTGAGGTATTAATTTCATCAACCATCATACTGTTGCATATTATGTATTTCAAACATTGAGCTATAACATTGAAATACTGGTACCGTAGAACTAGGATTTCTTACTAGACAGATCAATGCCACAATATAGAGACACCAATTATAATTCTGTGACAGTTTGAATTAAATTTGAATTGTAAATGTTAATTTTTCATATTTTTTTCACATCCCTATTTTGTTTCTTTGTTATTGCAATTGGCTTTTGTATTCGGGAATTGTATTCTTGTATTCTTGAATAAAAAAGCTAATGCAGTATCAAGAATTTATTAAAAAAATTGAAGATTCATGTTCCTTCTTGCAGTAGAATAATGATAGCAAGACTGATTTTTGTGGATTTACATTGCCCTCTTTTAACTCCTCTTTGTTACAAAATGTGTTTCGTCCTTCAGAAATACCAAGGCCACCTTGAGGACATCAAGAAGACGCTGCTGAAGGCAGACCGTGTCTTCCGTGACATCATCGACAAGGGCTTCCTCACCGACTCAGACTCGTTCCGCGAACAGCTTGACAACCTCAACAAGCGCTGGACCAGACTCCGCGAGCGCGCCAACCGCCGCCGTGACGAAATCGACCGGACGACATCGCGCATGCAGGACCTCCAACACAACATGGACGAGGTCAACGATCTCCTGTCGAAAGCGGAGTCGGCGCAGATGACGGAGAAGCCCGTGGGCGCCGACGTCGAACTGATCAAGCAGCAGCAGAAGGAGTTCAAGACGTACATGAGGAACTTTGTGGAACCCCTGGTGCCACGGTTAAGGGATGCGAACCGGGTCGGACAGAACCTGGTGCAGAGCGCCGAGCCGAGGGTGAACACCACCCAGCTGGAGTCGGATCTGGAGGCCATGAACGACAGGTGGAACAGGCTCAATGCAAAGGTAGACAATCTTGATATATATGGAATACTTTTTAAAGTCAACATAGTCCTTAAAGTTTGTTTGTCAGCTTAGCCATTAAGAGACTTGTGGGTTTGACCTATTACACAGTCAATTACCTACAGGAAAGTTGGAGATCTAATATTTGTTCCTGTTCTATGTCGTACAGAACTCGGACCGTGAGGCCAAGCTCAACGAAGGACTGCTGCGCTGCGGCAAGTTCCAGGAAGCCCTGCAGTCCCTGCTGAGCTGGATCGGAGAGACCGAGGACCTGGTCTCCAAGCAGAAGGACCCATCGTCAGACTACAAGGTGGTCAAGGCCCAGCTATCAGAACAGCAGGTTAGTTTATTTTCATGCTCAGTCCGATTGCTTAAAATCTGTGTAGGTTGATTAGATTTTAAGTCCCATTGCATAAGATCTGTGTTACCGTCTCCCAGTGGGTTGATAGGTTTTCTGCTTGGAAACTAGATCACGTATCAACCCACTGGGAGCCCCCCCCCCCCCCCCCAGCTATCAAAATAACAGGCAAATGTTGAATGTTCAGACCCATTGCTAAAATCTATGGTTCGTTTACCGTGTTTATATCTATATGGGAATTTAAATGGCTAGTATTGTAGATATTAATCTCTCAAGGGGTGAAGAATATAAACTTGCTACACAAATAATCTTTCAATGTGTTGCTGCATCATAACAAAATGAGTTTACTTTCTTTTCATCACAGCTGCTTGACCGACTGATCACTGACCGGGAGCCCAGCGTTGATGCCCTCAAGGAGATGGGTGAGCAACTCTCCCGCGTGTCCGAGCCCCAGGACCGCGCCCGCATCCAACAGCAACTTGCGGAGCTCGAGCGACGATGGCTCGCGCTCGTCGACGCCGTGCGCGACCGCCGTGCCAAACTGGAGCAGACGGAGAAGACCGCCCGTGACTTCCATGAACAGATCGCGCCACTGACCGAGTGGCTGGACGCAACCGAGCGTTCGTTAGCAGCTGTTGAACCGGTCAGCACGGACAAGGCGCAGATTCAGCGGCAGATTGACCAACAAAAGGTAGGAGTTCAAACATCCTTGATAAGATTCATCAGATTGTAAAATTTGTTTCATTTAACCTGCAAAGATTTAGATAAATGAAGAAAGTATGTTTGTGAACTCAGAACAAATTATTTGCACACTTACTATCAACTTACTATTTTGGACATAATGTTTTGAAATCTTCATCTTCGACGCTGTTTCTCAGAAGTTATATCTGATTGCTATGCTAAATAATGATAATGCATTCATATAGCGCATTTTCCATCTAAAATGTTCAAAAGCGCAAGTCCACATTATTGAAAAAGGTGAGTGGCAATTAAAAATTGGTAAGCTGATTTTGTGAAGCATAATAAACATTTTTTTTTTATTTAATCTAAATCTGGGCAGGATTGATCAATACCCTCTTCAATAGGTACCTACATGTCCACATGTGTAATCCTGTCCCTTCATAAACAAAACTCAGAAAACAACAAATTATATAATACCTGAATTATTGACCCGCATTATCATTGAATGACCCATGCTTATATTTATATACAGGTACATGTGCATGTTTGTGTTATTTTTATTTTACATCTTTTTGACCTGTTTCAATGAACAATTATATTTTTAACAATTATTATGCATCCTGCCTTGTTTTGTATAAGTTTATTTCTGAATGCTTCAAAATTTACATCACAATGTATTACTAAACACATTTCAATTACATTGGAAACCAATTCAAAAGCATGCTTTAATATGATTTTGGAGAAATATGATGTTGATGTACAATATATGTCATGATGGCATGAACTACATGCATATTTAATATTATTTTCATTGCCTTGAACCTTTATTTTTTTTTATGAAAATTTATTTTTTGTCATTATATAATTTGTTTTAATGCGAATGAAAGTTCATGAATACGATTATGACATCTCCCAACCTACAGTCCTTTCATTCCCTCAAAAATTGTTTGATTTTCAAAGAAATTCACCATCAAGCTGTTTTTATTTCAACCTGCACCCTTTACAAATCAAACACACTTTAATTAAAGAATTACACCAAATGCTTATATCATCAATTTGCACCCTTTAGCATTTTTCTATCACTTCACTTGTATTGAACTATGAACTCACACACAAACTTCTTATTAATATATGGAGATAAATTTCGGGTGAATCTAGAAAAAAACACATAAACTACTGAATTAAACAGAACTGAAATAGGCGGATGAATAGAGAAACTTTCTGTAACAAACAAACAAATCTAGAAACCATTGCAGCTTTTGGTTCTATAGGGAATTGTTCAAAAAAATATCTGTATTTTTCTATGTACATGTATTATGTACTGTATTTGTAAATGTGCTAACTTGTTTATGTCTTGTGTTCAAGTACCCGTATGGTCAGTTTTAAATACTTTACATATAATATGATTTATGTTGCTTATTCCTAAACTGTTTCCTGCCAAAATAATTCTTACCTAATGCATACTACATATAAACTTGTATAAAAGGAAGAAAAATATGAAATAACTAACCCTAGCTTTAAATATTCAAACCAAACAAAAATAATCAAACGAAAATAACAGGCGCTGGGAAAAGAGATTGTAAACCACGCCCCAGACGTCCGGAAGGCCGTTTCGGTCGGGCAGCGGTTGCAACGAATGGTCGCGCCGATCGAACAGAGTTCGCTTCAGTCGCGGCTGGACGGACTGGAGAATCGCTATGACGGACTTCGTGACAAGTCACGGCAGAAGCGGAGCGATCTCGACCGCGCTCTGGCAACGAGTCGGGTATTTGGTGAAGACGAGGGTGCCCTCTTGAGGTGGCTTACGGATATGGAGAGGAAACTGGCGCGCCCCGACCCGATTTCGATCCACCCCGAAATCGTCACACGACAACTGGCCTCACAGACGGTACACGAAAAACAAACGACACACTCTAACTGTCAAAGCTTATTCAACTTAACTGCTATCCATCTATTAACTTCCTTTTTTCTCCTCTACATATAGTTTCTTTTCTTTTGGGGTTTGGTCTTTTACAGCTACCATCCATTGCTGTTACGGTTTTCTGATGTGTTTATAATCTATTTTTTGAGCTGCGGCGGTGGTGGTGGTTTTTCGGTCGTCATGGTTACGGGTCTCGCATGTTCACATTTTTACCTCTCAACTTAATGATCAAAAGTGCATTGAATTTTCTTTTTTCAGCGTAGCATAACTTGTAGTTGGTTGTTATTGTTTAATCTTCATGTAATGTAACAATAATACTCTCATTAGGATTTTCTTTACAGTGTATTGAAATGCATGCATATACAATAAATATCATGGCACAATTACAATTTTAGTTTAGTAACATTGGGTTGGATGTACATTTTTATAGGCCCGGTCACATATCACCGGATAACATAAACGGATGCCTGACGTACAGAAAATTTGCAAAATCAAATTATCCGGTGGTGAAAGTTGTCTCCATTTCTTCATGCATAGAACAACGTACACTGCCTGACAAGAAACTGACATGAAACGCATATGAACGGAGACGAACGGATTGAAAACTTAAGTCACCGTCGGGCATCCGTTTACGCTATCGGGTGATATGTGACCGGGCCTAAAGAAGAGATTGAAGTTAAGAATTTCAGATATTTAAGGAACGCTGTTAAGTTTTTATTAACATGAATGTGTATAATTATTGATCATATTAAAGAACAAATTTGTTCTTTCATGTAAGTTATTAAAGCATCAAAATGTGAAAGGTTCAACTATCAGTTCCATGTGATGATGAGCCTTTAGAATACTAGGAGCCATGAAGATTTATCAATTTTCAAGATATTAGTTCTGAAGGAAAAAAATACTAATGAAGGCAGAATTATATTTGTAAATACATTAGCTATATGAAAACTAGTGTCTGTTTCATGTTTAAATCAAGAATGGATGATAGGCCTTGCCACTACTTTGCATAATGATTATATTGATAAAGATACTGCATACATTGTACCTATATAACACTAGTTAAGTAATGATTGTAATACATTTAAAGAAACCTGCAACAAGTATTGAATCTTCACATTTTTCAGGTTATCATTTTGCTATGTACGCAAAGCATATCGATACGTTCAAGTTGTTGACATATATCTATGATGCATTGTATTGTCATCATGAAACATCTGTATATTTAACCTACATGAACATTGTACTATGAATCAGTATCATCTTTATTTTTGTTGCCTATTAGCTATTCATATCCACAATAAGTTTCAGAATGGTCAATAATTTTTACTCTGAGAGTGCAGTGTCCTACCTGATTATCTGTATATTTAACCGACATGAACATTGTACTATGAATCAGTATCATCTTTATTTTTGTTGCCTATTAGCTATTCATATCCACAATAAGTTTCAGAATGGTCAATAATTTTTACTCTGAGAGTGCAGTGTCCTACCTGATTTTGTAGATATCAAATGCCATTTATATTCCATGGTTTTATATTGAGTTTTAATGTTAAAAACTTCATCTATTATATTATTCATTATTCATAGTTTGCATCCATATTAACTAAAATATGTTTCTTCAAACATCAATATACAATATCATTTTACTAGTATCCATCTTTCATTTGCATGTGCATGCTATTACTACATTGGTTTGTGTCTACATTTTTCATCCATATATAACCATGTTGCATGTTGCTGTTTATGTTTGAAGTATGCTTTGTTACAATTTGTGTTATTCTTTTTATTCTTATTATTGCATCTGGATTGGTAGTAAAGAACAAGAATGTCAGTCCATTTGTTCTGAAATAACTTTATTTTTACCCATAGATCAGGACTTGCCTTTTTTAGGCTTGCTTGTAGGTCTATGGAATTCAATTGCATGTTACAGGACCAAAGCTTCTTGAAGGGTTTAATGGTTAATGAGAAAGTGGTTTTGTTTCCTTTGTGTAAGACTACAAGATGAATTCTGATATATATTCATATAACACATGATGGTTTAAATCAAGTTCTACTGTTCATAGAACCACTCCGAGGAGTAAATATAGCATGTAAACCTACAGTATGTAAAATAATATCAAATCTCTACATAATTCAGAAATACTGAAATATAAAAAAGATTGTTCAAATGTACGTATTGATATTAAAATATCTGGCAATTTGATGATGGTTTATATTAGCCCCATGCTTACTGGAACCTGATGGGTTATGTACTTGTATGTAAGATATGGGAATTTCAGAATCTCGGAGCATGGAAACATCATTATACATTGGCCTCATAATGAGGCCAATGTATAGTTATGCATTAGCTCTACACCTCTTTTGTCATATTTGTTGTGAAGAGGTCTTAATGTTTTGAATGATTGGTGTTCTCGCAGGCGTTGCATGGGACTGTACTTGAGAGGCAGCCAAAGATCAGGAAGGTTCTATCAGATGGACAGGATCTCCTCAGGCAGTGCACAGGTGAGGTCATAGGTATATAAATGATGATGATGATGGCGATGATGATGATGACGATGACGGTGATGGTGATGATGATGATGACAACACAATGAGAAAGAGCTTCAGAAGACCTTCTCAAGCAGCAGTTCATCTGATGAGGAGTAAGGTCTGTCTGAATGGAGGGACCTGTTATGAAGTATGATGATGATGATAATAATGATGATGATGATGATGATGATGATGGTGATGATGATGACAACACAATGATAAAGAGCTTCAGAAGACCTCAAGCTGAAGCAGCAGTTCATCTGATGAGGAGTAAGGTCTGTCTGAATGGAGAGACCTGTTATGAAGAAGGTTGATGATGGTGATGATGATGATGACAACACAATGATAAATAGCTTCAGAAGACCTCAAGCAGCAGTTCATCTGATGAGGAGTCAGGTCTGTCTGAATGGAGAGACCCGTTGTGAAGAAGGTTGATGATGAGGATGATGATGTTGATTATGATTATGAGGATTGTGGTGTTGATGATGATTTTGATGATGACGTTGACAATGATGATGATTTTGGGATACTAATTTAAGAAATTTGTTCTCTTTGATAGGACAGAGTAAAAATAATGACAGATGTCATGTTTCTATTCAAATGATTCAATATTTCCATCTGTTCTTCCCTCGTAGGCAAAGAAATCATGGACGTCCAGCAGAAACTGGACAACATCCAGAACCGCTACGACAACATTCTGCAGAAGAGTGAAGACCAGCTGAGCCAGCTGCAACAAGCCGTGCCATTGGCCAATGAGTTCAACCGACTCCAGAAGGAGTTCTCTGATTGGCTGACTAAGGCTGAGAGGGATCTGAGGGACTTTGACCCTTCGGCCAGCAACGAGGACCAGAAGGCTGCCCAAGAGGTGAGAATCTTTGATGATGATGATGCTATGTGCTAGTACTAAAAAAGATGATGATATTCATGTTGACAATGAGGATCGTGCTAATAATGATCATGATGAGAATGGCAACAATAGCCACATTGAGCAGGTTAATAATATGTGACAGCAAATAAATGTACATGTATAAAATTAATTGAACCAAATTAATGTATACTTGTTTGCTTCCTATTATTATCTCAGAAACTCCAGCGAGAGATTGACCAGCACAAACCTATCCTCGCTGAGCTGAACGAGAAAGGAACTCGCCTCATTGAGCTCAGTCCTGGCCAGGGAGCCGCCGAAATCAGACAACAACTCAACGAAGACAATCAACGTTTCAACGAGCTCGCATCACGAACCAAGGACATTGAGTACAGGCTTAGCGCCGCTCTTGATGGTGCACAAAAGGTAAGGCACACAATACTTTTACGCACTTGCAGTTTACTGATGACAAACAAACAAATGTGTTGGATTGAGTCTATGGATAATACATATTAAACCGGTATCAAGTATTTTTCAATGGGTTAAAGATCATTTGAGAGAGAGATACATGTAGGCGCTACCTTGGTTTATAAAAGTACCTCAATGATCTTGGTTTGCTCAGAATAGAAACTGCTATAGCGTAATGCTTTCAATACAGACATAGTCTTTACTATATTGTCATATACGCCAGATACAGGAATGATTTTAAACTCTGTTCTCTCTTTTTGTGTTGCCCCAACAAAGATCCTGTTAGGATTGAAAGCTATGCTCTATGCAACTTTCATTTGATCACATTGGTGATATTTAGCAGTTTTCAGCAGTATTTTCATTATTATTTATTCTGTTATCTCTTTATCAGGTGCAACAAGGCATGGACAATCTCCTGCAATGGCTTGATGAAACTGACCGCAGGCTTCAGGACAGTGCCAGGGACACCATCAGCGTGGATCCCGAAGGCGTTAGAGATCAACTCAAGAAAGCAAAGGTAAGAAATGCTTCAAATTGTTCTATTAACTCCTTGCCTACCCTACGGGCACCGAGTGGGCTATGTACAAAGAATCTCAAAGGGAACGGGTTATGAATGGATAGTAGAATGATATCAAACCTGCATGGCGGAAATCAGATTCACACCTGTTATAGCCACCACATGTCTATAGCAACCAACCTGCCTATAGTGGCCACCGAAGTGTTCATATGTAGATATAAACATATGTACAGTCAAACCTGTTTTTGTGGCCACCTGTCTATAGCAGCCAACCCGCCTATAGTGGCTACAAAAAAAGGAAACCTGCCGTGAAAGCAAATGTTACGTAACCTCTCTATAAAGCTAGGTCACCTGTCTACATTGGCCATTTGTTTCTCTAGCTGGTCACTGTATAGGTTCAATCGTAGTTACACCATCTGGATAGTTCTTTTTTAATGAACTCTTTGTGTTCTAACTTTGCAGGCCATCGACCGAGACATCACCGGGAAGCAGAGCCGTGTCCAGGACACCCTTGGTGCCGCGGAGAAGCTAATCGAGCAAACCTCGGATCCGCGCCAGCAATCCAAACTCCAGTCGCAGGCTGACGAACTCAAGAGAAAGTTCGACGACCTTTCAGGCCGAAGCGCAGACCGCGTTGACATGCTCGAAGAGGCATTGCCACAGACGCTCCAGTTTGTGGAGTCGCACGACGACCTGACGAAATGGCTGGGAGAGATCGAGGGTGACTTGAGGAACCTGAAGCCACCGGGACTGGATGCAGATGAGATCAGGAAGGAGGTCGACAACAACAGGGTATGTTTGTCCTCCTTCATTGCTGTTATGTTTGGTTATGTGTTTGTTTAATATGTATTTGTATTTTGAGTGTGTCAGCTTTTCTGTAAGATCACAACATGATAGGTTAGAAGAGTAAATACATTTTTGCATGTTTTTGAGACATTGCTTCAACAGTATTGCAATGACGCTGCATTTAAAATAGAAATGCATTTGTGGCAGAAGAAAAAAAATTATGTTATCTCAGTCTCTTTCTCTCTGTCTGTCTGTGTCTCTTGCTCTCTCTTTCTTTCTATATCCGGTATTATTTATGACATTGCTTCTCAATAATGTCCTTATCTCATCCCTTTTACAGTTCATGAAGCAGTCGGTCGCCGAGAAGCAGCAGCACGTGAACAAGCTGAACCGCATCGCCCCCGAGCTGGCCAAACTCAGCCCCGGGGCGGGGTCCAGGGCAATCCAGACCAAGGTTGACGATGACAACCGTCGCTATGACAACGTGAAGGAGGACGTCAACAAGCGAGGGGAGAAGCTCTTTGATCTGCTGCAGAGGACAAGCGCTGTGAGTAGATGGATTCGGTTCTTATGCTGTATAAATGATACTACTACCTGAAAAAAAGAAAAGAAAATTGAAGAGAATTTAAATTGGCAACAATAGTCAAGTTTGACTGATTGCCATAAAATAACAACAACAACAACCCATAGAACCCCCATTGATATTGTAGCTACATGTATCATAGAGTTAATTTTGGTTATGTCATAATGTTCCAGTATGCAGTGGTTTTGTTCTGATTGCATCTTCCACTTTGAAAAAATAGTATCTATTAATGATTCCTTACCTTCATAAGTAGTTCTCTCTAAAAAAAAAAAAAAGTATTAATACGTAATGACATAGACTTTGCATAGTTGACAGTTTGACAGTTGTATTCTTTTCTTTAAGTTCTGCTGTGCCCCTGGACAAACGGTAGGTCGAATTTTAAACCATATGTACAAGAGTAACTCAAGCATTTCCAATATAGGTCCTAAGCAATGAACTGATTTTACTATACAGCTGCATTTCTACATGTGCAGTGCATGTAAAAGATTGTTTAGGTGTAATATTGATTTATTTTACCTTTAAACTTATCATTGCAGTTTGTTGAGGATCTTGATTCAACCCTGGAGCAACTCAACATCACGTCAGAGAAGCTAGCCCGACCAGACCCCATCTCAGCTGATCCAGACCTGCTCAGGAAGCAGATCAAGAAACTTCAGGTATGATAAATATTTATTTGTTTGTTTGTTTGTGTGTGGTTTGTCTGTCTACATGTTTATGAATGTGTCCATTTACCTTTAAGATGTACATGTATTGAAATTCAGATTATGATGGGTTTGTTGCGGTAACTTGTATATGAAAATATTAAAAGCTGAATGATTTTAAAAGAAATATCATATTTTGCAGTGCAATATTGACTGAGCTAATAGTTACATGTACATATGTGTATAAAAGGAATGTTTTACTTGATTTTCATTCAACAAAAGGCCCCCGGGAAAACAGTTCCATATCACTGATGGGTTCACCCTGTTTAAATAAGACAAAATAAATATATAATTAAAATAAGTTATACATTTGGCTCCGAAAACAATTTCTAATTTCAGTTCATTATGTTTTACTTTGCACTAGACTCTGAGAGACAACATTGACAATCAGATAGACGCCGTGGAGGCCATGCGCAAGGCAGGTGCCGACATCATTGCATCATCGTCACCCAGCGACCCTCATGTCAAAGGTATTGTTAAACCCCTCATCTATGAGATATTGCTTTTCCCATAGGGTTAACACATGGTACACATGGTTCCCTTGGTTGATGGGTTAAATTCCCTACAGAAATGTTGCCATATTTTTTTAACCAGTTTAATACAGAATATACATGTATATCCAAGATTGCCATCTAATGGTATCAATTACTGAGAAAAGTTATTTACTAGATTAAACTGGTTTGATTTTAGTGATTTAAAATCTGATGCCAAATAATAAAAATGAATGCCTTATCATACAAAAGTGTCAAAGACTCTCTTTAAAATATCTTTTTTAATTTGTATGTTAGTGAAATGCATGTAAAATTCTTGAATTCGCCATAACGCAGTGTTGCCAATTTGATGATTTCAACAGAACTGCAAGACAAGCTTGACCAGATGAGCAACAAGTGGGACGACATCACGGCCACGGCCAATCAGCGCTCGGGCGACCTACAGGAAGCGCTTCAAGCTGCTCAGGGCTTCTGGGAAGAGCTACAAGGCACGACGGGAACCATCAAGGACCTGCAGGACCAGATCAAGGGACAGGAACCGCCCGCTGTCGAGATCCCAGACATCAAAGACCAACAGGTAAGTTAACTATTACCAACATGACATTAACGTCTTAAGCTGTCCTGACTTTATTAGAAACCATGTCCACTGGAATTGGTTGATGTAATGGAAACAAATGTGACCATCCAGCTCAAAACCCACAAAAAGTAGGCAGATATAAGTTAGGACTTTTAGAGATGGCTTGAAAGACTATTATCTGAGCGTTAAAATGAGATATAAACTTCATAGAATTTGATAATCATAACCCTGGTGCCTCACTGCTCCAACTCCGCCAAAACTGACGTCCAGAAGAACTTGAAGATCTTATTTGTTATCTAATCCTTTTAAATACATTCTTACTTCAGGACATCCTGCAAGCCATCAAGGAGGACATCGACGCAGCACAACACGATGTCGACATGACCAAGCAACTCGGCGAAGAGCTGATGCGCCACTGCTCCAACTCCGCCAAAACTGACGTCCAGAAGAACTTGAAGATCTTATTTGTTATCTAATCCTTTTAAATACATTCTTACTTCAGGACATCCTGCAAGCCATCAAGGAGGACATCGACGCAGCACAACACGATGTCGACATGACCAAGCAACTCGGCGAAGAGCTGATGCGCCACTGCTCCGACTCCGCCAAACCCGAGGTCAAGAAGAACATGGACGAGCTCTCGTCTTCCTGGGAGAACCTCAACCAGGCGCACGAGGACCGGCACAACAAGCTGGACGACGCTGCGGAAGCGGCAAAGGCCTTCCAGGATGGGTTGGACAAGATGAACCGCTACATGGACGGAGCCGAGGAGCAGCTGGAGTCGATGCAGGCCGTCGGGTCAGACCCTGAGACGGTCAAGCGACAGCTGGACAATCTGAAGGTAGAGAACATGTTTCTTGTTTTATTTGATATGTTTGGATTCTTATCCTTACCCTAGGACAACTGTCTTAGGATTGAGGATGTGCATCATGAAAGAAACTACATGTACTTGCACCAAACGATGCAGTTTTCTTGAGACATAAAGTGAGAAATCTATATAAACTGAATAAAAAATATATATATATTACCTAGACAGGCTGTTTTGTACATGTATCACTTAAGAAAAGTGTACCTTATATAATGAAGGAAGAGTTCATATAGAAATTAAAACGTACTGTATATTCGCCTCAAATAAACTGTGATAAAGTAAAGATTTAAACATTAGAACGGACTCTTTGCTTTACCAGTACTTCAAGAGCGACTTGTCCCAGAGCAATATGGATCTGGAGCGAGTGAACCATCTGGGTAACAGGCTACTGGCCAAGTGTATGCCAGAGAACCAGGAGCTGGTCCAGGCCCCGATGAGCGACATGAACCGCCGCTGGAAGAACCTCCAGGACAGGACCTTTGACAGACAGGTAAGAAGATGTAAACCCATTGCCTTTTGGGAAACTTGTGGGCCCTGTATTAACACTGCGGGGATTGCAAAATCTAGTAGGGAACAGTTTAATTTCAAAATATGCGGACTCCTTTCAAGCTTTCAACTTCTCTTTTTATTTAGGTTTACTAGGAACAAAGTTAAAGAAACTTCACAATTTGTACAAATTCCAGGCCAAACTCTTTGACAAGACAGTTGGGTAGCTAGGATGTGTCTTGAATGATTCTCGAAAGACCCCTTAGAAATTTGAAGTAAAATGTACATCATTGTTTCGCAAACTCTATTTTTGTTTTATTCTTACAAGTAATCAGTTTGTGATTATCTTATTCTGGCCGTGGCATATTTTGGCTTAGCAATTGACCGTGAATATGAGATTGGGTATTGATTATTCCCTCTGTTTTGTTCTCACAGCACAAGCTAGAAGCTGGTCAACTTTAATAGTTTAAAGGGAGGAAAAACAGAAACTATTCTTCAGAATCTGAGGAAAATGTCAGAAACAATTCTTGATAATTGATTATCTCTATTTCCCCCTCTCACAGCACAAGCTGGAAGCAGGTCTCTTGGCCCTAGGCCAACTGGAGAGTTCCCTGGACGAGCTTCTGGGATGGATGAACAGGACGGAGAGTGCCCTGTCGGATGGGAAACCTGTCATGGGTGACACCAAGGTAGCTGAGATTGCTCTTGCTAAACACAAGGTAAGCATTTTATTATAACCATCACAACAACAAAATAGCCCTTATTGTCAGTGAAGACCGAAATAACAACTTTGGGAACAAGTTACATGTATAATTGCTATTTTTTGTATTTGTTTGTTTTTCACAAAATAATGAAGCCATCCAAGAAATGGACGAAAAAAGAAAATTGATTGACATTTAATGGAAAAGAAAGCTCATCAAATTCACACAATTTGTTGTATTTCCAGGTGCTTCAAAACGACATCCTCGCCCACGAGTCAAGCGTCAAGTCCGTCAACCAGGCGGGCCAGAACTTTGTGGCGTCGGCCGACAACCGCCAGGTCGCCAACGTGGTCCGAAGCAAGCTCGACGATGTCAACGACAAGTGGCGCAACCTGAACAGGGTGATGGACGACAGGAATCGGGAACTTGAGGGTGCTCTTGGAGAGGTGAGAAATGCATTACAAATTCCAAAGGTCGTCATGTGGCGGGGGGGGGGGGGGGAGATGTAGAGGACTTTTCAAACATTTGTAACTAGGATATTTTGTGCACACTACATAACACTGAGCTATCATGTAATACACACCATGCACACAGCATTCGTATGATTTTACCACATGTCTCATTTATGAATCTGTACCACCTTTCAAAGTTTGGGAGTCCTGTAGAAACCAAATGTAGCTCTCTGTTTTTGTTTTCAAGACATGATTATTTCTTCATGTACATTTAATTTGGGGCATATCTATCTGAAAATTTGGCGTTACATTGAAGATGCTTTGACCTACACGATGGTATGCAGAACTCATTATAGCAAAATAACAAACTTAACCACGATATTTCAATTCAACACATATTTATCTGTCATCTCTTCAGACCAAGGACTTTGCCGAGGAGGCGTCCCGTCTCCTTCGCTGGCTGCATGACATCAACGGTCAGCTCTCATCTGCCCAGCCAGTCGGAGGCCTACCAGAGACTGCCAAAGAACAACTGGACAGACACAACGTGAGTTGGCCAATCTTTTCTTGTTCTACTCTCACACTATAGAAAACTTTTGTGTATTTATTTCACTAAACAAAATATTTGGAAAAGTGCAATGTTGTTGTTATTTTCTAAACTATTACACCTGAGTAAATTAATGCGAATATTATAACATGAAAAACTCTTTGGACATTAAGACATCAATTTTGTCCCTTAGATACAGACTCCGTTACACTGTCTATGAAGATTTTAGATTGAAAATTGCCAAGATAATTTGATGTATTTCTTAATCCATCGCCTAGAAAATTCTGATGTACTTACAGTACATTTAAAAAGAGGTGGGCTAAGACTAAAGATTGTTTCATCTACCCTCTTTATGAGAGTGATTCATGGTGTCATTTTAATACCATTTAAGACTTCATTTGAAGAAAAATCCTTTCTTTTTTGTGGTATAATGCAGGACTTGGTGAAGCAAATGGATCGAGAACAACTCGCCTACGACGCCCTGATGCAGACAGGCCAGGCACTAAGACAGCGATCTGGTCCCTCTGCAGAGCAGGAGGGCGGGGTGGGACACACCCTGAGGAACCTACAGACACAGTGGGACGCGGCCAGGCAGAAGGCCAACGACAGAAAGGTAAGGTCATGGGTCCAAGGGTCAAAGGTCACATGTCTTTCTTGAAATAGCAACATTGTTTATTTGATGGGAGGTTGTGGGGATGGGAGCTAATGGGGGAGCAGTGACAGAAAGACAAGGTCATAGGTCATGTGCAATTTGAACATGATTTGATTTAGTATGACAGTTTTTAACATATAGCTCATCCCGTGTATTTTCGGAGTCAATTGCAAATGGATTAATGTAATTGCCCTCACGAACCTACATGTATAGTTTTGTCATTTTAATAAATCACATTTACTAGAAGTTACCAAAACCTTCTAATTTTGATTCTCAAAAACAACTGATTATCTGTTTTAAAAACTTACTATAATATACTATAAACATGGTAGAGTAAACATCGTCAATTTGTTTAATCTGGTTTCCTTTGCATATGGGACAGCATATTGAACACATTGTTGCATATTCATTGTAAACTTTTTAATCTTTTGCAGCGCAAGCTGGAGGAAGCGTTGACCCAAGCCCAGGCCTTCCACGATGCCCTGCAAGCCTTCATCTCTTGGCTAACGACGGCAGAGAAGACCATGAACAGCAGCAAACCACCCAGCACTGTACTGGACACCATCAACCAACAGATTGCAGATCACAAGGTAAGACTCTAAAAAAGTAACACTGATCAAAACAAGGAATCTTTTTCCAGTTGTTTGTTATCAGCTCGCTCTGGCTAAATGAGAAAAGAAGATTGCTATAAACAGCACAAACATTTTTCTTTGAGAAAAAAAAATGCATGACTTGATACGCTCGCATTCATCTTAAATAATTAAGTCAGAAGGTCTTCACTTTAATTTCTTCAGTGTACAGCATCTTGTAATTCATCAAGTAACATGTATTCTTTATCTATGCCTTGTTTTTTATCTGATTTTTCCAGGACTTCTTGCGAGAGATTCAAGCCAAGAAAGAGACGATGAGAGAGCTTGACAAGGCGGGCACACAACTGAAGTACTTCAGCCAGAAGCAGGACGTGATCCTCATCAAGAACCTGCTCATCAGTGTGCAGAACCGATGGGAGAAGGTCCAGTCCCGATGCAACGACCGCACGCGACAGCTGGACTCTGGATTCAAACGAGCCAAACAGGTAGGCTTTCAACATTTGAAAACTATTAGGACATTTTTCATGATCACCGCCGAATAGAAGACTATACAAATACAGTCAAACACACATACTTATGAACGCCAACCAGGGGATACAACAAAAATGGTCTCATATAACGGTTTATTTGCATCCAAATTGCCATCTAAGAAAACAAGATTACCAGTCCTCTTTGATAGGATATCTTTAAACAAGTAATTTCTAAATAAGGTTTGACAGCTGAGTGTATTCATGTACACTATCTAGAAGATGTTGGTTGTACCTTAATATTGTTAGAGAATATATAGAAACAAAGCTAAATCTATTCAAATGGACTTACTGTTTTGTAAGTAGTACAGTTTCACAACCTATCCAGGTTGCTTCTTCAGCTACTGGTGACAGCTATTGGAATCACCGAGCTGAGTTAGAGAATGTTTATGGTCTTTAAGTATTCTGTAGAAATTTGCTGGGTAAATGATATTGTCTGATTACCTTTTGGAAAACCAAATTACCTTAGGTTGAAATTATCGTCATTAATTATTTTTTCGTCTTTGTCTTCTTTTGTTCTAGTTTGATGATCAGTACAGCAAGCTCTTTGAATGGCTGGAGGAGGCTCACCGACAATTGGACCAGGACCGGTCCATCGGCACTGATCCAGAGACACTCAAACCACAGCTACGAAAGCACAAGGTATGGCCAATCCAGATTATATGTTTCCCTATGCACTGTATATTTCAGATTGTCTTGTTAGTTGACATGAAAACTTTAACCTCAACAAAAGCTTAAGGTATGGGTAATTTCAATAATCTGTTTCCTATGTACTGTATATTTCAGACTATTCGTATTAAACCATCGCTCAAATTTCAGCAAAATTATTGTTCTACTCGTTCTGACGCAAGGAAACCTCTTTCTTGTGTGAAAATACTGTTATAGACTGTGTCACAGATTATTGCATTGTAAATGTCCATAGCAGAAGGACATCATTTTAAAGAATCTGTATGCAAAACATATTGACAGAGAAATAATAGTAATAATCTCCACATAATCATATGGAAGTGCAATATCATGGCAATGATTACAGTTTGATTTACTCCCTGATTTGTAACTTTTTTCAAACGCAGGACTTCCAGAGATCACTTGGCGCCAAGCAACCGCTGTACGACAACATCGTGCGCACGGGACGCGGCCTCCGAGAGAACAGCAACGCAACAGACACCAAGACCCTCAACGGGATGCTGACAGACCTCAAGGACAAATGGGACCTGGTCTGCAGCAAGTCTGTTGACAGGTACAGTAGGTCACATGACCACTGACATGGCAACATCTATTCTTCTAATATACAGTTCCATAATATACAGTCAAACTTGTCATAGTGGCCACCTGTCTATTGCAGCCAAATTGGTGACTTCTCACAGGTTTGACTGTATATTTCTAAATCTGCAATGCAATGGTATAAAATGTCTCAAAAGAAGAGTAACTCATCTCAGATATGTGTGGACGAGTTGCAATAACCCATTATTTACCAGAAAAGGAAAATGTCTTTTGCTCTTGTTTCAATGATGATGATGATGAGGGTAGCAATGTAAATGATGAGTGTATCTGTCTCGTTCTGTTACCTAGGCAACGCAAGCTGGAGGAGTCCCTGCTGTGCAGTGGACAGTTCAAGGATGCCCTGCAGGCTCTCCTGGAGTGGCTGTACCAAGTGGAACCAACCCTCTTGGAGGACAACCCTGTCAACGGAGACATAGACACTGTGATGAACCTCATGGAAACTCACAAGGTAAGAGAAGAAAGGGATGACAATTGAATGATAGATGAAATACATGTCAAAGACATCATGAACAACTTAGGTTTAATTTAATTGTAAAATCTGTTTGCTCACAAGAGTATGGACACAAGGTGAAGATACATTTGTTCATTGTTGGGAAATAACTTGCAGTCTTCTGTTTGATCTGACTGTTATTTATAACACCATTGAATCTGTCAACATGATTGACTAAAGACATGATAGACAAGTTTGGTCAATCTGTATGTTCACAAGATATAATTGATTGCTATTTACCACAGAGTTTTCAGAGAGACCTAGGAAGCTGCAAGGGCAGTGTCAAACAGGTCTGCAAAAGAATGGATAGAAAACTCCAGTTTTAGTCAATCTTTTTTTTAATCATAATACATTTTTACAAAAATTTAATTTGGTTGAATGTTCATGTAAATTACAATTTTCTTGTTTGTTTGGTTGTTATTTCTCACAGGGTTTCCAGAGAGACCTAGGCAGCCGCAAGGGAAGCGTCAAATCAGTCAACAAGTCCGCGAAAGACCTGATGGACAAGTCGAGCGAAGACACGTCCCACCTGAGGGCCAAGGTTGACGAACTAGGAACCAAGTGGGACACAGTGTGTGAGCTTAGCGTCAAGAAACAAGAACGTCTGGAAGATGCCATGAAAGAGGTAAGATGGTTTAACTTTCTTGTGACCAATTCCTTGGAAGGCTCTCGAATATTTGTACATTCACTGTTTTGTTTATAATTGAAATTTGAAAATAATTAGAGGTTCAGATGATGTCCAATCTGGAGGAACACGGTTGGTGGAATAGGGACCAAGTTGTAGTTGTAGTTTTGTTAAGCCGTTGCAAATCTAGAAACCATCTGTCATAGAATGGACAGGCTTAAAGAAGGGTGACTCTATGAGACGAGGGAAGGGAAAGATGGAGAAGGATGATGGAAGCTGGTTACTAAGCCACTGGTGGCTCCCAGTTAGGCTACAGGGATAGGTGAGGTTAGGAAACCAACCTTAAACATCTCTTCCCATTTTTTTGTTTTTGTTTATCCAGGCGGAGACGTTCCATGACTCGGTGCAGATGCTCCTGGAGTGGCTGGCCGATGCTGAACAGAGCCTCAAGTTCCAAGGACCTCTCAGTGAAGACCCAGAGGTCATCAAGGACCAGATGGAGGCCCACAAGGTAATTGATGATGATGATGATGGTGATAAAGTTGATGATGTAAACTACGATGGTAATGACAATGATGGCAATGATCACAATTATAAAGATGACGATGATGGCAATGATGATTATTAAGATGACGATGATGAAGATGATTTTTATTATTATGTTGATGATAACGACAGCCACAATTATAAAGATAATGACGATGATGGTGATGACGATAATAACGACCTCAAAAATAATGATAAAGATGATTTTAACAATGACCATAGCAAAGATGATGACGGTGATGATGATGACAAATGACAAAGACAACTATGAAGATTAGGTAAAGGTAAATAATAATGGTAATGATCATCAAAATAATGATTATGATGATAATAACTCCTTTCTTTACATCTAACAGGACTTCAGGGAGAGCTTTGGAGCCCAGGAGATGCGTCTCAACGAGGCTTGCGTGATGGGAGAGACCATCCTCCAAAAATGCCACCCTGAAGCAGGGCCAATCATCAAGAACTTCATCGCCGTTCTGCAGGCACGATGGGAAGAGGTAATATGATGTATAATAATAACAATAATTGTTATATATTGATATATGTACACGTACTCTAGAACAGAGATATGTAGTTTACTTACAATATATCTACTTATGTAGAAACACTTTAAAACAAGGTATGTGAATAACCTGGGGCAAAATTTGGCAAGGAATCTGTCACAAGATATTCCTCGTCTTGTGTTGGGTTTTAAATCAGCTGTCTGATCAGCATGGTGAGCATCTTGCTGACACGTCAGACAATCTCCTTAGCAACGCAAAGATGATTGTCTTACTTAGATATACAAAAAACAGCCTTGCCAATTTGAAGAGTAAAGCAAGATCTTGCTTGTCTTGTACTTGAAGAGTAACAGAAGATTTTGCCTTTTTGTATTTCAGGTTAAAAACCTGTCCGATCAGCACAGTGATCGTCTTGCCGACACGTTGGACAATCTCCTCGGCAACGCAGAGATGCTGGAGAAGCTGATGGAGTGGTTGAAGCAGGCGGAGAACACTCTGCAGGACAGGGATTCAAGACCCATCCCGGAGGACATCGACCGCATCCAGGGACTCCTGGCAGAACACCAGGTAAGAGAGAATAACAGAGGAGAGATTTTTTTCCCACAAAAGTTTGTTATCGGCTGGAATTCACAAACTAAGGAGGTTTGTGTAAACCAAGGTTTAAAACCATGGTCTACATCTATGAAGCACCGTTTGTAGTGTGATGGAGAAAGAATTACTTGTTAAAGCTACATATTTGCTAAAGACAACAAATAAATATCTGTGTTCTCAGATGGTGGATTTTATTTGCTGCCTCTGGTTTTAACAAGCACTAATGACCATCATTCTAAATTAGCAAATGTGATTTCATCTTACTACTTGTCTACAAGCAGCACTTCAAAGATGTAGACCATGGTTGGCATAAACGTCCTTTGTGAATTCCAGCCTTTGTGTTTGAATAAATTTTCATTTTATTTCATATATTTATCCTATCCCATTTATATTCCATCTATTCTCTTTTTAAACAGAAACAAATAATAATTTGTCCTTCTCATGGTATCCATGAGATCGATTCCATAAGGTACATTAGTATGAGAGTTTGGCTTTTAGTGTCAATTATGACAAATATTTAGGTTGAATCATGGAAATACAACTCTGATGACACTGCACCAGTATTCCTGAAGGCAATGCAGCATAATACATTACTCTTTTTTTACCTTTTACATTACAATATTAAATATCATATTCTTCTCTACTGTTTTTGTTTGCCCTCATAGCAATTTGAAGACACCATGGCTGGCCAGCAGCCCGATGTCGACCGTCTGACCAAGGCGCACAAGCGGCGTCGATCGAACGACAGCCCCGCAATGATGATGCTGCCCCAGCTGGAGCGCTCCCGACGCAGCACGCCCCCAGGCCGCTCCAGCCGGCCCCGCAGCAGGGACCCGAGCCCAGGCGCCGACTCGCGCTCCAACCCGCGCGTGACCGCACTTAGCAACAAGTGGAAGCAGGTGTGGCTTGTGGCCATGGACAGACGACGGAGGCTGAAGGAGTCTCTCGACAAACAGGCACAAGTGAGTCATTGTAACTTTTTATTCAAATTTTTATTTTATTTTTTTTGCCATCTGTATGTGTGTTTCTTTTCAAACAGTTTATCATTTTAAACTCATTATTAAAGGCTCTTTGATCTTTAGCCTGTTGAAGATGATTTTGATTTTTTGTATAATATACATTCTCCATTGAGCATAGCTCGGATCAGCCCCGAGTGTGTTCTAAATTTTGAAACAACACATGTTCATTTGGTATTTATCATTCAGACATACTGTACTGCGGCCTTATAGTCAACATTGGGTTCAGACTAGACATTTCTGACATAATTATAAATCGTACATTGTTAGAAGGAGATTTCCATGCACAAACAAAATCAAATGTAACATTACCGTAATAGACATAAAGCTGTTTTTTAAGACTTGGTCCGTACCGAATAAGAAGTACAAAAACTAACTACCACTATGACATATCACTGGATATACAGTCATGTAAACGAACTTGTGTTTTTTCTTTCATTATTATAACAGATCCAGAAGCTACGTAACTTCAGTTTTGAGGGGTGGCGAGGACGCTACTTGCAGTGGATGAACCACAAGAAGGCCCGCGTGATGGACTTCTTCCGCAAGCTGGATCTGGACCGGGATGGCAAGCTATCCCGAACAGAGTTCAGCGACGGCATTATCAACTCCAGTGAGTAGAACTTATAGTTTTAGAACCAGGGCTATAAAGGTCCAGTCACACCGCCAAACCGATTCCAGACCGACACTAAATAAACAAATTTGGGGTCATTTGGGGTGATGTACATAAGTTTTGGGAGTAACAATAGAACTGTTTGGTCTTGCCTCCGCGCCCAAATTCAGTGTACATTTGACATAATAGTAATAACGATGGCTACATGTATTCTATAGCTAATCACGTATCATAGCCCTTTACATTATTATTGTCTTATCACGTATCATAGCCCTTTACATTATTATTGTTACCCTGGTTAACGGATACTCACTGCAATCTTTCCTGAACACAAAGTGCATGTTTTCCTTTCCCTAGGGAGTATTCCAGAATGTCTACTGTTGGGCGCACACAGTGCAAAGGAACCACATTCCCATCCTTCCGAGTCTCTATTTATACACCTGGGTAGAGAGTAGCAGTATTGGATTAATCGTCTTGCTGAAGGGCAAACACCATGGGCATACACACTGGTTTTGATTGCAGGATCCTACTCTATGGAGAGAGAGCAATCTTCCCACACTATCGTAAGAATTTAAATAGGCAGATTAACCAGAAGAAAGAAGAAGATTACAAACATTTTTTTTTTTTTTTTTTTTTTCCTTGCAGAATTCCCAACGAACCAGCTGGAGATGAATGCCGTGGCGGATATCTTTGACCGGGACGGAGATGGTTTCATCGATTACAAGGAGTTTATCGCCGCCCTCTGGCCCGAGAAGTCATCGGGCAAACCGGGTACCGATGCTGAGAAGATTGAAGACGAGGTAAGAGAATAATAAACAAAAAATGATAATAACATATTTATAAAATGCAGGGCTTGCCTTGCATTGTGGCCCGGGGTGCCAATAGCAGCCAGAAATTTCATTTAGCCTCTAGAAACTCTGTGTGCTTGCCACCAAAAAATCAGGATCTATTAAGAGCAAAAAAGGCTACGATGGAAGTCTATCAGGTGTGTCTTTTTAGCCACTTAAAAGAAAAGCTTAATTGAGAGCACTTTATACAAAACAAATCTCGTATGGATTAAAGAGGAAAATGGAATTATAGAAAAGAATGTAAAAACATGAGAAGACCTTAAAATATCATGAGAGAGCTGCCAGATGTATCTGAAAGCAATGATGAAAAAACATCACATCGATGATTGAGCAAAGTCACCTCATATTCAAGCAAGACAGACACACTTTGGGTCAAGGATTTCAGGGGAAAATAGTCAAATAGATGGAAAAGGACTTCATTAAAAAAACTTTGGCCATCTCCTCCGGAAAATATTGCCTG
This sequence comes from Echinarachnius parma, assembly GCA_037951105.1. Taxonomy (NCBI): domain Eukaryota; kingdom Metazoa; phylum Echinodermata; class Echinoidea; order Clypeasteroida; family Echinarachniidae; genus Echinarachnius; species Echinarachnius parma. Next base: position 344,326 of record JBAMJV010001453.1, read on the forward strand.
TACTGCCTATGGTTTTAGTACATGTATGTATAAAATCTAACATGTTTTATAAAAATGTATGTCCTCTTTCTTCTCTCAACCAGGTGCGGCGAGCTGTTTCCTCGTGTACCTGCCAGAAGAAATTCAAAGTTCAACGAATTGGAGAGAGCAAGTACCGGGTAAGCAATTTTCCCACTTTTAATACCCGTCGTTCTAGGTTTAGAAATTGGCATTATAAAAATAATGATGGTGATGGTGATGGTGATGGTGATGGTGATGGTGATGATGATGATGATGATGATGATGATGATGATGATGATAATAATCATGATTTTGTACTCGTAGTCCAGTTTAGAATAGCTATTTCATGCCGAGCTTTTTAATTACGTACCACCTTTGTTCTTTCTTTCTACGATCTCTTAGTTTGGAGAATCGCAGCAGATGCGTCTGGTTCGCATCCTGCGCAGCACAGTGATGGTGCGTGTGGGAGGCGGCTGGATGGCGATAGACGAATTCTTGGTCAAGAACGATCCTTGCAGAGGTGCGTATAATGTCAAAAACGCTTAGACAATGTGTGATACAACAATATTAAAAGTTTCAAATAATAATCCGGAATAGAACAAAATTATTCTTCATTATTACATGAAACACTAAATACAGATGGACTTTCACATGAACCTGCAAACTTGGACCTAAAATTTGGGGTATTACATGTATATTTCATCATAACATTATATTCCTCTTTTTTTCAATTCTTCTGTAATGCTCAATGTGAACTATGAACATTTCTTTGCAGTTATCATAAAAAACAAACTGCAGTTGATACTGACTTTATGCTGATCAATTTTGTTTTTACTGCCTTTCATTCTGTATCAACTCTATCTAGGCCATTCACTGTATAGCTACATTTTTCTTTTAATTCTTTCTCCCCACAGCCAAGGGTCTTACCAACATTAAGCTCCGTGAGAAGTGTGTTTTTCCGGTCGGCCTGAGTCAGTCGATGGGGCGTCATTCGTAGACCAATTTGCACATTAAGAACTACAGTACATGTATTATTGCTTTCAAATTATTAATAATTTAAAGGCAAATATCATATTTACATATTCATTTTGTTTTCTTTTTTTTGTTCACTCTACAGCTAAGGGCCGTACCAACATTGAGCTACGTGAGAAGTTTGTCCTTCCAGTCGGTGCGAGTCAGTCGATGGCGGCGTTCTCTCGCAAGCCACGCTCGCGATCACCATCGGAGTCCAGTACGGGAAGCACAAGCTTCAGCCAACCGCTTATCAAGGTATGCATCATTATTCAACCCCTTGCTTGCCTATGGGAACACGGTGGGCTATTTACAAAGTCTATTAGGATTTCAGAATCTAGAAGTAAAAGAGTTAAATTTTCATCACCAAAGTTTGTTTCAAAATATGAACATCATATTTTTCAAGTTGGAATCCTCGACATGTTTACTGAAATATTAGGGATGAGCTTGAGAAAGGTTGTACAGTTTAGGTGCTCTGGTTGCAATTCAAGGTTCATGTACCAAAAGAATGGTTTCTTAACTTGTTACTAATCTGAACCTGCTTGACTATGTTTAAACTCTTTCACCGTTTGGTAATTATTACATCGAGAAAGAAAGGGGCAATGCTATTACTTTTAACCTGTTTAGGACATGTCTCCGAAATATCTGCTGGATATACATGTATGGAGAAAACATGCATTTGATGAAGCTTTTGATTTATACAAGTACTAATTGAAGTTCCTTCATTCGTTTCTATTTATTCATGTAGATTCGCCAGAAGCGGAACGTCTCGCGCCCATGGCAGGAAGGATCGCCGTCAGGCACGCCTCGCCGGTCGACCACGTCCCGCACGGGAACAAACGGCTCCCTGACGACCACGCGTGAGACGAGAGGTGATGGCTCGCTGTACGTGAGGAAAACGACAACCAAGGATCTCTCACCAGGTACGAATTGTTTCTAAAAAGTTACGGCTTTAGATAATAAGCGTAAAATGCAAGGGTTAAGATAATTTGTGTATGTAATATGTAGCAAGCTGATAAATATGCAATTTCTTTATGCAAGCAATTGACGTCCTTGTTCCAACTACAAACTGGAAGATTCCAACGTTAAGAAACAAAACAAGTGATGTTTTTCAGATGAAAAGCTATTTTGGAGATTTTGATAATGAAACAAGAAAAATTATCTTGGTGCATCAAACAATGAACCAAAAACAGGTAATTTATAGACGAAGGATCTGCTAGATTAAAAAGCTTGTGGTTACATTGACTTACATTTTATTACACTTGCCTATATAGTGGACAAGCAGTTTGCAGCAGTTTTTAAATTTATTTAAGGAACCAAAAAATTAGTTATTTTGCACAACGTCTTTTTAGAGAGAACCATTTTGTGATTTAACAGTTATTACTTATAAACATTATAAGGCTAGCCCAAAATATAATTAGAATTTTATAAATGAAGGTAATTGTCCAGCTCCAAAAACTGTTATACAGGGAAACCCCGATATAGCGAGGTAGTCGGGACTATCGATTTTACCTCGTTATAACCGGAATCTCGCTATAACCGAGCTCGTTATAATCGGAGCATTATGCCATTGGAACAATCTGGACCAAGGGATTCTCCTCGTTATAAACGGTACCTCGTTATAAGCGAGCTCGTTATAACGGGGTTTCCCTGTATTAACATAATCCATTTGTCCCCAGTTGGTGAAAGAGTACAAATAGTACTATACAATTAATGTCGCTTCTAAACACCTATATATGCTGAAATATATTAATCACACTTTTATTTGCTTTTGACGCTATTGTATCACGTATTCTCATGAGCTGTACAACGTGAGCCAATGTGTTTTTTCCAAATTTATATATGGTCAGCTGATGTAATTTCCCACTTAATATACAAAGCGAAGAATCCCTTTATATTTTGAAGCTTTTTTGTATTATTTGCTAGTGACAATGTACTAGCATTTTATTTTAATACCTCTATATAGAACTATTTTTAATATATTTTGTCAACCAATGTTTTTATTTTACACAAAACATGTTTTTACTGGGATTTGGAAGAATTTGTTTATATTTTGTTTTTGTTGGGTATGATTCTTTAAGTTGGAGGCATTTTTATTCTTTTTTTGTTGTTGTTGGTTATGTGTTTAGCACCTTGCCAGTTCTTTATGCACATGTGCAAAAATTTCTTTGCCGATAATGTCATGTGTTTGATATTTTCCTTGCCACTTTTTCCCAAAAGTATTCTCAACAAAGTGTTTGAAATTCACCCAACTATCAACAAATTAATGGGAAGTAAAAGTATTCACCATGTCATTCTGTCTGAGCCATGGCAAGATTTAAATTCAGTACAAGATGGCTATAATTATTTCCATAGTTTCAAATATAACAAAAACTTCCTTCAAATATGTTTCAATGTTTGAATTTAAAGATTTCAAAATCTGAAATTCGGAATGATTGAGGAAGGCTTTAATTGAAAATAAAAATGACTAGCTCTTTAAAAATGTCAATATAACTAAATGCTTCCTTCAGATATCTTTCGATACTAAAAGTGTTTCATTAAAATTTCTAACACTTCTATCGCCTAAGTGTATGAGTAGAGTTCAGAATCATCATTTGGTCAATTTTAATTCCTGAAAATCTGGTCTGTAATTGTTTTTCGTCTGTTGGGAGAATTCTGAACTCTCACTTATTGTGTTTGAAAGAAATTAACACAGCACATCATTTCTTTTATGCTAACAAAGTTTCTTAATTGATTTACTTTCTATTTTTCACTCCTGAATTTGTTTCTATAATAATTTCATCACCACTTTCCTCTTGCCTACTCCAGTAAGTCATTTGAGTTCCAACTCTTATCACATCCATAGCTAAAGATTGTATAGCCTGCTTTTGAAACAAATATTTGTTGTGAATTGTATTTGTAGTCAGTGCGGTGTAGTTGTTGCAACCCAAATTTTTCTCCCCTTTTTTTTGTTGTATTAATGATGCAGTAAATATTTTCTGCCCCACTTCAGTGCATTGAACTTTCTGCTACCCGTTATTCTTGTATAAATGTTCTTGCCAAAAAGTTGTGGTTTTCTTTTAATGTTTGATTTTTGTGGCATATATATGTGTATCCAGCACCCCTTCTTGTGAATTCTTATTATTATTACAGTCAAACCTGTCTTAGTGGCCACCTGTCTATAGTAGCCAACCTGCCTATAGTGGCTACCAAATGTGTTCCCCTGCAGAGGAAATCAATGTTAAAGAACCTGTCTATAGAGGTCACCTGTCTACAGTGGCCACTCTTCTTGTTTCCCTTGTGGTCAATATACACAGTTTTGACTGTATAAACATGTAATGTTTATTACATAAAAAGTTAATTAAATCAAAACTCTGTGACAATTTTTTTGGTAATGTCTAAAAAAAAAAATAGGTACGCAAATGTCCGATAATGATTTGTTTTTCTGATGAGGTGTTTGTTTTTCATTGTTGTTGTGCCTGCATGCTTTATAAATAAAACAAAGTTTTCCAATGTAGCAAATAGTTAAAAGAAAAAGAATTATAAGGTCATTAAAGTCGGGTTCTACACTAAATGTGTCACTTGTATTTAATTGTATCCATAATTCAGTGACTGATTATTATTATTCACACTATATGTACTTGAATATAATGGAAATTGTACCAATACCAATTACTAAACATAAAATCATAATTTTTCTATTGCCAATATGCATGTATGACTTAATAACCTTCTATTATTATATGGTTGAAATTAAATACTTGTTCAATTCAAAATAAGATGACATGAAAAGGGTTCTGTTCAACTTCTTTAATTACCAGAAAACTGTCATAAAAGTATGTGTTTGATACCAAAATGTGATACACTTGTTAATAAACCATGTGTTTGGGATTTACAGTGAATGAAAGCATGCTATATTATGTATTCCACAAGCGCGGTGATAAAAACAAAAATGCATGATTTGTTTTCTATGCTGTAACTTAATTTCTAAGACTAGAACTAGACAAATTGCAGTCAGATAACAATCTAGTTCAGTTAGAATACCGTACAAATAATAGCAACAATATATGCCAAGTCTATATGTTTCCTGTTTCCTATTTCCTACCAATGACAGATAAAAGTCGCTAATCATTCATTATAAATCATATATTTTAAATATAATATATTTTCTCTTCACAAAATTTCTTGCATGTAAAATTATTATAATACGGTCATTACTTTTCCATTGAATCGTAATTGAGCAGAAATGAATTTGCCCTTTGAAATACAAATAAATAAATCCCCAATCGATGTAAACTCAATCATAAACTGGCCTAAGGGGAGAGTTTATCATAGTTTATCCCCCCTGCCCCCATAATGTGCATGCCCCTCCCCCCTCCCCCCCCCCCCCCCCTCCTTTAATTACCCCAATCAGTCCGACCACGCTATGCCATTGTGTATAACTCTACTGTACCCTAATGAAGAAAGGTACTCTACATGTAATGTTGGTAATCTAGGTGGGGGGAAACAGGTCAATGATAAGAAACATAATAATCCTATCTTATAAATTGCAATATTACAATTAAGTATCAACGCACATACATGAATGAACAAAACATAGCGAGGAATAGAAAAGGTATTTGAGCTTAATTCAATAATTCAATAAAGAACAAAAATACAATTGATTACCGTATTTGTCGGTGTATTAACCGCTCCGGTGTATTAACCGCACCCCTAAAAAAAAAAAATGTTTAATACGGTCGTGTATTAACCGCACCCCCTTTTTTTTTTTTTTTTTTTTTGAAAAAAGGTGCGGGTAATACACCAGCAAATACGGTAGACGATTTGTTAACAAATAAGAAAGCTTTCGGACTGCCTCCAAATTTGTCTTCTGTATTGGATTGTTTTACACGATTAAAGCAGGAAAGTTTATTCCGGAGCATACATTATGGGTGCAGCAAACAGGAAGCTTATCTTATGTCTTGGCTTCAACAGAATAGCGGGTTTTAAATATTCCTTTTCTTTATCTTCCTCCACACAGGTGAGAGAACCTCAATGCGCACTCCATCCCCGACCCATGGCTACTCGACCCAAAAGAAAATAGTCGGCAAGGATACGTCGGTGAGCGTCAACACGCGCTCCAGCCCTTACGGCGGGACGCGCGGCGAGGTCACCGTACGCACGGTCACGGAGGAGGAGCGTACGGTTACCATGCCGACCAGACGCACGACTTCGTACTCTCCGGTGCCCCGCAAGGACCTCTCGACGCCGACCGCGGCTTCGTCCGCGAAGAACAGGAAGGTGTCCTCGCACAAGAACTCGAGTAGCGGTTGGAAACCGTAAACGACGACCGTAAACGATTACCGTAAACGATGACCGTAAAACGATGATCGTAAACGATGACCGTAAACAATGACCGCACTGCAATTACTGCCTTCTATCTTGTGATCAATCTGTAAGAATTCAAATAATGAGGCATCTCTAATATATTACTATCAATTATCTGTTGCAGTTTAGACTTTTAGTCAAAGCTGGAGAAGATAAATATTTTACAAAATGATGCCATCAGTTCATTTCCTTGATATTGAACCAAATTTGAGATGTCTCACTGCGTATTTATACTTAATTCGGAAGTGCCAGTGCAAATGATTTCACAAAGTTATGTTATATTGGTAATTGATAATCAGAATACTTGACAAAACATTCAGAAAAGCTGCTTCCTATTATTGATGTTAAATATATTACATCATACATGTACATCATACAATTATGTTGCAGTTAAACGTAACTTTTCTTGTTCTTCAAAAAAAAAATGATATTACTTGCTCAGCTCACTTAATATCTTCCGAATAGAATATTTCATATGAATAATGAATGAAATTGAATTTGAACTGAAATCATTTTTTCACTTGAAAACAAAACAAAAATAAAAGGAGAAAAAATCATTATGACAACATAATTATTATTGTCAAATCATGTGGTCATCATAAAGTGTCAATTAAAATAATTGTTATATTCAATCAATCGTATTGTCTACCATTAACATAATGAGAAAGTGATTATATGTGTATAAGTTTGAAAGATCTAACGGTTTCTTTGTCAACGAAAAATATTTGTCTAAGTTTCATTTTCATCATTCCTCATAATAAAAAAAAAACATATCTTTTATTTTATAACAGTTGGACTGTGATGATCAGATATTTTGTGATGTAAATGTATAATTTCTTGGAAACTTTTTTTTTACGTATCAATGGTCTTTCATACACAATATTGAGTTGTCCTGTACAGTGTTTGTATATATTGGTTATCAAAAAAGAAAGTTAACAAAACGTTAAGAAAGAACATTGTTTAAATAACTTATCTAAAACTTATCTAAACCTACATTGTATGTGTGAGTAATTGGATAATGTTGCGTGAAAATAATATTTTACTGCATATTTGTCTTTGTTCTATGGCTGAAATGTAATAATTGACAGAAAAATATAAATGTGTTTATGAATGCTAAATAAATGTATCTTAAAATGTAAATTGTAATAATCTACACTATCATGTTCAAAACTTATCTCCAAATGTTTATCTAGTTAATAACACAAATATATCTTTCTTCTACTTATAATTGTGAACCCCTCCAACTATTATGAATTACCTAAATAGTTTTTGGAAAACAAATGAATTTTACAATAATGCCTTACTTAATATGCAGTCACTGTTTGTGATTATAATTATGTGTGAGAGCATTTTTAAAGAAATTAATGAGAAATGTTCACCCCAAATTAACTTATTCCTATAAGTATGTTTACGTGTATAACATTTTCTTTGTATACGTATCGTTCTCTGTTATAAACATTTTTATCATTTTTCTGTATACGTAATTAGAGTTTGTCTTGATGTTTTATATCATGACTTCAGGTCTTTATCATGCATCTTTCAATTGTTTTATCATTCTGAAAGTATAACTTAAATTACAACCAAGCATTCAATATGTGTTTATTCTATAGTAACCTATCACTCATATGATGACATTGCAGTAAATTGTATTTTGTCACAAATCATATTTCATGTTTGATATTTTTGTTTAAAATTGTTAATTTTCACTGTCCACATAAGTGCATTATTTGGTATCTGTGCTGAATTTTACAATACTCTATTTTGAAACTTCGTTCATAACCTTTACTCTGAAGTGCCGGTGTTATTTTGTTTAGTTGATATTCACACATCCTAATCAGTAAGAAAACACATGTAAATATTAAACCGAAATGTTTATGTGTTATAAAAGAGGAGAATAATAATACTTGAACTAAATGAAACCAAAAGTACTGTATGAATCATGATCATTATTGTAAACAAAGCTTTGTAAATCCTTTTTAGTTGAATAGTTACGTAATCATACTTGACAGCTTTCGCATTTATGTTACCAAAAAAAGAAAACATTTGCTTATGGTAAAAGCAACTGACGCTTGCCACATACAGGAAATTTACTTAAAATGTGACTTATATAGTCTAATGTACTATTGGAAACGGAGCAGCGCAACATTTAGTGTGAAAATGGGGACAAAAAGCAGTCAATTTGTTGCGTGTAGATATTCTTTGTATGTGGGGAGTTGTTTGCTTTGTATTTCTAGTATTATCTGGGGACAAAATAACTGCTAGGAATGACCGACCAAACGACCCTTTATTTTACATAAAGATTACAATGTCACATTATATATTGGACATTAGAAAATCCTAAAGTGTAAAAATGAGTTATAATATAACAACTAATGGCATTTAGTGTAGTGAAGGGCGCAAGCCTCTTTAAACCAACAAATATGTCAAATGAATTATGTATTCATAATTATAACGAGTATAGTACAAATGTTTGATTAGTGAAATAATTGTCTTGGACATTGCAGCAAAAAAGTGGGGACCTTTTTGACTGCTTGTCTCAAGGATTCATAATCGCAGTGATCGAGTAAGATTATTTTAAATTAATCAATAATTGTCTTGGGCTAAGCGGTAAAAACTGGGGACTTTTTTACTGCTCGCCCCTAGATGGTGATTATTCATTTAGGAACTTGTTAAGGTGTAAAATGGGTATTATTAATGACTGTACTGGAAATTAGCATGTTTGTACTGAAATTTGTAATGTAATGAAAAAATAGATGTAGTAGTAGTAGCTAACAGACTTTGTAAAGAAAGTTGTTACACTTTCAAAGTAATTGTTATGAAGTACTTGATGCAGCTGCAAAGCTATACTGGGAGTAGGCATCAGGTATATTGAATTGCGTAGTAGTAGAAGTAGTAAAAGTAGTGTAAAAGTAATTAATTCTACTTAGCAAATTTGTGTTTTGTCAGATAATGATTATATGACTTTAATTTTCCAAACATTTTGAATTCTACTGGGGACTTGAGTTCTAACTGTTTGTGTAATGCGGTCATTTTTCTGTGAATTATTTTGGATGATAATTCTGCAAATATTTGACATGAATTTCCAACCATGTACAATTTTACTGGGGACTTTAAGTTGTATTTGTTTGTGAAATTCAGTTATTTTTTTGTTTGTTTTGAAATTGTCAAATAACACCGAACGTACACCACACGGATGTGAAGTCTGGGGACATTTTCTTCCGTGTGTGCGTGCGTTTTATGTGTGTGTATGTATGTTAATTTTCTATTTTTGAATGTAATGTTCATATTTATGCAACGATTCCAAAATATCGCAGTTGTGATGTTAATTAAAACATTTAAGAAGTATTCACGGGCTGCGTGAATTAATCCTGTGCTTTTTGGGGGGGGTTCAGGGGAATGACGATAACGACACGAGTATGTGGATGGGATTAATTCTGGGGACGAACGTCTCATCGCCTGCTCATGCGTTGTTTTTAATTTCTTGGATCCACTCACTATTTTTTTTTTTTAGATTATATTGTTTTACATTGTACGTAGATTTAGAAACAAAAGATTTATGATTTAATTTAGATTTTAGTAGATACTATCAATTTATTTTCATTGTTCTTCAAACCTCATAAAATCGCTGTATAAATCCAGCAACTTTTCACCAAAATGTTCATATTATTTTTCGTGAATGTTTTTGTTTTCTATCTTTTTTCGCTTAGAGCTTCTCTACATATATAATTTTTCTTTAAAAAATGAGATATTATAATTTCTAGTATATGTGTGTGTGGCTAAATAGAAATGGGTTTGTACATTTTTTCTCTATCTGTTTTTTTTTTAATGGACTAAGTTCTTTAAAATGCTATAATTTATCCCCACTGCAATTCATAGATTGAAATATTATTCTTTATAGACAACGGTGGTACTATCGCTTGAACTTTATTGAAAATTAAATATTGAATAAGTGTTGCATTATGATGCTTTTTGTTTTGCAAATATTGCTTAGAATAAAAGAAGGAGAAGGCTGCTAGTATATGAAATAAAACATGGAATCTCTTTGTGTTTTTATTATTCTTTTGCATTTGTCATGTGTGTGTGTGTGTGGGTGGGTGGGTGTATGTGTGTTCCAGTGTTCCTCTACTTCCTTTGCGAGGAATCTGAGTGGTAACAAAAAAAAAGTGTGTTGTGCGTGCATGTGTTTGTGTGTGTGTGTGTATACGTGCGTGTGTTTGTGTGTGTGTGCGTGGGAACGTGTGTGTGTGTGTTTGTGCGTGCGTGTGCGTGGTTTGTGTGTGTGTGCATGGGAACGTGTGTGTGCGTGGGAAACGTGTGCATGCTTTTTTATGTTATATACGGCATATCAGTATTGGGTTGACAGCTAAAACAAATGATATTTGATCATTTCTGACATTTCTGATGTTTCTCGTTTTTTCCAAAAGTTCCCCATAAAAAATCCCACACAAATGCAAGCCTGATTTAACTTCTTGAACTGTGTAAATGGCCTATTTCATGCCGAAAGTCTGCCCGATTTTGTTGTTAAGGTTTTTAGTTTACAAAAGATGTACACAACACTGCAAAGCTCAATTTGTTTTCCTTCCATATGGACACCTAGGCCCCGTTGCAGAAAGAGATACAATCAATTGTAAGTTGCAATTAATCTTAAGTCAGATCACGTGTTCTAGATGCGGAAATCTGATTGGTTGAAACGCGTAAATTTTCTGACTTACGATCAATCGTAACTACAATCGATTGTATCTCTTTTCTGCAACGGGACCCTAATGTAGTTTGGATTCGAAACTATGTTTTAAAAACGTTTATGTTTCATGTCTCTCCCTATAGCGCCGCCAACGAGAGTTCTGCGCGACAGCATTGATCTGGTGATCAATGTTGTTTTCCTTTTTTATATACCCACTAATGGAACATATTATTTATCAATGGGATTCTCACTTTGTTCGTTCTTTTGTTATTCACAGAGTACAATTTCAATAATGCAACTGATATTGAAGACTAATTATGCCCGCCGTGAAAATTCACTCGACGGCCCTCGACTTTCCAAATTTGTCTGAACTGTGTTATGGCATTGAAGTATCTTCAATGTGTTATGGGCAGATCAATGATGTTGCACAGAATTCTCGTTAGCGGCGCTATTGTGGGGATAAACCATATCGATGGGTTAAAACCATCGATATAAAATATCTGGGACGGATCTAGCTTTTTGCTAAGGGGGGGGGGGGGGGGGGGGGGGGGGGTTTGACCCAATGACGATGGCGGAGCATCGTCCACGAGCTATTTTCAACCCCCCGTAAGTGTTTTCCACCATCACTTTTTCACTTGGCAGCCCAAGGGGGGGGGGGGGGTTTAAACCCCCTAACCCCCCCCGTAGATCCGCCACTGAATATCGATGTTTAAAACAGGGTACACAGTTCAGGATCTAAACTATATGACACACAAAAAAAAAGATCAATAGATCACGCATGACTGATTACAGACAATCTGAATTGATACTGTTCTAAACCCAATTCTTCAAAATGATAAACGGCTGCTACATTGGTTCATAAGGCTATTTTAAAGTATAGCTACGCAGAAAAACTAATATCAAATAGGAAATAAAGGACTCGCTGAGTTTTGGTAAAGAGAGTACAGTTTTGGTCAAACTGAATTTTAGTAACCAAAACAGCACAATTACATTACAAACTATAGTTATAACTTCACCATGCTCAAAAGGAATGAAAAATTACAAATGATTAAGTAAAAAGCCTGTTATCAATTCGAAAAGAGCCGTTAAAACTCAAAAGGCCGCTCTCTAAAAACTCATTGGTTTCAAGCATTTAAAATAAAATATTGTGCATGATTAAAAACCCCTAAATTTGTAAATTTTTGAAAAGAGGAAGCATTTAAAATAAATTGTAACGGCTGTTCAAAATTATTTTACAATTGGTTATGTTTATGGATATGTCAGCCATTTCTAAACCGATTTTGATCCAATAAAGTTTTATTCTGTCATTGAAATTGTATGCTCTTTTCAATTTTAAAATTTGACACTCAGTTTTTCATTATCTCACAAAAAAAAATATTTCGTTTGTAATTTTCTATACCTTTCGAGCATGGTGGAGTTATACCTATTAGTTTGTAGTGTTATTGTGCAGGTTTGGTTACTAAAAGCTCAGCCTTACCGAAACTGTACTATCCCTTTAAGCTATGATAAAGCGATATATGAACATAACGATTATTATTACTTTTAAATATAAACAATCGCTTTTTTTACAGTAGCTACCACTCAGATTGTCTGTAATCCGTCATGCGTGATGTTTTTGAATATCAATATGAAAGAACAGAGCATATAGGCTTTGCAGTGATGACCATTTAACAAAACAAATGAGAAATTGTTTTTAAAGGGATTAAATATTATCTTGTCCAAACTTCCCTCAAAATCCAATTGGAATTCTAGCGGTTCCCTCATACCTTGTTGTATTCTATTAACAATAAAGCATGGGACATGTTTTGGTTTTTCAAATTTCCCTTTCGTTAAAAGATATTTATGATTGAAGTGTTCAGATGTTTAAATATTATCCACTGGACCACGAAAACCGTGTATAAAGTGAGTGCAATGAGTTAGTGAATATCACCTTTGCATTTTTGCTTATTATACTCGGCATATAACGTCCATTTGACTTGAAAATAATGTTCACACAAGTACCCTGTGGACATATCAGATAACAACAATATACATTTGTACCAACCATTTATCACCTTCACATGTCAACAAAGTTACTAGATCCCTTTAGGGGACGCACGGTATAATATCACTTTCTAAAAAAATATACCACAAAGCAAACAGATTGTAACTGAAATGCATTTTCATGACCACAATGCATTGCAGTAATGTCAGCAAACATAGAGAAAGAGAGAAAAACAACAGGGAGGGGAGGAATAAAGGGTATTGGAAAGGAGGAGAAAACAGAGTTATACCAACAAATGCAGAAGGAAAGGGATATATAATTCCCCCCCCCCCCCCCCCCCCCCAACCCCGATCCCCCGTTAGCAAGGCTAGAGGGGGAAAGTGGTGTGAACCCATAGAGTTATATATAGGTGTGAACCACGGACTAGATCCTTTCTGTACAATCATGGCGCACCCCCAATGTGTATACTTTAGTCGGGAGATGGCGCTATACCACTTTCTTCAACCGGGTCTTATACTAGCTTTAGAAAAATACAGTCATCAAAGTTGGCGCTACCGTATACAAAATAGTAAAATGCAAAACAACTATGACTCTATCTAGTTCCTCCATAATCAATTAATCATAATGACATTATTGTGTTTAACCCTCAAAGACTAGGGGGGCTGATTACCCCCCCCTTTTAGCCCCCCCCCCCCCCCCCCCAGTTTTTTAAAGTTCAAAATAGCCCAGTCTTTTTTAGTACTTGTCATAATAATGTTATCCTCACCAGGCTATAATTAAATTCAATGTCCATATCATTATAAACTTAAGGTTAATCACAAGCGCTGTAACTTGACAACTTAAAAACAGAATGTTATGAAGACTCGGTGGCCTGTGCCTATAGTTTCAGCGCAGTGGGGACAATTTTGTATTGTTATAACCTTTTTAAAAAATCATGATGATGGATGATGAGCGGATTATTGCAGATATAGATTAGTGCACTTGAGAATAATCTGCCGTAGTATTAATATTTCTTCTTCAATCAACTAGCTTTCTTTGGACCCGTTTTCTCCCTTATTTTTTAAATTTATTTATTATTGTAGGGTTCTTGAACTAATATTCAGAAAACAGCACTGATTAGCTCACATTGTGTCTATGTCTAGTAACTTTGTTGACATGTGCAAAAGGTGATGAATGATGAATGGTTGATACACTGAATATTGTTCTAGATGTCCACTGGGTTTTGTGTGAAAATTTCAACTATGGCGAGTAATGAGTAAAAGTGCAAAGTGAAGTCAACTAACTTATTGCACTCACTTTGTACACAGTTTCGGACGATCCAGTGGATAATATTATTTAACACCTCTGAACAACTTCAATCGTAAATATCTTTTACGAAAGGGAAATTGAAAAAAACAAAACCTGTCCCGTGTTTTTATTGCTAATACGATGCAACAAAATATGAGGGAATCGCTAGAATTCAATTGGTTTTGAAGGATTTGGACAATGTTATAAGTCCCTTTATATATACCAACAAACTTGCCATGGTTAGTATACAATACAAATGCTTCCATGGAGATATGTTTATAAAGAAAATATACATTGACTATTGTGGCAGCTAGAAAATTTTTGTCTAGCATCTAAAATAGACTAAGAAATTGAAATTTTATGGGCACCTGATCGTTATGGGCCCTGATGTTTTTGGCTATAAAGCCCTAAATAAAATGAGTAATACAAAACTAAATTATTGAATGAAACTAATTGTTTGAATGAAACCTAATGATCATTAAAAAAAAATGGATTTGTATCAAGTCCACTAAGAAGCGCGTTAAGCTTACTATAATCACTCGTTTTTATGTCAGGATTCACATTTAGTTATAGAAAAGAGTGCAATACGTTTGGTGTTATATTAATAGCCCTACTATTATTTTAGATTATTTTCTTCAAAATTGTACACATCACTTCGAATGTAATATTCTATTGATAACGCACGACTGATTTATATATGACAAATTGAATGTGGTACAGTCCAATATCAAAGTCTTGTTTAATGTTCTTTCACATGGTTATAACCCGGTGATAAACGCACGGTGTGTATCATCTGAGTGTGTTGGGGCGTTTCACCAATACTGGTATTTATTGGAGAAAACACAAAGTATCCTATATCATTTAATTTATATTTCTATGTTATTTATTTGTATTTGTTCTTAATTCTTACTTTCTCTTAAGGTTTAATTTCTTTTCGAATCGGAAAAATTGAAAAATGAAAATAGACTGTTTTTGGCCCAAAGAGAGTTTCACCCCCCCCCCCCCCCCCCCCTTTACACACTTTAACAGGTCTCGTGTCGACTTTTTAGCGGTTTCGACCATCAATAACCAAGTGCATATGTAATCACTGTTTCAAGGAAGAGAACAACATAGTACTTCCCTTACTATCTCAACGGCACCACCCCTAGAAACGGTCAACTCCTACCAAGTACCCTTGGAGTCACCATTACACCCCAGACTTAAAGTGGAATGAACATATCAACAATGTATGCCCACAAAAGCAAACAACACGCTGGCCTTTCTGCGACGGAATCTTAGAAGTCAACCATCCACCCTAAAGGCGACTGCATATAAGGCTCTAGTGGCGTCCACTGTGTGGAGTACAGCGCTACAGTTTGGGATCCGACTAGCGCCAAGAGTTGTGAAACAATTGGAGATGGGTTCAGATAGAGGGAGAGCAGCCAAGTTTCGTATTGAACCGTTATCAATTACACGTCAAGTGTAGACAACCTGCTGTAGGGAGCTCGAATGTGTCTACCCTACAACAAAGAAGGGAAGACATTGAGGCTGACCAGTGAATGTACAACTACACAACAATGTAGTTCCCCTTCCCGACCCAAACCTACATCACACCGGTAATCGGATCTACTACGTGTCCACCTCAGGAGGATACCAAGTCCCTTACTCTCGTCTCGAGGACCACAACAATCATTCTTCCCGAGGACTGTGAGAGCATGTGAACACTCTACCCGAGAGTATCGCCTCTGACCCCGTCTACAGATTGCCCTTCCGTCGCCATCTGCTGGAAAGTCCGTGGCTAAGATTGTCCTGAATACAGTCCTTTCTGAACTTGTATATTATAGTTATTTTGTTTTATTTATTTATTTGTTTTTGTTTATAAATGAGTTTGGACTTGCAAGTAAGAATATGATCTATGCACGTCGCGTATACACACACACACACAAAGTTTGCAAGAATCTTCAAGTGAAGGAGGCAGACTATACAAGAAGAAGAATAAGAACCAATTGTCTTGGCCCCCGAGGACACAAGATTAACAAGTGTCTCGGCCTCGGCCTCACTGAAATTTTGATGAATCTCGGTCTCGGGCTTCGAAAAATTTTGACTGACACTCCCCCCCCCCCCCACCCCCAAACCCCCCCCCCCCCCAAAAAAAAAAAAAACAAACGCATTATCCATGACTACCATCTACAGCGTCAATAACCATCTACATTTACTTCATTACCACCACAGCA